>OZ007583.1:4690685-5278185 GCA_963931925.1 Onchidella celtica | reverse complement strand
CATCATCATCAACCTCGTCCTCATTATAATTTTAATCGACCTCATCGTCGTCTTGACCACAGTCATCATCACCACTCTTGTCTTTCACAGACCCTTTATCATCAGCATCATCGTCATCTTGACCATCATCATCACGTCAATGTCTTCACTATCATCATAACCAACGTCATTATCACCATTATTGTCTTTATCATCATCATCATCACCATCGTTATCGTCATCACCATCATCATCATCATCACAACAACAAGAGATAAAACTTGTCTAGCGGCGTTTCAGTAGAGTTCTCAAATAGATTACCCGTCTCAGCAGCCCCAGCAATGATTTCATCAAACGTCATAGACTCCGTGGCCGGACATATCGCCAACATAATCAGCTGACAGAATTTGAAAAAAAAAACAGAGATAATTAAATAAATATAATATGTATATAAATATTAAAATAAATAAATGAATAATAAAATGAATTAATAAATAACAAAATGAATAAATGAATAAATATGTAGTGACAAAGTATTATAAAATTAACAAATATTTTATGTTATCAAAGGTCTGAATTTTTCACAAGCTATGAGTATGAGTGACAGGCGTACCTATCTTCCATGTCAAGACTCTATATTGTTATAAATTATGCATCTTCAACACAAATGACGAAAAAAAAATTTGTTTGATAATTAGATTGTTTGGAAATTAGTAAAAATATTTGCCAAAAATGTATTTTATATTTATTTTTAAAATATTTTACTTACCACAAACGTTAAAACGTAGTTTTCCTGGCAAGCGAATATCATTTCTGAAGAGTGGCCCAGATTTAAATGCTGTAATGGAAAAGCATAAAATGATTTACCTGACAGTACGTGTGACTACTATAGTGTTATAAAGTTGCACGGTGAAGTGACAAGCACAACAAACAGACGGTGGTAATAAATAATCATAATACATCCGGGGAGGGTACGGTTGTGTAATGTTCAGAGATAATAGCTTCCTATGTCGAACGCCGTGATCACTAGCAACAGTCATGACATTATTGTATTTAATGAAGAAAAAAATATGTTTTAAAAATATTTTCTGTGTTGAAAGGAAATTTTAAAAAGGGGGAAAGGGACTGGAAATTTCCGGTAATAAACCGGATCTACTTTATTATCCGTTTTCCATTTCAAGTACTCACCCTGGTAGCACGCTTGTGTCCGCTGGAGGCTGAGAATAACTTGATAGACAGACAGGCAGACAGACAGATGTGGCGGAGAGCAGGTCTGCTTTTGTTGTTTTGACAAAATGTCAGAATGACCAGTAGCCAGCGAAGTGCCGAGTCCAAATGTCCCGTGATCCTAGTCTAGATTGTGCACGCGCTAAAGTGTCTATCTATATCGACACATCTCTTCGAAGATAATCACGGCCGGAGGAGGGGGGATACGGGGCCGGGGGTGGGGGGGGGGGGTAGCTGCTTAAAGGAGGGGGGAGGTGGAAGATATGTGAAATAGCTTAATAATCATTGTGTGCGTGAGGGATAGTCGTTAACGTCATAGACAAGTTCTGGAATTAATCATATTATTATGTAAACTTGTCTCAGTTCAAATATTGCATATTTCAGCAAAGCTGGTATAATACGTTGAGAAAGATAGATAGATAGACAGACAGACAGACAGACAGACAGACGGATAGGTTTAGGAAACTAGATTAATAAACTAGCTTCGACTGGGCCCATTCATGTCGGCGACATATCGATGGCACTTATTGGCCTTATCGCACATACAAATATTCCCATCCACATCTCCACTAGCATGCTTAGCCTCTTTTTACTTCTAGTCCCAGCCCCCCCCCCCTTCCCTCTCCATTTTTCCCAGTCCCCTCTGCCAGTAATGTCACATTTTAACTAGCATCATTTACAGGATTAGCCTTAAAACCAAACCACCAGAAAAACCTGGTTGACATGACTAATATTATCGTGATTGGTTGAAACCCGATCAGAGCCCCAACTGTTGCCACTCAAATACTCTCGAACCATCCTACTCACTCATCACCAACACGCTAGCCCGATCACGAAACTGTGCAAGTGTATTGGCACAGTTGCAGATTTAACAATTCTTTTTCTGCTGAATATTCTTTGTTTGAAGGAACTTTATTGTTTCTATTGATTAACCGAGTATACAACATTTCAAAGTATTGTTTACCCGTATAGGATCAAGTAATCTATATTTCACAAATTCTCCACCTTTGAACGCAAAAGGCTTTTTATTAGGCCACCTACAGTAACCAAATTTTCCATGTAGGTTCCAAATACCGTGGAGGATGCACCGATGTTTGAATTTTGTTTTTATTGGTTTCGTTTTTCAGGTTTTTTGTTTTTTTTAATTTGCTTTGTGTCGCTGACTGCTCCCCTCCGATCCCTTTTTTCACAGGCACATGATACTTGATGTGAACACTTCTTGCCGGCTGATTTAAACTATTCGCCATGCTCTCGGCTAATATTAGAACACAGGAATACCCAGTTCGGTTTGCCGGGACAGATGTAGAAAGGGTATAGAGTGTTGTGAGGGACAGTGGTTTGGGGGTCCGCGAGGAGCACGGTTTTTAAGCTTGTGTTAAATAAGACAGCTTTTTCCTCTTTTCTATCAGGTACAACGTCGATCGTACTTATGTGGTTTAATGATAGTGGCTAAAGGTTGGTCAGAAGGCATGTGGTACACTGAGTTATATCTGATTTGTCTTGGTTTTGATATGAGAGGATTGTGCACTATGATATGAGGCGATTGTGCACTACGATATGAGACGATTGTGCACTATGATATGAAATGATTGTGATATGAGATTGTTGTGCACTGTGATATGAGAGGATTGTGCACTATGATATGAGATGATTGTGCACTATGATATGAAATGATTGTGATATGAGATTATTGTGCACTGTGATATGAGATGATTGTGCACTATGATATGAAATTATTGTGATATGAGATTGTTGTGCACTATGATATGAGAGGATTGTGCACTATGATATGAAATGATTGTGATATGAGATTATTGTGCACTGTGATATGAGACGATTGTGCACTACGATATGAGACGATTGTGCACTATGATATGAGACGAGTATGCACTGTGCTATGAGACGAGTGTGCACTGTGATATGAGATGATTGTGCATTGTGATATGAGATGATTGTGCACTATGATATGAGATGATTGTGGACTATGATATGAGATGATTGTGGACCACGGTATAAGATGATTGTGCCCTATAATATATTAATATGAGATGATTGTGCACTATTATATGAGACGATTGTGCACTATAATATGAGATGATTGTGCACTATGATATGAGATGATTATGCACTATGATATGAGATGATTGCGCACTATGATACGATATGATTGTGCACTATGCTTTGTGATGATTGTGCACTATGATATGAGATGACTGTGCACTGGCGAGACAGAAACGAATCTGCCTCAATAGTTTGTATGCATCAAAACTGTCTTGAGTCACCTGGTGGAAACAGAGACTTCGCGCACTAAATTACAACAGATCCAAAAACAGCTAAACAGTGTCAGTGCTATGGCTAAGCATAACGAACATTGTCATGGTCATTTGCGTTATCAAGCATACAATTATTTGGTAAAATATTTCATCACTATAAATTTAATATATGTCATCCTCCTCCCTTTCTAAGCTCTTTATCAGCCAGCATCACAATCATCATAGCCATTATCTTTATAACTAGGAAAGACCGTGAAAATCAAAGGTGTGAACGCTGTGCGTTTTTAAAACTCGTGTTTATCATAAATAATCATTATGACGGTATCCAGGCCATCGTTTAATCATCTCTAGATTTCTCCTCATTATCGTCATTAAAAGATTTGACAATGGTGTCATAGTTGATCCTTTGGGAGGTTACGCGATGACGTATGTAAATGGCGGGGCAATTGGAATATTAGATGCTGCGTAGAAGATAATAATAAAATGGCTATGTTAGAGAACGAATCTGTTACAAATTCGTACGCCCCCTAACATGGGTTGTTGTTGTTTTTTTGCCCTAGGGGTAAGTATTTTAAAGCTTTTTGCGACTCCAGGGGGAGAGAGCTCCTCCCGAAATGCTCCTAGCAACAGCCTTAATTAATTATGATTAATTCTCCTTTCAGATTTTCTTTTGTTCCCCCCTCCCCCCCCCCCTCCTGTTTTTTGGTAGAAAGGGTAGGGGGCAGGGTTAGGGATTCGATAAGATTTAGAATTGAGGATAGTGGCCGTATGCATAATCAATGCGTAAACTAAAGTAAATACGTTGACTGGTGTTAACGCAAGAAATGAATACAATTTCTCGTGTTAACACCAGTTAACGTATATACTTTAGTTTACGCATTGATTATGCATACGGCCAAAGGACGGGGTTAGGGACAAGTACGTAAACGTAGGCGCCCCCTAACGCAAAACGTTTTTTGGGGTGCGTATGTACTTATAACAACAGCCATGGTCTAATTACAAAGCCAAATCAGAGAAAATACGAGTTGTGTTCACTGTTCATTAATAGCTTTTAATATGAAATGCCACGGTCCCTTCAGCAACAGCTGAATAGATATTGTGTTATTTGTCCGATGGCAGGAGAAAAGATAGGGCTTGGGCGTGGGGAGGGGGCGGGGGGGGGGAGGGAGGGAGGGGGGAGGGGAGGAGTGGACAGAGAATGTCCCCGGTCAGCAACCTTACGGAAGTCTGACAGTGTAGGATTGGCGCCAAGTTTGTTCTTAGGAATGACGTTGTTCCTACGTAGATCTGCTGGTTACAACATCGGCCCGACGTCGAATTGATATAGGCAATCCGCTTCTATGGTAATCTTACCAACCTTACGGAAATCTTATACAAATCTACGTCATATTGACGTAGGATTCTGGCTGGGACTAAACCAATGGTTCTCAAAGTGGGTCCGGGGAACCCCAAGGTTCCCTGACCCTCTTTCCATTGTCTCATGAAAGCTCTACAAAATTGCTATGTATTTCACATTTCATTGGCTAACACAAACGACAAGTACAAAATTAACAATCTAGTCATCAAGAAATCATGCAATATGACAGACACGGCATTTTTCAGTTTTGACCGTCTGTACTCAAACGCTTGTGTAAAGAAATTAAAACGGTAATTATTTAGATGACAGTCACTATCCTCTGTTTCATCAAATTTCTAGACCATCCAGGAGAAACAGAATAATACATACCAAAGCAAACAGAGATAGATACAAAATATCGTTTTTTGCCGTCCGCAATTCGCCTCAACAAGCCATTCTAGCTAGATGTGTGCCATATTTTTTATTAAGGTTCCATGCCATGTTACCTCATGTAAAAAGCCTGTTAATGAGTTATGATGTTTATGTAATGATGCGTTGGATGTGTGCAATGGTGTAGTGTGGGTGGTCTCACAGGGGCGGTTGACCCCGACGCAAAGTTCTTATGAGCGCAAAATTTCAAAAGAAAAAAAAAATCTTTTTTTAAAAAGCGCCCCCCCCCCCCCCCACCCCATAAATCACACACACAGAAAATCTCCCAACGTTCGAACATTCTACAGTTTTTCAGCGTGACATGGCAAAAGAACCAATTGCCATGTGAAACTGAAGTTCCTTAATGAGATAATAACTGATTAACTCCTACACGTCGCTCTCAGCGGTTCATACGAAAAAGCACTTAAAATTTAGGTGCATGAAAATTACACACACACACACACACACACACACACAAAATGTTTGTATTTAAATTTCCAATAACTTGGCACACAGATTTAGACCGACAGACAAACAGACAGACGGGCAAGCAAGTGAACAGACAGGTAGATAGATCTATATATAGATAGATAGACAGACAAACAGAGAGGTGGATAGGTAGGTAGGAAGGCAGGCAGGTAGGCAGGCAGGGGGGCAGATAGATAGATAGATGGATAGATAGATGGATAGGTAGATAGATAGACAGACAGATAGACAGACAGACAGATAGACGGATAGATAAACACGATTCTGTTACGCAGTGCTGGGCCTTTTCTTGCTGCACCTGGGGATGGGGAAATGCTGGTTTAAATTGCTGTGATAAAGGCCTCTTTCTCTCTCCGGCTCTCTTTCTCTGTCTCTCTCTCTGTCTCTGTCTGTCTGTCTGTCTGTCTCTCCCTCCCCACTCTCTATATTTCTTCTATCTCTTCCTGTCGCTCTCTCTCTCTATCTGTCTGTCCGTCTTTCTCTTTCTCTCTGTCTCTCTGTCACTCTCTCTCTCTCTTTCTGTCTCTCTGTCTGTCTATCTCTCTCTTTTCTTTCTCTCTGCCACTCTCTCTCTCTCTCTCTCTCTCCCTATCTGTGTCTCTCTGTCTTTCTCTCTCTGTCTCCTTCTCTCTTCTCCTTTTTTTCACTCTTTCTCTCTATCGATTTCTTTCTCAAATTTTCTCCGTGTGTCTGTTTCAGGTTGAGGAGGTTTGACACATGAGTGCTTTAAGAATACCGTACCATGAGATATTGGGTAGATATAATATTTTATATCCCATCCCAAGGAGAATTCAAACCTGGAGCGTTTCGTACCAATGCAGAATAAGGCAATATATCTGTTATATATCCATATATAATCAAGGGAAATTATGCATACATGTAGTTACTGCCCTTGGTTAGACCTACACTTAATTACGTAGTAAGGGAAATAATTTACCTCTTATGCGTTGTGTGATTAATTAACACCACCACTTTACTTACATTACTTTTCATGTTGCATTACTCTCAGTGAGTTGGTAATACATTAGGTCACCTATTCTAAAGTATGAAAGTGTGTGAATGACTTTATCTTTATTGATATTTGGTGACCCTCATTACTCTATGCATTATTATGTATATCTACTGCGATACTGTATATAACTAATGACCTGTAAATATTGCCAGAATAAAGTTGCCTATCTTCCCGGCTACAACTGACTTCTCTTTGTTTGTTATCACCACATAACAAATTGGCGACGAGGATGGGATCTTCACAAGTTCTGATGTCACTCAAGTTCTGAAGCCTACTAGTACTACAAGAACCCAAGCCAGCCAAGCCTTACAAGCGGAAGGAAGCCAATACAAGCCTGCGGAATCAGACCAGCAGCAAGCCAAGCAGCTTCAGTACCCAAGCCAGCTCACGGACCAACCACCCGGATCCAAGTAGCGGACCTGAAGCTGTACATAGAGCCAAGCAACGTCTCGGCTAGCTCTAAAACACCGAGTAGCTCGCTCTTAGCTATCTCGAATTGCAAACCGCCAGTCAGCTGTGCCAAGTAGCCCAGCCGTGCCTCAAGATGCCGAAGACTCCAGCTGCAGAAACGTCACAAGAAGACCTCATCACTTTGCTGCGTAATCAGACGGAACAGCAACGAGAACAGATGGAACTGCAGCGACAGCAGATGGAAGCACTGATGTCTTTGGCTATGAACAAGCCAGTCACCAACACCAAGTTCGAAGCATTTGATTCAACAATAGAACTGTGGTCAGATTACTGGGCAAGGTTTACCACCTTCACAAAGGCAAACTCCATACCAGAAGCAAAAAAGGTTGACATTTTTCTGACCAACCAGAACAGTGAGGTCTACAAGATGCTAAAAAACCAAGCTTCTCAACAGACCCCGCCGATAGACGTCAACGAAATAACCATTGAAACTATCAAGACCTGGATGGGGGAACATTTCGACCCCAAACGTTTCGTTGTGCGGGAAAGATTTAAATTTTGGACCTACACTGACAGAAAGACTGCAGAAAGTGTGCACCAACTGGCTGCTCGCATTCGTCAAGAGGCAGCGACTTGCGACTTCGCATCAATCCAAGACCCACTTGACGAGGCCATGCGTACACGATTTGTCTGCTCCATTAAAAATGAAGCAGTCATAAAGGCACTGTTCAAGATTAAAGATGACGAACTGACCTTCAGCAAGGCAGTAGAGGTGGCGGCAGAGGTCGAGGAGGCGTCAAAGGTGGCCAAAGAAACATCCGGTACCAGTGACGGCGAAGTCTTCAAGCTCAATCAGAGAAGAAAATGCAAGCAAAACCCTCAACAGCAAACTCAAGTCCAGGGCTATCCATCAATGTTTAAAAAGTCAAGCAAACCGACAACGAAGAAGACTGTTTGCAGCAGATGCGAAGGACAGCACAGCCGAAATGAGTGCAGGTTCGCTAACGCCGTGTGCCATTTCTGTAACATAAAAGGGCACATAGAGTCAGCTTGTCGGAAGAAGAAAAGTCAACAACGTCCGATCAAGAGGATACAAACTGTCCGTTGGAATACAGCGGGACCAATCACCGAGACATGCTGCGTCAACAACCAGCCTGTCCAGTTTGAAATCGACACTGGTTCTAGGGACAACTTCATTTCAACCAAGACATGGCGCAGTTTGAAGTCCCCTAAACTCACCACTGTGAAATGCCAGTACAAGTGTGCCTCAGGTCAGAAACTACCAGTGACGGGCGAAATATTTCTACATACATCGTATGCCAAGACAACTTGTATACAGAAATTCGTCGTGACACAGATGGACTTTAACCTGCTTGGAAGAGCAACCACAAAGCGATTGGGAATCTCAGTGGACAATCTCCTACACAAAGTTATCGACGATTTGAAACCGGATGCAGTCCTGCAGACATCCTGTCGAAACTGGTGTGCGGAATTCCTGATGCTGTACAGACGTACACCTCTACCATGTGGATCCAGTCCCAGTCAACTACTGAATGGCCGTCAAATCAGGACCAAGCTTGATGTCATCCTTCCCGCGAGAGAACGACATGCCAGTCCGCCCGATGCCATCGACCAGACTCCAGATGTTCCACCAGCACGTCGAAGACAACGCAGACGACAGAAAGCTATAGTCAAATCGGCCGACCGTCAACCGAAGTTCAACGTTGGTGATCCCTGCTTCGCTTTGTCTTTCAAAGGGGGGCGTAAGGACAAATGGAAATCTGCACAGGTGACGGCAACCATTGGCCACAGCTTGTTTGAAGTCAAGATTCTACCAGATGGACCAATTTGCCGCCGGCATACAGATCAGCTACGTCCTCGACGACAGAGACATAGAGACTGATTTGTTTGTAAAGGTTCAGAAACCTACCGCACCATTCTGACATGGGGTGGCAAGGACTGAACCTATGACAGAGTACGGAAACCTACCACACCATCCTGGCATGGGGTGGCAAGGACCGCACTCCAGGACTGACGTGTCCGTAAACCTACCACACTATCCTGGCATAGGGTGGATAGGAGCGGACGAGACCGAGACCTACCACACCATTCTGACATGGGGTGGCAAGGACCGATCTCGACAAGACGCGACTTTATCATGTTTATGTAGCATGAATTTTAGTTTTAGCCTTCACCATATGTACTTCAGGCTAGAAGGGAGGTGTTATATATCCATATATAATCAAGGGAAATTATGCATACATGTAGTTACTGCCCTTGGTTAGACCTACACTTAATTACTTAGTAAGGGAAATAATTTACCTCTTATGCGTTGTGTGATTAATTAACACCACCACTTTACTTACATTACTTTTCATGTTGCATTACTCTCAGTGAGTTGGTAATACATTAGGTCACCTATTCTAAAGTATGAAAGTGTGTGAATGACTTTATCTTTATTGATATTTGGTGACCCTCATTACTCTATGCATTATTATGTACATCTACTGCGATACTGTATATAACTAATGACCTGTAAATATTGCCAGAATAAAGTTGCTTATCTTCCCGGCTACAACTGACTTCTCTTTGTTTGTTATCACCACATAACAATATCCATAATTATTCTATTTTATGTCTCGTCTCTACTTCAGTCTCTTCATTACTTGTTCATTGTCCGTGCACGTCATGCCGTCACCAACTGCATCATCATATTATCTGCTATTATTGATAGATTTTAAATGCTTGTAATACGAGATTTTGTTGAGATTTTGTTGTTGTTGTAGTTTGTCAGTCTCAGATGTACGTGTTATAGCGTTGTTCTCCTTATAATTTTTATATCACTCAAGGCAGACCTGCAAGACTTGTTTTTCCAAATTATTTTATTAAAAAGTCACGGGTCATTCAATGGTGGGCAGCAAAAGGAATAATTATGTTCAGCGAATAGAATTTCAGTAAACGTTTTAAAGGGCTGAAAACAGAATTTTAATCAAGACATACAGAACTAGATGCATTTCAAAACAGATTGTGTCTTTTTGTTTTACTGCCATTTGTCTACATTTCCACAAGCTCATTGTTAGTTGCCTCGGCAATGGGATCTTTTGTAAACAATGTATGTATATAATATGTCGTTCACGCTGGCTTTGTTCCTTGTGTTTGGAGAAATAAAAAACACAAGTTTGGAAGCAGAGGCAGGAAAATGAGGTGTAAATGCCAAGGACAGCCAAACTCCTAACATAAAGTCACAAACACGATGCAGGAAGAGACAAAACAAAGAGGACATAACAGCAAAA
Source organism: Onchidella celtica (assembly GCA_963931925.1). NCBI lineage: Eukaryota > Metazoa > Mollusca > Gastropoda > Systellommatophora > Onchidiidae > Onchidella > Onchidella celtica. Next base: position 5,267,739 of record OZ007583.1, on the reverse strand, counting down.
ATAATCAATCAATATGGAAATATTGATTTACCTCCCTTGTTCACCTGCATTGAATTCTTTGTTTTCTGTACATCCACTAACAACAGTCAGGATGGCCGAGCGGTCTAAGGCGCTGCGTTCAGGTCGCAGTCCACTCTTGTGGGCGTGGGTTCGAATCCCACTTCTGACACTTTTTTTTTTTTCTTCTAATCTCCATACCTTTCATTTACCTCATCATTAATTAATTTATTCACTTCGTGTTCTTGTCACTTTATAATTTATATTCAAAATGTCAGACAATACTGCATTGCACCCCTTCAATATTAATACAAGAGAGAGTAGGCCTATCATTTTCTGTCTAGAGCCTCACGTCAAACCAATAATAGCGATCATAATAAGATTCCATAGCTCATGTCTAACTCAGAAACGTCATCACTAGTTTCAAAAATTTATCTAACCATTTGATAAGAAGAACATTTTAAATAAATACATGACGTAAACCGTGTGATATAAGCACGAATTTTAGTGTGGTTAATGAGCGAAAGCGACGGAATAAGGGTTTACGTCAGAAAGCCCTATATCACGATGAAGAATGCTAGGCATTTGTGAAGTGTTGAGGACTCTCCCTCCATCCTCGTTTGTTTGTTTTTTATTTTACTTGTCCGTAGGAGGCTCTAAAACATAACACATTCTAGACGTCCAGGCAATAATTATTCTCTATTGGTTAAAAAATTTGTCGTGGTCCCATCTACTTCGGTTCCGTTAACGTGCCTTTCCTGAAAGTGAATAAAAAATGTACAACAGGAGTGGAGAAGGTGGACTGGGGGTGGTGGGAGGGGAGGGGGGGAGTTGTTGTTGTTTTTGCCCAGGAAGTTTGCCCTTTGAAGTTTTGGCGAAGGAAGGTAAAGTAAGGCAGACAGCTAGGGTAGGTCTAATTCTATTGCTGAGTTCTCCAGATCCGTGTCATCTTCTTTTTCTCCCTTAAAATTAAATAATAAATTACGGCTGGTTTGGGGACAGGAAGCTGAAAGGGTGTAAATAAAGTTATTTTCATTTGACTTGTGCTTGCCCTTTCAAAAGAGAGAACTAGAAACTTAACCACTCTACAGTTATAGCTCGTCCAGTGTTGAACTTCCCAGAATCTCAATGTTTGACAGACACTTGAAGAGCGGCAACTGTTTACCAACTAAATACACTCAGAGGCGAAGTAGCTAAAGCAGCGGGAAAAGTCCTAGAATGCAGCATTAATTTTATAGTTAGAAAATATCTCGAATACTTGTGACAACCTTACAGAGGGTGGTAGAAAAAGACCCTAGTCCTAAGTTGAGATAGCAACTACGTCTTTATTATGTTATGGGCCCTCGTTATTTCTAGATAAATGTGACCCCTATCGTTTCATGCCCGGATCTTATCAGCTACAACTGTGCAAGGTGGGGGAAGGGAAGGAATGAATGTGCTCGTTTTTTTTTAATATATAAATAAATGATGAAATTTTTGTCATCCACAAAGAACTTTCCAATTTACTTTGACGGCTTTGTAAATTAAAAAGAGCCAATGAAACTTAAATAATCCTAAATAGACCTATTAGTTTTGTTTATTTCTTGCTGTCATCCTTCGACAATTTAAAATGATTTCCATTTCCCATTCATGCTCAGATCTGACCAAAACTAACCTCCCAGAGGACCATGAGTGTGACAGTATGTTGTAAATTGAAGTAACTTCCCACACAATGTATAATGTTGACGAGCCTTGCAAAGTAGTTTTAAAAACTAGCGAAAACTATGAACACTGCAGGAACTCCTATTGTTGTTTTTTTGTTGTTGTTGCTGTGGTCGCTGTTATTGTAAAGTACGTCAAAGTTTAGACCAGTTTTTGTTTGCCTGTGTAGGTATAGAGACAAAAGGATACAGATATATGTAGTAAACTAACCAACGGTTGTTATTAAAAGTGCTCGATCTACACAGGGGCTATTTATTTGATAAGTGACGGGTCATTATCTTAATGTTTTGGTCTTAAACTACTTTAAAACACACCCCCAGACACATACTGAATGACATGTCAATTTTTGTAACAGGACCCTCGAAAGCCAAGTGGTAAGTGACTGAATTGTTTGTTAAATTGGGCAGAGGCCTATTATTTAGGAAAGTACGTGAATATTAGCAGGATTATCTGACACAGTCACTCCTAGAAAATGGTCCCCCCCCCCCTCCAAAATACAGTCACGCAAAATGGATCCTTGTTTGCATTGGTGCAGGACGCGCCGTGTGGAGTGTGGGACCTGCGGGGCTGACATATTTGCGTGGGTTTAGGCTACGAGCTCTGGCGATGTCTGTCTGCCATGTGAACCCAGCGCTTCGGCACAGTCTAAATTAGGTCAGAGACAAGGGAGAAACTTTTCAGAGAACACGAACACAGCTGCCGTGCGGAATATTTTTATTTTCAGTCTCAGGTGTGATCTAACAGACGTCAGTTTTGCTTCACGATATGTAAGTTTGTCTATATTTTATGTTATATCGAAGCTTTTCCATTTGTTTTTTATAACGAACGTCTCAGAGAACTTTTAGAATTAAATTTTAATAATGGCAACAGGAATCCCATAACACGCATGGGCGCTTAAGGGAAGGAAGCCTTTCAGTTCGGGGGAGGGGGGTGGTTGGGAGGGGGAAAGGTTGTTATTGTTATCTCTAATGTCATATAACACTGACGAAACATTACCAGATTATTTCACTTGTTCAATGGTATTAATTCTCCATAGTCCCGACTATTCTGAAAAAAAGTTTCGAAGCCATAAAGTTTTTAGTGACTGTCACTTCGATCTGTTATTGACCCGCCCAGTTTGTTTCTTGTCGCGAAATCGACTTGATTGATCTTCAGGGACTCTGCCTCTACTAGGCCCCACTCTGACAAAGCTAATTTAACAAACGGAACCCTTTTTTAAAAATTATTTTAAGATAAAGAAAGGAAGTGGCTGATATACTAGTCTATGTAATTCACTGCACTCAGAGATATCTTACACTAACTGCACTTATCGAGCAACTTTTGTCAGCTCACCAGTTGAAATCGATTAGTATTAGAATTTGCAAGTCTGAAAAGTAGACAAGTACTCTCGCTTTGTCTTATTGTAATTTGAAAGTGAAAATTCAAGTATTGAGGCTTTCGATGAACTGAAACTGCTTGCAATGTGAAACTATAACGGCTCCAAATCCCTCCACTCATCCACCCAATCTATTTTGACAGTAAATAGATAGAGCCCCTGTAAGCTGACAACCCAACTTCATAGTATAGGCCGTCCATCACCTTTCGGCTTTCCATTGAAGGAGGCTGAAATGGGTAGGCCTACTTGCATGTGAAAATATTTAATCGTAATTGGTAATGCAATACATGTTCTGTTATCAAATGACACTTTTGTGATCACAATAGAGATTTCTCCAATTTATTTGCTATTAATGACAAAACAAACTCAGTGAAAGCCAACAGTAAATATAAATGTAATTGGTGTAAAGTAAGTGACATGACAATGTCATATTTCTTACTGCCTTTTTTTTATCTGTGGTTTTCAGTGGTTCTGTGTCTGTGTGAACCTTTTATCTTTATCACTGTGAATGCAAACCAAGAGGTGGGTGACCACTGTGCACTTCAGCCATGTAAGTATCTCTTTTCATTCTTGTGAATGTTTCATCTATACAGTATGTTTCATATCTCATACTGTAAAAGACAAGGCATATTAAGGCATTTCTCAAGTCATTTAGATATACTGAAGCAAATACAGTTCAAACCGGAAACAGCATTGGCCAGTAAAGTATGTTCAAAGCAAAATATTTACATTACCACAGCTGAATTAGTCTGTGATTTGTATACTGTAAGATTAAACATCCCCAATGCATCCATCTCAGTATATATATCATGGTTAACTTGATGGTCTTGCCCCAACTTCTGAGTATTGAAGATTTGAACATCAACAGCTCCTTCACTGAGCCATATTTCAATGTTGCGGTGGTCTTTGGAGTCCAATGCAATAAACACTTGTGATCCTTGCCAACCTAAATCATAAATGGCATCTTGTGTGCAGAGTTTTATTGCACATTTCTTACAAGTGAAAACCTGAAACATATTGCTCATTTTTTTCTTGTTGTTGTTTTTTGTTTTTGTGTCTGAACTTTGATTGTTTTTTTAAAAATGTTTTTCTAATTCCATAATTCATATTGTTCACGACAGTCTTCAAAAGGCATCAATAAACCTTTGATTTTATGTCTTTTGAGACATTTCCAGTGTACATGACATTAATTTTCATAGCCCCCTATTATAGGCTACCTGGAACATTCAGAGTTATATCAGCTCTTCTATTTATAGGCTTCTCACCAGGGACCTGTGCAGGGTGCGGTGTAACTCAAACTCTGACTCAAAACCTATTCCAACACGAATTTAACCCAATTATTATCAAGTATTATTTAAAATACATCAGATGTGAGAAGTGAACTCTCTGGCCACCCAGTGTTCCCTGTTTTACAGCGTGTCGAATGCTTTGTTTTTGGAATACATTTTACTTTATGGACAAGCATAGATGTTTTCTGTGATTGAAGATTTATGTATTTTTATTCATCAGTTTTATAAGGTTGGAGGGTTTTTGACCCAGTCAATCCATCATGTCAGGATATTAGTATAGATGGTTATATAATTATATCTCTCACTTCAACAAGCAGATAATGACGTAACTAACAGAACGTTATAATAATTAATATCTGATATCTGTGTCCTCTAGGGCTCCCATCATTGGCAAACTCCTCACGAGTTTTGCGGAAATAGCTCTACGTAGCCGTATACGTGATGATGATGTAATTGACCAACTCAACCACTGGGGAACCACGGGACTGTTGGCAGCCTTAGCCCTTGGTCAGTGTTTTCTTGTGTTTCTTGACATTTGCCAGGAGAACCTATGCCATTAATTTAGTTCACAGTAATGACTTTAAACAAACAAAGTTGTAAGTCTTAAAAAGTTAAAGAGATATGGTTATTTTATCTCTTGGTTGAGCCACAGAAAAACAGAGATAATGTTGTTTTGTCTCAGCAAGCATTGTCTGTAATATTTTGTTTATCATAATTTAAGTTTATCCCAACATTCAGTTTTCACTCCGGAATTCCTACAATTACATGTACAGCACATGTATTTCCATGGCAATGAATGCAACTCGTTGTCCAGTAAATTGTATTCCTGTTCATTACAACCAAATTTTTTTAATATAACTGTTCACCTAGATGAATTCCAAGAACAAGTAAACAGAACTCTGAAACTGATGTTCCTCTTATTTTGATATAATATCATTATGCTTCATAATCATGGGTGAAAGTTGGTCACAAAAATCCATCACAGCGGGAATTATAACTGCAATCCTCATGCCCTACCAGTAATTTTTGGTTGGGTGTGATGTTTGCAGAAGTTTTGTTTCCATGGAAAACTGCTCTCAGGAAAAGAATTTGGATTCACTTTCACCCATGTTTATACTGTAAGGTAACTTTATTAGAAGTACGTTGACTGTAGTTTATATCTTAAAACGTATTAATGCCATAAAATGACAGTGAATATTCTAATTTCGATCCTGTTTTAGTCTATATTCACATGAGCACCACAGTAAAAATCTAATAAAAATGTATTCCCCTTTTCCAGGAACTGCTGCCAAACAGTATGTTGGTGATCCTATCCACTGTTGGGTGCCAGCAGAGTATAAAAAGAAACAGTACCAGAAATATTCAGATAGTTACTGCTGGATTCACCCCATGTATAATGTTCCATTTGAGGACCCCATACCTTTCAAAGCTGAGGAGAGGTAAGCCAGAAAACTCTCTACATGTGTAGCCCAGTGTATAAACACTTTTAACCTTTTCACATGGCAGGGCTTATACATTTCACCGTCCCTCAATAGTGCTATTTCATTGTGATTATTCCCTACAGAATTTGAAACTCTACCAAAAAAAAATTTAGTTACCCTACAGTAAGACAATTTATATAAGTATGACAACCTGGTTTAGTTGAAGTATTATTAAACAGGAGTATGAGAGGTTTTGTACACAAACATACTTTGAAGGCTACAGTGTGTCATGTGCAACTTGGCAAACTCAGGGCTTGAGTGTGGCAATGTGAAAGGTTGGACAAAGAGTCACTCAGCTATAGGCCTATTGCGCAGCATACCAGTCAGTTGTAAAATGGGTCTCTGGGCTGAGGTGTGTGTGTAAAGGGGGGGGGGGGGGGGGGGACATTGGCAAATCAAGCAGAAGTGCTTTTTGGGTGCCCCTTTTCAATGTTTTTCTCCTACTTAATAATCTCTCTGCGAGGTTCTTTTCTTATGTGAAAAACGATTACTTCCAATAATCTGCAAAAAATCACAGAAAATTTTTCTAATCAGTTTCGAAGAATTGGTCTCTTTTTCATCACATCCTCTTAGCTTTACCAAGTGGGCATTGAGAGTTAACAGAGTGAGGGCTGTGGTCCTCTTGAAAACATTTGCCTGGATGTGAATCAGTTAAATGAACCTTGGGAAACTTTATTTGCTTTATCCAAGTTAAGAATGTGTTCATTCATAGGTCTTTCATTTGTATGTGTCATTACAGATGGTTCAACGACATAGGATATTACAGATGGGTGTTCATTGTGTTTCTGATCCAAGCATTCCTTTTCAAGTTTCCCAATGTGATTTGGCAGGAACTGAAGAATTACTCTGGTCTGAACGTCTCGAAATTGGTGGGCATGGCTTGGGATACTCATATGCTGACCCAGGAGAAACGCGATGAGAAAATGGGTCATATGGCCATATTCATAGATCGTTGGTTAATGACGTATTCCCAGTACAAATACAGCATGTTGACCCAATTCCGGGACAAGTTTTCAAAGGTCATTTTCTGTTTTGGAAAACGTTCAGGCAATTATCTCAGCGGATTATACATGTTCACCAAACTTTTGTACTTCGTCAACGTGATTGGTCAGTTTTTTCTTCTGTCATCCTTCCTGGACCTGAACTTTTGGACGTTTGGTTTCGGGGCCATAAAAATGTTGCACAAAAAAGGCCATTGGCAGGACCACTACAACTTTCCCCGCATAGGTTTGTGTGACTACAAGATCCGACAACTGCAGAATGTTCAGACATTTTCTGTCCAGTGTGTCCTGTCCATCAACCTTTTCCTGGAAAAGATGTATCTCATATTCTGGTTTTGGTTGTACGTTATGCTGATTTTTAATGCTGTCAATCTGGGCCAGTGGCTGTTTCGAGGGTTGAGAACACATGCAGGAGAGGCCTTCTTGAAGAAATACTTGCTGCTGCTGGGTATCAACTCTAAAAACGAAAAGAAATTGTACGTCAAGTTTGTACGTAATTATCTACGCACAGATGGCATGTTCATGCTGCGTATCATGGCCACCAACACTAGCGAGATCCTGACCCTTGATCTGATTAAACATCTGTGGAAACAGTTCAAGGACAAGCATGCTTTTAAAGATGATGATGATGTCCCGAATCCTAATGGGGGTATAGCACCACCGATGCCAGATGGACAACCACAAGCTGACCCTTCCGCACCAATAGTGGAAGATAATGATGATGATATTCCACCCAAGCCGAGTGACTGATCTCCAATCGTGATGAGGTTGGTTTATATTTCTTCAGAGTGAAAGAGGAGTAAGTTGAGAGTGCCAATTCATATTCTATGTTATGAAAGGGAATGTAATTGTTCCAGTATGAAATTAAATCTAGGACTGATACGATTGTGAGCTGAGTGACATGTGGCTTACCATGAATGCCAAGTTGTATAAAAGGATTGCAGCCTTTATCAATTACAGATATGTCAAAATTGTGTCAGTCAAGATGTGTTTTGTGTGTGTTTACATGACAAAGTTTCTGACATAAATTCTATGCATTGTGGGTCAGATTTCAAAGCATAAGGTTTTTGGGTTAACTCTTGATATACACAGACCCATTCCATGTTGTTCCACCAATCATTTGGGGTTCACATAATGCTGACCCATATAACGCGATGCGTAATTTCCTTTATGAACAAAGTAATCAAGAATAAAAATGAATCTACTTTGTAAGTCATTAAAAAAGTTGAATTCAATGAAACTACGGATAAAAAGAATGTGCTGCCAAACCGAGTTCATCCATATGCCAGTTAAACTGACATGCCAGATATGCGCAGTTAAAATTGGGATATTTTACTAATTACATGTTAGGGTTTTGAGGCTGACATAGTTTGTACCAAAACCTAAGTCTTGAAAATGGTAAGAACCAGAAGTTATTCAGATTTAGGAAACACAGAAATGACCCCTGACAGGTGGATATATAGCTAATCAGTTTCACTTGTCCGCTCCGCCAAATGTTTAAATAACCAAATCTTCGCAACTGGGTTTGGACTAGGACATGGAAACAGAAATACAGGTCTGATGAGCTCAAATCAAATTCTGAAGTTGTAGATGATAGTTGAGAGTTAAATGAATAAAATTATATAATTTAAATACATGTATATGTGATATGTGATAATTTCACAAAGCATTTCCAGACCTAGCCAGTTACATGTGAGTTGGGTCAGTGACTGCATGATATTTATTAGAGTCAGAAGTACTGGATGTAAATGATGCGTTTCATATAGAATCTTTTTTTTTATTCATTTAATTTCCCTGAAAGAGCATTGGAGTTTTGCATTTGATTAAATATGTGATGATCTGCTGTCATTTATACTTTCCACAGAGTAAAGAGTACCTCTTTTTTTTTGTCTTATTTGTTTCTTCCGTTTTGTTTTTAATAAAAATCTTATTCTGGCATTTTTTTTACATCTTGCTGGCTGGGAAGTAGTTTTATATTTCATCTCAAACACCATACTTTTGCCAATATTTTGTTGAGATAACAGTGTGTACAGATGTTCATTTCACAATCAATGTTTTGCTTTCTGTGGTTACGCTCTGTTTTAAGATCATCCACGATTTTGACTATACTGGAATGAAAAGTAGATCATACGTTCATCTCCATCGATTATGGCATCAATAGGCTTTGGTGCTATATTGTGGTATATTTATCCAGCCAGCATCCCTATGTCAATCCAATGTGGATTTCTGTCAGGTTGGGAGGCTTACCATAGAGGGTCAAAATTGGGCCAAAAGAAAAGGTTGTATGTTGCAAAACCGCGTGTGAGAAATAAAACCCAAACAACACTGTTCCTGTTGAAGTCTTTGTTTATTGTTTGTTTTTTTTTTGTTTTTCTTTCACTTGAAAAAGGCAAAAGCCGAAAATTTTGTGTATTTTCTGTCTTCTCTTTAGTTTGCTTTGTATTGTTTGGGTTTTATTTCTCACGCTGGGTTTTGCAACATACAACCTTTTCCTTTTGCCCAATTTTGACTTTGCTTATACTAGTTATAGCCCTGCTGCGACCCCACAGTTTTTCTGTGGTTTTTATGATATTTCGTGAATTACCATAGAGGGGTGGATTTCTTACCAGACCAACAGTGGGAGATGTCACAACCAGTGGACCTACATTGGAATGTCATGAGAGAGTAAACTTGAGGCCAATCCTATGTCGTCAGATCAACATAGTCGCTGGCTGGGTAACTTAATCCTCTATCATTTCACCATACAATATTTGCTGATTTTAAATTTGTTCTAATTTACTGAAGAATTTCACATGCTCATGTATGTAGCAAGCGCTTTTTACAAATGCTGTAATGTTTGTATTCTTCCACCAAACAAAAATATTTTACTCCACTTTTTTCACATGTGTTTATACAGTGAAATATAAAAATGTAGTGGTGTTCACTCTAGGCTCAGAACGACATTCCTTGCTGGACACAGCCCATCCACAAAAGTGGCTCAAGTTTCATGCATATCTGTTCAGTTTACTGGAAGGTTTTTTGGTTGTTTTTTTTTTACCTTTTTGTTTGGCTCAGTCTTGCACATCAGTCTGTTTGCAGTGGGATTATGTGGCTGGGCCCTCAGCACTGGAGCCCTGTGTGGCTTGGTATTTGTTTACTGTGGTCTTCCGTGGCCATGGATTTTTGGGGTTGGTGTTCAAAAACGTCTCTACATTGTCCCGCCTGTTGTTACCAAAATTCTATACCCATTGTGATTCTGAGTACCTGTATTTCTTTGAGACAATCAAATCTTTCATTTATGATATTGAAAATAATCAGTTTGATTTAAATGCTACACTGTGAATTATTTCTGACAGCGAAACCCAGCCAAAACGGAGCCATCTCTGCACTGATTTTGCCATATTTATTTATTTCACTCTTAAAACTAAAAGATTTTCAACCTTCCTAATTTCATTACCCCTGTCAGTGCTCTGATCGCCAGAGAACACCCACCTCGCCCCCTGAAAATGTCTTCACAACCCTCAAGTTTAATACCCTTACAGCCTGTTGCAAACAGTAAAAATTGCTGATCCACTGTGTGTGAGTTTGTGAATGTGGCAGATGGCTGACATTTGAATGTGGGATCTCATGTAGAATAATATGATTATAAAGGCTTCACCTCTGACATATATAAATGTGTATTGACTGAATGATTAGAATAATGATTATGAAAGCTTCGCCTCTGACACATTACGAATGTATTGACTGAATGATCAAAATGATACATGATGTACAGTTTGTAGAAATGGTTATGTTATGATGTAGTACCTTTTCCAAAGGGTCCCTCATGCTTGGGAGTGATGGAGGTTAACATTATAATATTAATTTTGCTGTCAAAAACTGACAAATGTACAAATTATCTAAGCAAAAATTCCAGTAATTTACGGTGAATGTTATTATATTTTATACATGCAATTTATTTTTACGCAAACAATATAAATTTTCTGTGTAAATCTAATAGGCTTCCCTATAGATATGTTTTGATGTCTGTATTTTTTTTTGGTCCTGGTATTCAATACCAGACCATAATACTGGTTCTTTGGAGTCATTGTTACCTTGCATGACAATATTTTATGATTTTTTTTTTTTTACCATCATTGTTTTAGTTTCAAATATTAAATTACCATATATGTACTAATTCACTTTATTCTTTATACTATCTTTATACCATTTCCACAAAGACAAATAAAAAAGAATTGAAAAAAAAAATTTTAAATGTGCAAACAAATACTTTCAACATATCTTGGTTGTGACATAGGGAAACTTTAACTCTCTGAGTACTAGAAAGACATGAGGTGTATTACGTATTGTTATTGATGGGGTACTAGTGAAAGGGTTGAATTGTTTCATAATGTAGTTTCTCTCATCAAACTAGGTCACTGTGCATGTTCTGTTATCAGAATTACAGGTCACAGATCACCTCCTTCAACTGGTCAATAAAAACCCAATGCCTTCCTAATAATTTTCGTTTTCCTGAGTAATAACTGTCAGACCTTAAATTTTATACTGGTTTAATCATTGCTATTGTTTTGTTTTTATAAATGGCCCATGTTGGCAAGAGATGTATTTTCCAGAATGAAGGGATGTTTGCAGATCATGGTGTGTAACTGTAAGAAAATAAATAAATTGCAGACCTGCCAACGGTCATTTATTTCACAGTATTGTGTGAAATTTATTTCTGTCAGGATTGAATGGTAAAGGCCTGTCCAGTAAGGTGTAAGCCAGTGGTGTCAGTTTGCACATCATGCTAATTTAATGTACATAGCGCACATTATGTGACCTGTGAAGTGTGTTCCAATAGTGTTTTGTATTAAGTGTTGCCCTTTCTATGAAAATCATAACTAGCTGACATTTTCAGTTTGCCTTTTTACATGGCATGGGCTGGGTTAATGGGATGTATACATGTCCTTTGAGGTGTCATGTAGTTGGCAAGTCAAAAATTATTCCAGCAGTCATGTTAGCTGCAACTGCTCAGGAATGAGCAAAATCATTGTCTTTTTATTTGTCAGTGTATGAGGTGTTGAAAATCAAATCATACTACATGTACATGAAAGTATTGTAAGTGTTGAAAAGGTGTAATTAGTGATTTGTGGCCCAGCAGAAAATGGGTATCCAGTACTACCTTCCATTTCAATGTAAAATTAAAGGCACCAGTTAGACAAAAATACAAATAAAATCTCATTGCAAACCAAGATCTATAAGAATATTTTGTGAGAATTCTTTCTCTTAAAAGTATGAATATATAATTATGTTCTGATTTTCAACTCCTAGTCAATGTATGAACTGCATATCACACGTTTGGTTTTATACAACATTACAGGCTCAGGTGAATTGATAAGAAATGCAAAAATAATTCATTATGCTTTGAAACATTTTTATTCATAAATACTATACCAGCATGCCATTGTGGCAGTGTGCCTTTTCTTGTGTGTCATTGGTTAAATTCTTAAACTTTGGCCTGATCACAAGCTGTACCAAAAACTGGCATCTTTTTCAAACCACGAACCAGTGTTTGAGTGACAAATATTGTTCCTTAATCAGTTCAAGTTCTGTTTTTCTAATAATTTATTTGATGATTCTTTTCATTTGATTCAGTTTGTTCTACAATGCATTTTGCATGGTATTTTTCTATTGATTTCATGTCTTGGAATTTCTGAATTGTTTTGTTCTTTTTATTAACATTTGCAACTTTTTAATAAAAGGTTCAGCCTGATTGGTGTTCGTCAGCATTTTCTGGCAGTTCAGTAGAAATCTTCAAAATCATATTTTGGTTCAGAAAATATTATTAATACATTGGAATAAGACATAAAACTTGTGACCATCTGATAAAATTCACATTTTGTTTAATAATTTCATTCAATATAATTTTATTTTTTAAAATTCTAACACCACTTTGACTACATGTCCAGTTCAGAGAATTTGTCTGAAATTTGATACCATTTGAATGGAAATTATGGTCATAACGTTTTATTTTGTAAAACTTTTAAATTAACTTTTAACAACCACTTGACCCTAACTCTATGACCCTTCCACTTGATCCTTTTTCCACTGCTGAGCCCAGCCCACTACTCTCTACCCCCTCAGAAGAATATGAAAGTGGTTATTTATGTACGTGCATGTATGTATTTTGGTCTCCAGCCACAGTTGATTGTTATAAATTTTTGACAAATTGTTAAAGTCTGTGTTATGGTTAATGGTGACATTTTGTATAGCTTTTTTGGTTTGTGGCTGCCACGTCCATCTCAATCTCTAATTTTGTAAATGTGCTTTTTTTTTTTTTAATGTACATGACATACGGTGTTTCATTGGTTTAGCTAAATTATAGCAATGTATATTGTTATATCGAGCTGTTTTGTTTTTTTTATATACATAAACTCTGTACATGTATATGATTTTACAGTGGATATAAACTATTTACTCACATTTAATGGTTTTTATTATATTGTTTAGTTAGATATCTGGAGGATTTGTTAAACTAGTCGCAAGCACAAAACGGCATTTAATTAAAAGCTTTCCCACAAAATGGTGCTGAAAGCGTCATATAATTATTTTTCAAATAATAGTTCCCACCACGCCCAAGAGTTGTCTTTTTCTTTTAAGACCTAATTATGAGAGGGTCAGTTCTGTTTTCAAAATGTAGCGGAAATCTTCTGTCTAAAAGCCTTATTAGCAGAGTTGTTTTTTTTTTATCTTCCTGTTTTGTTCGGTTGTTGCTGCTGCTTTCAAAAGTCCACAAAGTCAGCGAAGCATCCATTATTAAAGTGTGGGGTGGATTATTTGCCACTTTGAGCCCAAAAATCCAATCGTGGTTTCATCACTTTCATGAAATTGCGATCAGAGGTGGCGTTTAATTAAAGAAAAATCCCAAGGAAGACCGCAGTACGAATTTCACCTATCATCTCAGCAAATCAAGGGCCTATCAATATCACAACCTATGCAGGCCTAGAGAGACGGTGGCACGCACCAGTAAAAGTTGTTGTGTTGAATCGGCAATACGTTGGCAAAATTGTTCAGGCTGAACGCTCAGGTCGTTAAGCCACTCGATGTAGGGAAAAATGCTCAACGTCTTCATCCTTGTGGAACCAGTACAGTTCGGTGAAAACTGTTTCCCAGTTTGAGGGGGGGGGGGTGGGGTTGATGAGAAAGAAAAGAAGAGAAAAGGATGGGGATGTTAAGCGTGTAAGTGTAAGTGTGACATCCTCCCCAATCCCCTACACATCCGTGTTCAGTGTATGTTCCTTGGCAGAGTGACATTTATATTTATTATACGTAGAGACTGTGACTTTGGCATGATGAGGGGAGAGGGGGGTAGCTTTAGGATCTACCTGAGGTGGAGGATGTGATCGCGACACACATGACCGACGTTGCGATAGCGAGATCTCAATTATGCAGGCTTCACCTTCGACATAATAATATAAATTAGATCTAGTTCAACCACAGATCTGCCACTGCTCCCTTATTTTACAGGACCGGCCTGCAGTAAGATGTCGGGAGGGTTCTGAGAAATAAAGCTTTTTTTTTTTTTTTTTAAACCAATTTTTACCCAGGAGAAATTACTGCCAGGTTTGACGGTATAGTCCAACAAAGTGCAAGACAGTGATGACAGTATTTATGCACAGTGTACTCATCCACATAGACATTATGACGTGATCTCTGAAGGGTCTTATCTGCGAAATCTTTGCACGCTAAACGCGATGGCTGTCTCATCTTATCCTAGCTATGTAGTATCTTTGATCATACTGACGTCGGGGCGATGTTGTAACCAGCGGATCTGCATAGGAACGCTATCATTCCTAACGGCAAACTTGACCTCAATTCTACGCGTCGGATTTGCGTCGAGTTCCTAGCTGGGACGGGTCCCCTGATGTGTCTCCACTAAAGACAAAGTATCATTGAGTGGGCAAATCTGCAACTACCAGGTCGCACCCATCCTCCTTCCCCGCCCCTGTTTTATCTCTCTAGGTCTCTGAATCTACATTTCACTCCACTGAGATTGATAGGAGAAACCAAAAGGGTAACTCAAGTTGCGGTCAGGCTCAGAACTATGTTTATAAGATAATTATATTCCATGTCACCGTAAAAGTGTACAATTTTTGATAAGCCAAAAAGAATGCCAACTGATGGTCTCTCACTGGCTGACTTTTGCGAAGAAATGGCATTGCCGATAGTTAGGTTATACATGTAACATTGTAGGAGAAAACTTCAAACTTCAACAAAGAAAATGCAGTTTTGTGCAAAGTTTTGGCAATTAGAAATCTCTGTGGGTTGCGAGATTAAAGCAAACGCGATTTAGATAACAACTTTTATGTCGTGTTACCCACAAACTAAAGTTTTCATTTCTACATTCCACTTCAAGATTTAAGATTTGCCTTGACTTACGTCGGGTCCAACCACTTGAGCTGACGCCGCTTCCCTTCTCGCCTCAGCCCCCCCCCCCACTCCCACCCCTCCCCCCCCCCCCAAACCTTTTCCCTGTAGAGTGCTATTGGATCGAGTGACAGGTGACAGATATGCTTGAACATGTGATTGGAAACCTGCCCAGCGAGTCTTGGCGTTCGCTAAATCATTTTCCATGACACTACATAATTATAGCTGACACAATTTCAACCATTGACCTTCCCAAGCTGATAAGGCACGTGTAGTGTGGACAAAAATCTTTCCTAATCTGTATCCGGTACCCACCGCTAAAAGAGTGGTCTCACTCCATTTTCTTAAAAAGAAAACTGAATTTGGAAATTTGAAACAAACTTAGATTTTAGAAGCATGCCTCGGAATAAGAAAAGCCGAAGAATAATTGGTTTTGCTATGTTCCCGGGAAATAAGACTTTTGTCGAAAGATCGGGGGGTCCCGTAGACGGTCACAATGACATCTCAGTTTCCAACAGTAGTAACTTTTAGTCATGGGCACAATTTTAACGTTCACACGGTTGTCAATGAAAAGTTTTCTGGCACTCGATAAAGTTGTCCAAGGCCTTGAAATTTTTCTCAAGTATCGATACAGAACCACACCCATTAAAGTAGAGTTTTTTTTTTGTGTCCATGGGCTTGAAGTTTCTCTCAAGTATCGATACAGAATCACAGCTATTAACGAATTTTTTTTGTTGCACTACATAAAGTTGTCCATGGGCTTGAAGTTTCTCTCAAGTATCGATACAGAACCACTGCTATTGACGAAAATTTTTCTTACTCTACATAAAGTTGTCCAAGGGCTTGAAGTTTCTCTCAAGTATCGATACAGAACCACTGCTGTTGACGAAAATTTTTCTTACTCTACATAAAGTTGTCCAAGGGCTTGAAGTTTCTCTCAAGTATCGATACAGAACCACTGCTATTGACGATAAATTTTGTTACTCTACATAAAGTTGTCCATGGGCTTGAAGTTTCTCCTGCTTAGCTTTGCCTTCATTTAAAAAACATTGTGTTGCTAGCGTGGTCTTGTCCCAGAAGTAGCGAATCTGAACATTGCTGGCGGAACAGTTTTGCGAAGTTAGCAGTTGACTTCTGAATTGTAGTTCCAAAACTAGAGATTTGGACATTTGCTGGAGGAACAGTTCTGCGAAGTTAGGAGTTGACTTCTGAACTGTAGTTCCAAAACTAGAGATTTTGAACATTGCTGGAGGAACAGTTCTGCGAAGTTAGCAGTTGACTTCTGAATTGTAGTTCCAAAACTAGAGATTTTGGACATTGTTGGCGGAACAGTTTTGCGAAGTTAATAGTAGCTGTTGTCATCTGAATAGACACGTATCATATTACTGCAATAGCCATCTCCCTATAGGACCACTGTGTACATTTAAAAAAAGATCAGGAAAGGACCATATGAATGTCAACGAATTATAATGTGCTCAAAATGATGGGGCCATTTTTTTTTAATTTCCTCAAAATACGGAATATTTATGCCAGCAGTTACATATTGCCTGAATCCAACTTCTGTTGGTCATTTTTCTATTTTTGCAATGGTATGATACCATAAATGATATATGACTTTATTGTCTATTTACTGAGTAGTTCTTTTTTTTGTATTATAAAATACAAATCTGTATTACCTTATTTTCATTTTGTATGAAAACCTGGTAACAAAATAAATAAAAGTGTTATATTACATTGGAATCGGTCTTTTTCTTCTTTAAAAATGTGTTCTGTGATCTGAAAATAAAATATATAAATCTCGATCCCTCCTCTTCATAACTAACCCCCCACCCCACCCCACCCCACCCCAAACTTTTCACAAGACAAATCAGGTGATCAGGTTTCTTGTATCTAGAATGTTGAGAAATATGCGAGAAATTACTTTTTGCTTACACAAAAAAAAAAAAAGAGAAAATCCTGCCAGGTTTGAGGATAATGGCCAGTCCAGTCCAGTCCAGCCCTTTTTAATATTTCTGTTTTTGTGATACGAAAATGAAATGTTATAAAAGTTGATCCATCTTCTTCACTTCTATACACCCTCCCCTCCAATCACAGGCCTGTATAACTTCATCCAAAAGGGATGGAAAGGCATTTATTTATTTTTAGGTCACGCTTATTCGCAGATGTCTGTATAAATAAATAAGATGAACAGGAATAAAGTAATCTGGAGCACACTAGTAACATTGATCAATTTCCCCACGACATCAATTTTGCAAAATCCTTTTAAAAAAATAAAAAAATTCTAAAAATGAGCAATCCTAGGTTAAAAAAAAAAAATTCTTGCGCGTGGGATTGAACCCAAGACGGACCGGACCCACAGCCTCCGACTGATAACCGCAGATGCTAGCCATTGCGCCATCGCAGACTGGAATGTAGAACTTTTCTATGGTTGATTAGTAGACATCACAAAACCAAGAAACCTCCCCTCCGCGAATAAGATCAGGATCCTCTCAATTTACTCGCACGGGCGGCAAAAGTCGGGAAGGTCAAGCTGACCGCGCCACGCGCCAGCCGTATTTTCACGCATCAGGTCACTGACCTTTTTGAGACGTAACGACTGTCTTATTGTTCACTGTATCTCTTCTCAATCAAACGCATTGTGACATGGACATGTTAACCAGTGAACCACTGGTCGGAATCACAAAGACTAAGCTTTCAAAGGCTCTCCCCACACTATCAAAAGATGTAACATCGACATGCGAACTGTTGCTCAACAAATTTGCAATATTATCTCATTTTCTCACAAGCTGACCACCATCTGGAGTTGTCTGTATCTAAGAACTAATCAGAAACAAGCTCTGAAATAATCTTTGCCCCAAATGCCCACATTGGTTTATTAGTATGTGTCAATCAGGATGAAATCATTTGTGTAGGGCTTGGGAGGGCGTGGCTAGTTATCATGCTTCGTTCTCACGAAAACTACAGCTGCCAGTTTGGAATCATAAGTCAGATCATTGGTTAGAGACTGACAGACTACTTAGGTTTTGCCGGTTAATTCATTATCAAGCGTGATAAGGCATAGCAGCGAATGTTTTCATACCGATCAATAAAAACCGAACCACGTGGACAGCGTATGTGGTCATCGTCTAGCGGCACGGGTCAGTGACCCCAGATAAGATTCTCCGTGAGTAAGGTCACTGACCGTGCAGCGGGCTTTACGGGTAGCGCGCGGGGTATAAGGTGCATGCAGAGTGGGCGCTGCTTAGACGCCCCTTGGACGCTGCTTGGAGGCCCAAAAAGGGGCGAGCAAGGGGAGAGGCGAGCATGTGGCCTGCACTGGAGGAGACAGAGTGGAAGCCTCTCTCGAGCCGCTCCCCCCAGAATATTCATTACCGAGCAGGATGGATGGAGAAGGAATCCTTCAATTAATGATTTTGTATTGGTTAAGAAAACGAAGGTTAAACAGACGCCGTTACTGGGTCCACAAAATTCACCAGTGCCGTTCTACATGGCAAATACCATCATTCACAAGTATTTTCAGATGATGAAAAATGTTTGTCGTATACAAGGATGAAATCTTCTACTTTTAATCTATTCCTTGCCAAAGTTGGGCCATACCGAGAAAAAAAAAAAAAACTCCAACTTTCGAAAACCATTGTCACGAGAGGAACGCCTGGTTATCACGTTAAGGTAATGTATGGATGAATAAATAAATGTGGCCTGAAAGGGGCGAGAAAATTACTGCGGCACTAAATCACCACGCTGCAAGTTTTTTGGTGCGTCCAAGGTGCCTCTGTGGTGAGAGAGAGTGGCTAGCAAGGTGCTTCCACGTTGTCTTCTGTAACGCATTTCTTGTTGTCTTAATCTTAATTTCGGTCGCTGCAAAATGGTGCGAGCAAGGAGCGGCCAAGTGGAAGTGGCGTCCAAGCAGCGCCCACTTTGCGTGCACGTTTATTCGCAGACGTCTGAATAAGCACGTTGTTAAATTCTATTCATTTATTCAACCGACACGGTGGTCTAGAGGCAAGATGCTCGCCTCTCATGCCGATGGTACCGGGTTCGATCCCCGGTCGGTGCAGAATGTTGGAATGTTTTTTTTTCGGGGGAATAAATTCCTTCCCTGAACCTTTGGTAGGTAGGATCGAGCACCCAGTCTTCTCGGATAAGGATGAAAAACTCGAAGAGCCGGTGTGCACATTGCGCACGTTAAAGATACCTTGGCAGTTAAACGTCGAAAAGAGCAGGCCGAACAAGGTCGCTGCCGGGGCAAAATTCTAAAACTAAACTAATCACAAATACACAGAAACAAGAAGAAGAAAAATAAAAACAAGAAAGTGAGATGTAAATGCCAATGGCAAGGAACGCACTAGAATAAAGACCTGAACACATGGGGTAGTAGGTATTTACATACATACTGAACACATGGGGTAGTAGGTATTTACATACATACTGAACACATGGGGTAGTAGGTATTTACATACATACTGAACACATGCGGTAGTAGGTATTTACATACATACTGAACACATGGGGTAGTAGGTATTTACATACATACTGAACACATGCGGTAGTAGGTATTTACATACATACTGAACACATGGGGTAGTAGGTATTTACATACATACTGAACACATGGGGTAGTAGGTATTTACATACATACTGAACACATGGGGTAGTAGGTATTTACATACATACTGAACACATGGGGTAGTAGGTATTTACATACATACTGAACACATGGGGTAGTAGGTATTTACATACATACTGAACACATGGGGTAGTAGGTATTTACATACATACTGAACACATGGGGTAGTAGGTATTTACATACATACTGAACACATGGGGTAGTAGGTATTTACATACATACTGAACACATGGGGTAGGTATTTACATACATACTGAACACATGGGGTAGTAGGTATTTACATACATACTGAACACATGGGGTAGGTATTTACATACATACTGAACACATGGGGTAGTAGGTATTTACATACATACTGAACACATGGGGTAGGTATTTACATAATACTGAACACATGGGGTAGTAGGTATTTACATACATACTGAACACATGGGGTAGGTATTTACATACATACTGAACACATGGGGTAGTAGGTATTTACATACATACTGAACACATGGGGTAGTAGGTATTTACATACATACTGAACACATGGGGTAGGTATTTACATACATACTGAGCACATGGGGTAGGTATTTACATACATACTGAACACATGCGGTAGTAGGTATTTACATACATACTGAACACATGCGGTAGTAGGTATTTACATACATACTGAACACATGCGGTAGTAGGTATTTACATACATACTGAACACAGTAGGTATTTACATACATACTGAACACATGCGGTAGTAGGTATTTACATACATACTGAACACATGCGGTAGTAGGTATTTACATACATACTGAACACATGCGGTAGTAGGTATTTACATACATACTGAACACATGCGGTAGTAGGTATTTACATACATACTGAACACATGGGGTAGTAGGTATTTACATACATACTGGGCAAGCATTGTTTATCATCGTCCTGCATTATCGTCCTGCTGGTCTCCCCCCCCCCCCCCCCACATCTCTTTGTTTTTAATCAATACACAAAAACGTTGAACATACGTGCAGTACAAAATGTTTATACATAATATACTTAGGTCTCACTCCATTCATTTCTTCCTATTCACTCTTTCTTTCAAAACCACACACAGATTAAACATCCATGTAGTACATGGGGGTATATATATATTACAATTTATATCCAGTGTTAGGCGTGTGTTCAGTTGGATCACGCCACGATACAGCAGACTGCGGGTATAAAGTTACACATACCGTACATGAAAATGTATTGCTGTGTACTCAGTAAGCTTAGGCCAGCTAGCTACATAGCATAGGCTACACTGTTGCCAGCGTCAGTGTTATTGGCCCCGCCCATACAATCATACACTACGGGTGGCAGATTGCAGGAATAATGTGTCAGACAACATAATGAACTTTGACATGCGTGCTCGCACAGTACTGTGCTATACCCTCACAGTCTAACACACACATCCCTCCTCACTACCCCCAGCCCTACACACATACTCCACAACCCGACAGTTTTATACCCTTGGCAGGTTGCAAAACAAGATAATAAAGTACAGATAAGTAAACATAATATGATCTATGCTCGCTATACCATTGCTGCCCCTTCTGTCTATCGTTTTCTCTCTGTCTCTCTCTCTCTCTCTTTCTATCTCACTCTCTCTTTCTCTCTCTCTCTCTCTCTCTTTCTGTTTGTCTGTCTGTCTGTCTCTCTCTCTCTCTCGCTCTCTCTCTCTCTTCTTTCTGTCTCACAGTCTCTCTCTTTCTTTCTCCCCCTCTCTTGCTCTGTCTCTCTCTCTCTCTCTCTCTCTCTGTCTTTATGTCCCTTTTTATCTCTCTGTTTCCCTCTCTTTCTTTTTTCTCTCCCTCTCTCTCATTTTCACTCTCTCTCTCTCTCTCGTTCGCTCTCTCTCTCTCTCTCTCTCTCGCTGTACACTCTTTCGCTAACTCTCTCTCTGTGTCTCTCTCTCTCACTCACACTCTCTCTCTCTGCATTTCACTCTCTCTCTCCCTGTCTGTCTGTCTCTCTCTTTCCCAGTGTGCCTCTCTCTTTCACTTACTCTCTGTACGCCTCTCTCTCTCTCTCTCACACACGCACACAAAATACAATGCTGCAAAATATTATTCAGTTAAAGTCTCATCTTTGCCTATCAAAAGTTTCAAGGATTTGAAAAAAAAAC
Source organism: Onchidella celtica (assembly GCA_963931925.1). NCBI lineage: Eukaryota > Metazoa > Mollusca > Gastropoda > Systellommatophora > Onchidiidae > Onchidella > Onchidella celtica. The sequence goes on along the minus strand of OZ007583.1, from coordinate 5,245,737 downwards.
GAACGAAATAAAAATAAACTCCTTGATTCTGTCAAAACAGAATGATTAAACTGTGACAAGATAAGAAATGGTATTTTGCTTAGTCCTACGCAATAGATAGCAAGCAAATTACACGATGAATTTTTGAGGGAGTGATATGAGTATGAATTCTAAGGGAAAATAAGAGAAACTCAGCTTTGTATCATGCAATACTTCCCCCCCCCCTTAATCCTTAATTACAGTCGATACTATCTGATCTTTCATTTTCTCCTAGTGTAATAATTATTGTAACATTTATTTCAAGTTTCCACATTAAGTTAATTTCTACTGCTATGATATCCATTATGAGCCTAAAATGAAGTTAAGTGTGGCTGGAAAAAAAAAAGTTATACTTTGCAAAACTTTACTTTGGTACAAATAGTGAAAAATCCGGGCAGTAAAAGAATAAATCCGTGAAAGAAGAAAATAAAAAAGCCTGCGTGTGTTTGCGTGGACGTATAGACGTTGTTGTTTTCAAGTTTTTTTTTTTATTGCCGGTAGAGTCGAAATTGAATTAGGTGCCGCCCTTGCCCCACCCCGCATTTAGCCTAGACATAAAAAAAAAAAATTTGTTAGAAAATCCTGTATCAACAAATAATAAGAAAACAATGCAATACAGTACAGAAATGATATTATAAAATATATGAGAAGTATAAAACATTGGAGTAGAAGATACGTGGGAGAAAGGGGGGGGAGGGTAATTAAAGTTGTGTACTTCCCGGTGAACCAGTACAATAGTTTATTATCACCAAGAAATAAAAATAGCTATTATGAACCATTACATCGTGAAGATATCTTCAGACAATGCACGATACGCGACACACTGCAGGCGTGCGTGAAAATTAAATCCTGTGTAGATAATGTCAACTGCGACATGACTTGTCTAAATCCTGTATTCTGTAAAGTGTTAAAGTCATGTGTCTATAAATGTCAACTGCCACATAACTTGTCTAAATCCTGTACTCTGTAAAGAGTGGCCATTCTTTGCTTGACAGTCTGCACGTCATCCCTTCACGACCAGCGTTGCCGGTGAAGATTTTTAAAAATCCCGAATAAACAAAATCCCAAGACGGGGTAAAAACTTCAAAGCCTTTTTCCAGGCCCGCCAAAATACATTTACAATTTACAGTTTCGTTATGCATTGACTTTAAACTAAGCGATGTCAGTGTTTAGTTCGCAAATCACGCAAAAGATCCTCTCATACAGGCAATCTGGAACTGCCCCTTAGTCCTTATAAATATGGCTTTATTCACCATTTAAGCTGCAAAATAGTGATGTGAGTGAACGAATAATTTTGTGTGTGTATGCGTGTGTGTTTTACAAAGAAATAGTAGCAAAACTACAAACGCCTAAAAATCCCAAGATCTTTGAAAAATGCTAAGATCCCAAGGTAACCCGCCAAATCCCAAAATCTTGGGAAAAATCCCGAGAACTGGCAATCTTAAAAGTGTCCTGCCTCTTGTTGTTTAGGGAACAAACAAATAGATGACAAATTAGATATTAAACACTCCTTAATCTTAATGAGCATCATTATGCATTCAGCTTAATATCAGGTGTTAAAGTTTAGAAAGGTTTGTAAGTACGTGAGTTCATAGGTTAAGTGGATAGGCTCGTCCGATAAGGGGACATAATGTCAACAATGTTAGGATTTATCCGGCAATTATTTATTCATTTGTTTATTTATTTCCTGATTGATTGATTGATTGATTAGCTTATGTATTTGTTTTTTATTTATGTATTTATCACTTACCTACTTTTTTTCATTTATAATTATTTATTTTTCAAAGAGCAAGGAAGAGCTCATAAATATATTTTAAAGATTATGCTTCATTTGCCCCCCCCCCCCAACCAACCCCGTGTCACTCGCACTTCGAGTCTAGGGGGATCCACTTCCATCACCAAAGTTCATGTTTTCACCCCTATTTCACCCTGCCACTTCTATTTGGCCTTGATATATACTCTTTTTCTGTTTTTCCTACATTCCCTAAGATCTATCTGTCCTGTAACCAAAAAAGCTTTACTCACTCAATATCTGGGCTGTCTTAACATCATTTAACCCTCCCAAATATTGTGAACTCTTCCAATCTACTTATCCACCCTTTCACCAGCTTTAATAACTTCCGTTTACTTCCGTTTTCCTCCTTCAATGTGATTGTCTTAATGCAGAGTGAAATTCTAGACCTCGAAAGTGTTGTTGTTTTGCCGAGAGCTAACAAGTGAGTATCCCTACCCCAATATTTAATTTGTTCTTATTTATTCATATTTTCCCACCCTCATAAAAACAAGAAAAAAGATAAAAACATGCTGAGATGCCCATTTCCAGTCATGATGGCCTACTACATGTAGAAAAATCAGGTCTAGTTATGAATTTGATGAAGTAAAGCATAATTATCTAGTAAACACGCCCTTGGGCAGAGCAATAGGCTCTTCTTTCCCGTTCAAAAAACAAACAGTGCATAGGGCTCTCTAGGGCTCCCGGGCAAGTGCCCAGACGGCTCTGCTCAATGTTTTTTCTTTGTTTCTGATTTAACTTCATTCCGTTATTTTATTCTACTGAAGTCAATATGCTCCAGCTTCCATGCTTAACGTTCTAACTCGGGAACCAGTTACCTGCCCGACAGAGTCGGTTCCTTTAGTGTTCAATTATCCAGTATCGCTCCTTCTCCCCTTTTCCCTCTCTCCATGGGGGTTGAAGATCTTTATTTAGAGTCGGCCATTTCGGAGAGCCATGGGCTTTTGCGTGTTTGTCTTTGACACTATTTTCCCACTCCTTCCCAAGCGCCTTTGCTTTTAAAGTAGGCCTATATCATGCATCTGCATCAATGGTGCAGTTTTCCATGGTGACGATATTCAACACTATAATTTTATTTCTGTTGTTGTTTTTGTTGTTGTTAGAGTGGGCTTAGCGTTTAACATCACTTTTCAGCACGGGGGGAGGGGGCGGTCTGTACCAGGGTCGAATCTTGGGTTCCTTTCAGGTGCCGGAAACACCTCTAAGAAATCAGAGGAGTTAAATCAGTTTGGACCTGGTCCCAGGAGAGATTCAAACCAGGATATTTCCCATCTGGGTCAAGTAGTCTGATCACCGGGCCTCTACGCCAGCTTGCACACAGTACACAATCATGAAGATCGCTATGGGGGCAACCTTCGTGTACTTAACTCGCGGTCACGTAGACCCAACTTAAACAAAGAGTGCTTTGTCACTAAAGTCCCTCCCACAAACACACTCGGATGCAGATGAGGAAGAGGGGAGGTGGGAATACTGAGAAGGCACAATAATACAAATAACACATAATAATCTACAGTGCTTAAAAACAGCAGACAATAGGCCTTGAAAGGGGTTGGTTCATTGCATTTGCCATCCTTGCTATCGTGTTTTGAAAAAAGACTGTAAACGCCGAGAACAAAATATTACAGGAGGTGCCAAACAGCTTTTCGCGACTCGGTCCACTTTCTTCTGTGTTTAGATTCTGTTTGGTGACGGCCAAAAGAAATTATTAATCGTCCTCCTTAACTCAGAGAAATAGAGCATGACTATTTCTTTATTGGCTAAAATCATTACATGTCAAAAAGTGAATTTGACCCAGATTGCAGCGTACGGTCTTTTTCCATAACATGGGAGCATGGTCTATTCACCACCACCAGGATGCGACTACTCATGCCAGTCGCTGACGAAGTAAGCAACAGCTGTCGATCATAAACATGCCATAGTCGTAGACAAATTAATGTACTGTAGATCCTCAACGTCTTTCAGTCTTGTGTTTTTGATACTACTGACTGATAGTAGCCTACTGCTGAGGCTAAGTTAAATGTGGCCAAATAATAATAATAATAGTAATAATAATAATAATAACAAGGTGTGTTTCGCATAGCTCCGTGTTTGAAATAATTAAGATCATCAAGAAAATGAAGCAATTTTTAAAAGAATGGAAATGAAAGACAGATTTTTAAAAAAAACAGCTTTGGTCATTAGGATATTTCTTGGGGCTTTCTGAAAAAAAATGGAAAACTTGAAACCAATATGTCTTTTCTTCTTTATTATTACATGTACTGATCAAAGAACTGGCGATGTAGCTGTTGTTGGCCCTTCCAAATATTTATTATTATATTGCCGCCTCAGTTCTGTCAGGCCTATGCTGAAATTAACATCCACGATACAATAAAAACCCTTCTTTCGTACGAGTACAGCATCTTGACCAGGTGAAAATGAAATCGACAAGATAACTCGGTCCATCAGCATTACATGTTTTGGAACACTGAAAATGAATTATTGCTATTACGTCACCAGTAATCATTTCACAGAGCAATAAATTATTCATGATAAGTGGTTTTATCACAGTTTTAAATACCGGTAGCAGCTTTTTCCGTAGATTTAGATACATGTGATTGAGTACTTGGAGGAAGCGGAGTGTGAAAGTAGTGAAACCAGCATTTCTGATATTTATGGTCCTTTCGTTTTGTTTGTTTTGACCACCTCCGTACCTAGTCTAGATGATTCAAGACTGTGTTTGTGTGCATCATTAAATTTTGCTATGAATGAATCTAAGTCTACAATGTCTCGCGACAGACGGCGTCACCTTGTATTCTCCTTGCTGTGTCCTCAAATCTGACATGTCTTTTTGTGTTTTTTTCCGGTGAGGGAGTGGGGGAAGTGGGATGATGCCCTGACAGATTTGCTGCACCTCGTCTAATCTTGTTTGTTTACTATAATGTTGTTGTTTTCAGGATCTAGTTGCGTCTCCGCACATGCATGCATGAATCCTTTGCCCAACCCTAGCGTAGCGTATAGTGTCACCAAAGGTGTCACTCGCGCAGCAATTGTGACGTCAGAGCCCCTTCACATCTGACTCATTGAGGCGTTAAGCGTAATAGTTTTTATCCTTGCCCTTTGAACTTTTACCGATATAATAATTTAATATTACGTCTGTTTTTATAATCATGGCCACAAGTTAACTGTGTCTCCGTGCTGTTTATGCGTGGCTATATAGGAGATTTTGGTCTGACGAAATCAACAATTATTATACACTGTAGTGTGTTGCGTGTAGGCTTGCTCTGTCACTAACATGTCAAACAAGGTGAAGCTCGTTTGACCAGTTTATCTAAAGTTCAAACTTTAGTCTATTTGTGGAGTTCTTGACATGCTTTAATCCTGTCAAAAGTGATTTCTGTCCGTTTGGTCTTTCGTTACCTTCAAACCTAAGCTATATGTTTAAAGCAGTTCTGGTCCTCTGCAGAAATATGGGAAAATGATAGGGGGAGAAGGGACAGAGGGGTGAAGAGGGGATAGGAAAGAAGGAGAGAGCGAGAGAGAGAAGAGAAAGGGGAGAGACTGGATGAGAGAGAGAAAAAAGAGAGAGGGAGATGGAACAAAAGAGAGAGAGAGGGATGTATTTTACAAAGTCCTACGTTAACAAGGAGCAACGAAAAAAACAAAAAAAACTATTCAATGAAATTTAAGTCTGCAAAAAAAATAATAATAATGATCATAATCTAAACTAAAATGAAAATAAAAGACAAAACTAGAAAGTTAGAGGTTGTTTTTTTTATTTGGGGTTTATTTTGCTTTAGGGTTTACATAGATCTATATTTTTTTTTTGCAATTTATTGTGGGCCTCTATGCTAGGCTATTAGTTTTCTTCTTATTGATGTTAACGAATATTTTTAGACCTCATCACGTTTCTCAGTGTGTTATGAGCGTGTGTGTATGACTGCGTAAAAATAAGTGTGCATGTGTGTGTCTGTTTGTGTGTGTGTGTGTATGCGTGCATAATACGTTTATCTGTTTCAGTTCCTTGCTAGTTTTCGTAATATTGGCCAGCCATACGATTCTTGCACTAATGACTGACTACACGTCATAAGCTGGTCACTCAGTATAAGATCTTCAGAAATCACGAGACAAAAAATAGACGACATGGCATGCATAACTATAACAGATGGGAAACACATGTATAGTGTAGAGAAAGTATCGTGTGAATTTATTATTTGAATACGGTACAGTATTATAATTACTGAGCAGAGTAAATTTACTCTCCAGCCGCCGAGAGCGGCTTAGAGGAATTAGTCAGTAGTTAATTATGGCCTAAGGATCAGATCAAGACTGTAGTGAGACTCAAGGCCGAGCTGTACATATGGAGTAAGGGAATCGTGTAATGCATGTTGTTCATTATTTTATCACAACTAAAATTATCACCTTCAGGCCCACGCCAAGCGAGAGTTTCATGGGTAAAAGGAATCTTCTGCCTTCTTCCCCATGGTCAAGCTCAAGAGGGGATAAGCAATGAATACAGAATTTTGTTTATAGAGCTCAGTGGCCATGAAAGACGAAATCGAATCTGAAATTATCAGAACAAAGAAGGCTGAACGGCAAATAATTGGGTGTTAAAAATTAAATACCATACTTGATAAAGACGAAACTGAAAACCCTACTTGATGAAAGAGAAAACCGAATCTGAAACTATCAGAACAAGGAAGGCGGAACGGCAGATAATGTGGGGTCTGTCAGTGATTAATTTGTTCCTCCACGGGATCCCAGTTCCTCAGACAATTATTGCAAATAGCCATCTCGCCCAGTGCACTGTTTCTGATCTTCTCTGCTATGGTCCATCTGTATGCTAGACTACTTGCCCCATCTTACCCAGACTGTTGAAGGATTACTGAATTTTTATCTTATATAGCCAAAATGTCTTCCAGGGGTAATTTATTACATTATTGACCTCGAGTGCACCACTTCTCCTTGGCTGGTTAAAAAAAAAGTCAAGGGCCGAAAACAAATTCTCTAACGGGGGTGGGAAGGTGGGGTTCTCTTCCACTGAAGATCTCTTGCAATTTTGCTTTCCCAAGAGTTAGTTCTTCTTGTTGTTGTTCTTCTTCTTCTTTGTCTGGAATATCTTACAAGATTCGTCAAATTTTATCCGTAACTGCTGGACATGGAAGATGTAAAATTTAGAATTAATTGGATAAACCTGCTGGAGCAAGCTTCGCCTTCTGTATTTTCTTCTTCTGACTTTTCTGTCTCTATTATTACTAGTAAAACCGTATACACTGGTCGATATTTAGTACCAGCAAAGAATACTAGATTATAGATACAATATATTGTCTTTGGCATGGATTATTAATTAACTGAGTGCGTTGATAAAATATTCTCACACGAGTGAGAAGCGAAAGTGGGAGGAGAAGAAGGAACGTAAGAAGCAGTCTACAGAAACAATCGCTGAGCCAGCCGTAGCGAAGACCTTCAAAATGCAATTAACTGCAATAGAGCCTGGGCTCAGGGATTGGGCTGCACGGACCTGAACTGACATAACAAGAGCGTACAGACCAATGTCTCCAGGGACATGAGGAGGCCAACAATGATAATTATTATATATTAAACACTGCCAACAGAGCCCTGTCCCTTTATTCGCGTTTTGTATACTGTTCTAGCATTTCTCACAGGGTGGTCGTATTGTTACCCTAAATTTTTTTCGTCATAAGATCCAGTATTTCTAGTCCCCGGCAAACTGCGTACTCGAAATCTCTTATCTTAAAAGTCTTACGAAACTTCGGCTAGACATGTCGGCAGTGAAGGACATGGGGACCTTTATGGTGGGTGACTTATCATGATGAGATTCACACTCACAGGGTTTTATGTCTGAACAGCTTTACGTAAACGAAATTTTCTGCCGATAGTTACAGGCCTGCGCGAATGAATTCGGTTATGGTGGATGGGCGAGCTGGCGGGGTAGGCAGATATTTGGGAAACTGTGTGAAAGGCACTGGGTTCGAAAGCTGTTCTAACATGGTCTAACTAATGAGCTGGCTCTAATTTCTAAATAAACTAGCTACAGGTAATTTTTCGGGATGATTTTGAGACATTCACTGATTGGCTGCCTGATGGTTGTCCAATCCTCGTCTCTAATTGATTGTAGCGTAGTCTCATTTTACTGTAAAGGGATTTAAAATCCCAACAAAACAAAGAAACGTGAGAGAGAAGATCAGCATCTTCAGTATTGTGGAAAGTAAAAATACAGGATTATTTACTTCATTTCCTTTTAATCACTTGTATTTCATGACACAGAATCAAGGCTTGGTTATCTAACACCAAATTTGTCTACTTCAGCGAAATGGCCCCGGGATTTCCATAATTTGTTATCACTGGCCACCCGCTAGGCGTATTTCGAAATGAGGACGATTAAGTTTTTATATCACTATAACCCACTGAACTGTTCATTGCCCAACTAGGACAGAAGTCAGAATGACAGATTGAAATATCTTCTTCTTTGTCATCTTCTGATATCTATATCATAGGATCCTCGTTTTAATTTTAAGAAAGTGTTCATGATTTGTATTTGTATAAGTCTTTAATCCCATTTGGCAAATTTGCCTTTGTGCCATTGCAACCCAGTTACAACGAGCAGGCACGTCGCCTTTTGGGGGGGGGGGGGAGGGGAGGGGGGATGAGGGAGGGAGTGCCCGGGCAGCGGCCTGATCGTCCTCTCTCCTTTATGTGCATGCCCCCCCCCTCCCCATGGGGAGTTTACCATTGCTACCATTTCAAAATTAGCACAGCCAGATTTTGTAGTACAGCTTGACACAGACATAAAAACTTATTTCGCCAGTCTGTTTTATAACCTTAGTATTCGATGATAACTTGCGTTACGGCAACACCAACACTGCGTCAGTTCATGACAACGCGGAACTGAAGACGCTCCTCAATTCAGCTTTCAAATGCGTCGGTGGCGTAGAGCCCTTTTTTTTTGTTGTCTGGCTCCTCTCGCTGTTCCGTTCACCGGGTCACGAAGCGAGCTTGCTTCGCCTTTTCTGCCGGATTGCCCGTGTTTGTACAGCCTGGTCCCAGGCAGTGCGAGACGACCAGCCATAACGAACCTAATCCCATGTGCTGGATGACAAGTGAGGACAAACGTTCGCTTCGGTTAACACAAGCAAAGCAGAGAGATTTTTATTTTTAGTTGACCTACGTATTTCGCCATTTTCTATTGGCGAGGAAGTTGCGAAAGTTGAGTTTCGGCTGTGAAAAGTTTGATAAAGTTGTGGAAGGTAAAGTAATATTTATTAGTGAACTGTATCTTACTGAATGTGACTCATTTTAATACGTACGAAATGTATGAAAGATCTGCAAAGTAGATGTGCTTTATTTCAAAGGATAGATATAATGTCACATTGGGGAAGGCTCCGGTGTATTGTTTTCGTGTAGGCGTGGATTTAGGCCTACGGAATATGGGTAGAGTGACGCCAAACGTTCATTAGTTGAACGATTGGTTAGTGTGTGAATGAAAGTGACAAATATTATTATCAACAGCAGTGAGATCGAACGACTGATGAAAGTTTGTTTTGCCTTGCGAGACGTAGATCTAGTGACTGAGAAAGTGAATTACAGTAGGTCAGTATACGGAATAGTACATTTAGCCTACATGGTTAGATAGTGGATAGTCAACTTCCTGATCCAAAAAGTGTATTTTATCTAGATTATATTAGACAACCTAGATCTAGTCTAGATCTCAAACTATTATTGTTGTGGCTTTCTGTTGTTGATTCTGACGCCAGTGACGGCAGAGTAAAAAATAAATTATCACAGACTTTATCTGAAACCTGATTTATCTTGTGGAAGTATGACCAAAAAATGATAATATAATTATAATAATTTAGGGCCTATACTACATCTAGATCTATATATATCGTTTTATCTGTGTTTCTGAATCTGTGGCCATCATGAGTCTGGTCCACTGTTGCCGCCAAAACTTGATTTCCCATTAGGTGACATTCTAATTCTTTGTACTAATGGTTTTGGGTGACATCACAAAACGGGAATTCCAGCCATGAGGTTTTAGAAATTACAGTGTAGGCCTACTTGATAAATGGTTTGATATCACTTGACCTACCAGTACCAGTTATCAGATATTATATTAATTTTGCCACGCATTAAGACTAAAGTTGACAGTTACTAGCCGGCTAGAGCCAGAGGAAGAAGAAACATTTTCTAAAACAATTTTAATATTTGATTAATTTGCAGATTTTTGTATGGGAGTTTTTTTGTTTTTTTTTCTTTTCATGTTCAATTTATAAAAGAAAGTAGGGTGACTTACATACTGGTCATGTTGCTTTCATGAACAAAAAGAGAGTCATTGATATTATAGTATAGTAATCATTCAGTTATACCTTTGAAATGAAATCTTGCAACAGTCTTTTAACAGTGATGTTGTGGAGGACATAACATTTTGTATTGGGAATTATTTGGGTACTGTAAGTTGTGTCAATGTAATTAGTTGCCTTAGTTTACAATTCAAAATATCTTAAATCTTAATCCATCAATGGCTTCAGAACTTTGCGTGCATAACTGTATATATGTTTTGTTTTCTTCACTTTTTGCTTTCAGCTTTTGTGAGCAACAGTTCCGTGGATGATCTATCATTTTGTACCCGTGAGAATTGGACTCGAAAAAGGGCAGATAACCAGTGTGAGATCTCCCAATCATGTAAGTCTTTTCTAATTCTGTAGGAAGTGGTTTATCAATTACATTCTCGATATTGGCAATAGATGGTGGCTTACATGATCTTAACATTTGGCATAATAATTTGTAAAAGACAAGGGTCAGCATCTAGAGTAATACAGGTTACATAACTGACAAAGAAATGTACCAGTAAATAGAACTGTCATTTATGACAAAGGCAGTTTGTGTGTGTGTAAAGCAACCCCCCCCCCCTCCTCCTCCTCCCACCATACACATATATATTAGGCATGCCACTGTTTCAAAAATTTCACAAAATTTGGAGGTGTTCTACTCCCTCTAGTCTAGATGATAATAGCATTTAATGGTAAATTGAAATTGGGACATATGACTATGTTGCTCATCTAAAAAGATTCAGTTATATTTTGCCTTGCTTTGGTAGCATCCCTTACGCATACTAATAATAGAAACCCCGGTTTGTGTAGCAACTGTGCACCCTCTCCCCCCCCCCCCCTTTTTTTTCCCCCACAAGCACACAAGCAAACTAGTCGATGTTAGAAAAAGATTCCATGGAAACTCTCTAACAGCAAAACCCCACCCTTGTGTGGTAGAAACCATGTCAGTTGTATTTGCATAGGGGAAAGAAAACTCAGAAAGTTGTGGGCCTTGGCACACCTGCACATTGCTTTAGGGGAAAGAAGACAGTGTATGTAATGTTAAAGTAAAGAGTCTGTGACCTCATAATGTATCCCTGAGATGTCACTTTGTGACAGATGACCATGGCCTGGACTGACTAAGGACAGATATGGGTTTTGTTGATCATAGATTCTTAGGGCAAAAGGTAAAGTGGAGAGATTTACAGACCCACCAACCGTCCTGTATTTTATGTAGAGATTCTTGGGAAGTTGATTTTTTTTTTTTTTTTACACAAAAGAAATATCCGCAAAGTTTGAAGAGGAAGTCTACTTCAGTAGGGTGCAAGACAGCGGTGACAATATGCACATTGGTGATTGTGTCATACATAGAGTACATTACGGTGTTCAGATTTTGATTGGTTGAAGTCAGATTTTATATAAAATTCAAGGACTACTGTATAAAACTACTGTCCTTGATAAAATTATGAAATCATTGGGTATTTTCCATATTTTTGTACATTATATGCATTTTTGCCTCTTCAGGAAAATGAGGATTGAAAGTTTGAAGAGTTGTGTAAAATCAGGACCAAAACGCATACAACATTACTGTTACATCATAAACACATATAATCTTGAAAAATGTTTAGCTGATTGGAATGACCCTTTTACATAATAAAGTTGGGAGCGAGAGAAACACTTTCACGACAAAACCTCAAAATCATTACAATGTCACATAGAACAATATAGCAAATACCCCTCGAAATGTTCATCTTTGGTTTCAGACATTATTGGCTGCTTTGTTTGATCTCTGTCCCAAGCTTCCTTTCATATTCTATGCTTCTTCGTTCTGCCTCGCTTTCATTCTTTATTTCTCTCATTTCTTTTTTTTTCACTTTTCTAGTCTTACTTTGCCAGTGGTTGCTGGACACCTCTAGTAGGGCCTCCTTCTGTCCTGTCGTTTGGCTAGATTCCGCCTGTCACCTTGCTTCTTCCTAGCGCAATGTGACCATTACTTTGTCAACGTGCTTTTTCCAAACTGAGATTCAAAATCACTTACTTTCTTTTATTTTCTTTCAGGAGAGATCACATTTCTGATTTTGTATTTTAATTTTAAACTTTCCTATTTGATTTTTTCTTATTTCCTGCCATATCTTTGTTTCTGATTTTCTTTCCCATTTTTATTCGTCGTTTCTGTCATTTCACAATTCCCATGGCCGTAATATTTGCGAGGTAGCAGCATAAAGTCGGTAAATTTAAATAAATGCCACAGCCGTCCAAGTTGAGAAACCAGAGCAAAATGATGATTGGGACAAAAATTCATCATTCCATGAATAGAAAAGGATAGCAGACATGATAATTTACATATGTTTAGTGGCAAAAAAAAAATAAAAAAATGTTATTTTAAGACCAAACCATCATTTGTTTGACTGTCTCAAGCTTGGCAACTGGACATATTACGGAATGTGTGCTGTTGGTTTACGTTATATAAAATTGTAGAAATTGCTGTTTAAAGTTGTAGTTACTTCCCTACAGGCAAATTATTCATGTTTGCACATTTCTAATATAAACCTGGCAGGTGGGAGTCAATACTTGAGGCCCTCTCTAAGATCACCCTCTCCAAAGGGGCGCGTGATGACGATGCGGTGGACCAACTCCATCACTTCGGCACTGTGGCCGTTTTTGCTGCATTTGCAGGCCTGATTGGGATGAACCAATATGTGGGTGACCCCATTCACTGCTGGGTCCCTGCTCAGTTCCCAGATCATCATCAGGTAAGATGGCACTGTTTTTATTTGTTTCATGTTCTGCAAATCTTCAATCAGTCAAATGTATGGAAACATTGCATAATGCAGAGATTAAATCCACATTAGGGATGGTTTGTGTACATGGGGACATACAAAAAAAAATTAAACAGATTGCTGCCCTCATCCTGAAAACCATGCAAGGGTATTTGCTCAATTGCAGGCAACAACTCCTGTATTGCCAATTATTTTGTGAACTCCTTGGAAGAATTTCAGTTTTTTTCTTTGATTAAGGGGGAGTACAAAACATATGTATTTCAAATATTTTCTAACATAACTGAAAATATGTTTATAGTTTAAGATTTAATGAAAAAAGTTCAGTTGAAAGAGTTTTCTTCCTCCCCTGTAAAATTTAGATCCTCCAGAGTATCACACTCCTATGATTTCATGGTAAGACCAGTGGTATCCTGGTAATTGAAGTCAACATGGACAAAGACATTATTTCTTCCCTCATCCTGTTTCCTTACACTATGTCATTCTCAGAGCTATCTATACTATAGTACTAACAAATGGAAGAAACTTATTCAGAAAGTGAGGGGGAGGAAAAAGAAGACAAACAAACAAGATTTGTCTGAAACTTTTTGTAGATGAGATAGCGTTGGGAAAAAAAAAATGTACGTTATGTGTGAGGTGATGCCACAAAATTTGGTGATATGTTGCAGCTGCCAAGTTCAAACAAATGGTGCAAAAAGATTATGGGGACAAAACCTTTTCACATTGCGGGGATCACTGCTCTCGCATACCCACTGTATGTCCCTTCTTTACAGTGGCTGTTATCAGTGTACACATTACTGTGGGGTGTTTTTGAAAACTCAAATAAAATCTTCCAGTAAAACTAGAGTATGATACTTGGTATCATTGGAAAGCTTGTTCATGGAAGAATAATGTCAATCATATGTTTACAAACACACAAAACAAGAACAGTATTTGCTACAAACGTGCATGTTATCCCAGGTAGTGCAGGATGCCACCAACAAGGACCGTGCTAGTAGCCACATCTCACTGGCAACCAGTGTATGGATAGATTGTAAAACAACCCACATCCAACAGGGGCAGGGTAATATGGAAAGATGAACTAGAAAAAGACAACAGACACTATAATTTTAGTTGGGCAAAAAATAAACAACTTGATAGTTTGAGCTATCACCATCATTTTGCTGAATTTTTTCAACTTGGGTGGCTGCAACATACTACCTGTTCTGTGCCATCATCCCACGTATTTTGTAGAATTTAGTCAATCGGCTTGATCTTATTTTAATCTTATCCATGTATTTCCCAGGAGTATGCAGAGAACTTATGTTGGATATCTCATATGTATTATGTACCCATGGATCAGGAGATTCCATTTTATAAAAAAGATCGTATGAAAGAAGACATCAGTTTCTACCGTTGGGTGGTGGCCGTTCTTCTTATACAGGTAAAACATAGCACTTTACCCTTCTCGGCTGCTGAATTTAAATTGAACATTTTTATAGAAACAGTACACAGTATTTAGCTTAGTTTTATTTGGTGTGTTTTATGACAAGAAATATAGATTTTATGAATCTTGCAGCTTTTATGAAGCGTACATTTTTTATTAAGTCATTGAAATTCATTCATGTACTAGTAGGAAGATGTAAGATAAAGTATCATGTAATCTGATATGAGAGCAAGCTGCAAAACTTACCCTAAGATAGCCAAAAATCTACATGTGATTTTCACCAAAATTCCGTAAAAATAATGTGGTTTGTGACTGGCAGATGAAATCGTGGATATAATGTATTTGTAAAATCCTCAGCAAGGACAATTTCCAAAATTTAACCCTATCTTTTTCATGCTGTGTTTGAATATTGGACTATTTACTCCACTTCATGTTTTATACTGTGTGTTCACAAAGCAAACTGCCTAATGCACGGATTATAGCCATTTTATTGGAACTGAAAATAATGCCTATTTATAAACAGATTGATCTGGGCATCACTGGGCACCTCAGCTAGTTTTTTATAGTTTCATTTCTTCGCTTCTTTTCAGTGTCTTTTGTTCAAATTTCCCAACATGCTGTGGAAAGGATTAAGAGGCTACGCAGGCATCAACGTGCAGAAAATTGTGAACATGGCTGATGAAGTGACAACCTCTCCCCCTGAAGACAAAGGCCAGAAAATTTCTGACATTTCTAAATTTGTTCACAAATGGCTGCAGAGTTACAGAGTGTATAAGGTGAGGAAAAGAACCACCTTTTCACTGACACAGTAGATAGAAGCTGCATGGAGACCGCAGGAGGGCTTGGTATAAAGTTGAAAGGCGACAAGAAAAAAAAAAGTAGACAAAGAAGTGAAATTTTTTGCAAAGTCCTTTTATTGTGATCACAGGGCTGGTAATTAACATTTTAGAAACTTCTGGAACCTGCTAGAAATTTGTTCTCTCCTGAGATCTCTAAGATTCTCCCATTTTTTCTCTTTTTCTCTCTGAAAATCCTAAAATTTCAACCTGCTGTTATATATATATAAATTTCAACTTAAATCTTGTGAAAATACTTGTGTATTTTTTTATTTTTTTTTAACATGAGGGCTCTGTTATTTTGCACTCATATAATGAATTAATGTGAATACTTAGGAGTACGACAGACAGTAATGTCTTCTGCTAGATCTATTTAGCCTTGTATTTGTGCTCTGTTTGAAAAGTTTATATTGGCCCTATGTTGGATGATAACTCCCAAATATTTCCGATTCTCCTACACTTTCCCGGAAAAATTTCTTAGAATGTCCTTAAAATTTATGTTTTGTGAGCGCTGTAGTGTAAGCGATGAACTATCACACAAATAGCAAAATTTTGTGGTCATGATCAGTTAATAAACTAATCTCCGATCAGTTGTTAAAGTATCAAGAATGCACATTGCTTTTGTTTTGTGACCTCAGTATGGTTACTTTCTATGAAATAAGAGTTGATGATTGAATAAATGTATGAATCGGTAATTAACTGAATTTTCATATTTGCTCCTGAAAAATGTGTGTATGTTTTCATGACAGCAGAGATGTGGTATTTACAAAAATCATAGTCCTATTATGCAGCATAATACTTAAAAATTAAAATTGATACAAAATACATTGTAGAAGAGAAGATCAGAATTTTGAAGCAATGTCGTTGTTTATTTTCTCAGTACAATGTTATGATCAGAGTGAAGGAGAAGATGTCAAGTATTTTGTGCTTTGCCTTGGGCAAGAGACAAGGGACATACCTGACTGGGCTGTACCTGTTCATCAAACTTCTCAACCTCATCAACGTCATTGGCCAGTTCGTTATGTTGACAGCATTTCTTAGGGTAAGGCTGATATGGATATTCGCTCAAGCAAAACTACTCACTAAATAGCCCAGCTGAACTTGTTCAGTACGGCAACTTTTGTAGGTGTGGACGTGAACTCTCAATACTATCCAGTTTGAAATCTAGGAGCGCTCAAAGATGATTTTGCTTCCACTCAACGTGAACGTACTATTATACATTAAAGTAAAGGAAGATCAGTGATCCAGGATAGGATTCGCTGTTTCAACAAGTTGGCATACATATTTATTAGTGTTGGAAAATCAGTGTCCACTTCAGCTTATCGTAGCGAAGGAGTTACACACTAGTTTGGCAGAAAAAGTCTGGTTTAACACTCTGGTTACTAAAGGTTTAAAGAGAAACTTCCTCTTCATGGCTGAGGTGTTCGGTAGTTTTCAGTGAAAATTGGGGCATCATGCAGAAATGGATTGTCATTTCTTGACCAGTAAGCCCATATTTTTCAAACATTCATGTCTGTATGTATGTGTTTTCTCTTTAGCTTTTGTTCGATGATATTCATTTCACTGTCGCAGTCTTATTTAATTTGTCTTTGATAATTAGCTCAATCGGTTGCTTGTTTTCTAATTAACTGAGAACATATATAGTCCCCTTAAAATGACAAGGTTGTAACTCCCTTCCGTCAACTTTTGAGGAACTGATGATCGTAGGTTCATGTGCTCATAGCTTTTAGAGGTAAGATTTTTTTTTCTTTTTAGTAATATTTACAAATTGCGCACCAAATCCCCTTGATACTTTGACACATAGTGGAGAAAGCACAGAAGTAATGTGTAACTCAGTTCATCCAAAAAGTGGAGATAGAAAGAATGTCGTCATTTTAAGGGGACGATATACTTATGAATGGAGTTTAATGTTCAAAAACTTTTCTTATTTTTACAGTTCAACTACTGGTTCTATGGCTTTGAAGTATTGCAGCATTTAGGAGGTAACTGGATGGACATTGACCACTTTCCTCGTGTGGTCATGTGTGACTTTGAGATCCGTCAACTTCAGAATATCCAGACATTTTCTCTGCAGGTCAGTTCATTAACTCATTCCCTACTGGGCCATTTTCCTCATTCTGACCAGCCCATTTTCACTGACCTTATTTTTCACCTCAGTTGATGCCACAAAATTTAGTGTAGCTCGTATGTTTTGACACCAAACCCCAAAGTGTTATATATCAAAATGAAGAGAAATAATACATCTTGCATGCAATGTTAGTCAAAAGTTATTTTGAAATGAACAGACAAAGATTAGGTTGTCAAAACAGAAAGTGCATTATGTAATTTTCATAATACAACACATAAATTTTCAACTTACTGTTTGAAGATCTCAAAGACTGCTAATCCAATATGCATGAAATTTTCACAGGTCACTTATAATCCAATTGTCTTTAGGTCATGAAAATTTCAAATAAATACGATGAAAAATAAAAAAATTACACCACAAGAAAAAAAATGTAGTAAAACTGAAAAAAATGCTAAAAAATTGCTTTTTCCACTTCAGTAGATCTAGATCTAGATCTAGACCTCTGTTGCCAGTAGTTGTACTAGATCTAGTACTGGCAGCCCCTGCTGTTCTTTTTCCTCCAGTTCCAGGTCTATTCATAGGGCCTTTCCCCTTACCAGCACACTGTTGCTGAGTGCCACGCCCATTTTCCAGATTACCATCACTCTCCTCACTACTACTTGAGTTATACTCGTCACCACTGCTTTCACCACCGTCTGTATCTGACTCAGATAACACTGATGGTTCGTCTACATCGTCCTCAGTGCCATTTATCCACGAATCCAGCATTCCCATAGCTTTCTTAGCACAATAACGCTTGGGTGGGCGTTCCCCTGATGGCCCTGGCTCCATTTTACTGAACTTACAAACTTGGAAGTAAATGCTGCTCAAAAACAGTCGTTCGTATGCCTTTCTTTCGCGCTAAAGCCTGACTAACGCTTTCAAACGAGGAACAGGAAGTCACTCTTCAATTTCAAAAGATAGGAAAGATTGATAGAAATAGTGGTTTCGAAATATTGGATTAGACAGGCACCGTATTTCTTGAGCCGCAAAACGCGGCTCACGGTCCTGGCGGGTGAGAATCCTGAGCCGCAAAATGCGGCTCGCGGTAGGGAATGAGTTAAGTGCTGCATGGATGAAAATTTTGTCCACTTTTGAGAGGATTTCAGCTGAAATGAAATCAAAGAACATTTTTCCAAGACAGGGCAAGTCAAATTTTGCATGAGTTATGGCCCCTCTTAGATAGTCATTTAAAATTAGTGTAAGACGCTGTGTAAGTGTTCAGTTAACACTTTGCTATGTCCCGTCTTTATCCGAAAACTTGTTCACTGAACACTTACACAGCGTCTTACACTAATTTTAAATGACTATCTGAAAGGGACGTTAATTCATGCAAAATTTGACTTACCCAGTGTTGGAAAAATGTTCTTCAATTTTGGTCCCCCTTCTATGTGAAAACTACAACGTAAGGCACTGGTGCACTGAGTCAAGTCAGGTTTAATGTGTGATGTGGACTAGGGGGTTAAGTGGGGCCTCACACACTAGCAAGAATGAAACAAGTCAGTCTCGCTAGTTGATTCAAAGGAAAGGAAATTCAAATCTAAGTCAAAACTGATGTGACCAGTGCCTTGTGATGGCTCTAAGATCTTCATGCATTTAATGTTTTGAAAAAAATGTGAAACAGAGTGTAAGCAGAATAAAGTAACCCCAAGTGATCATTATGACATGGATTCTGGACATGAAGAAGTTTTGTTATTTATTTTTTATTTATTTTGTTGTTTTTTTTGTATTCAAGAAGATTTTGTTTAAAATGACACAAAATCATGACACCCTTTGTATTTAGGCTGCAGGGCATGTGACACCTGTTTTTCCTCCACCTGGATCATATTTACCAGTTTTCTTGTATGTTAATATCTGATCATTGCCTCTGTCTCTGTCCTTGCAGTGTGTGTTGAGCATCAATTTGTTCATTGAGAAGATTTTTGCTATCGCCTGGTTCTGGTTGTTTATGCTGGCTGTTGCAACCATCATCAACTTTATCATGTGGTGCTACGACATTTTCTTCAGGTCAGTTGAACATCTTGTATAGAGATGGATGAGAGGATGAGGTGTATATGTATGCCTAGTTTGGAAGAAAGTTACGAAAAGCACTAAAAAAAATGGAGCAGTTTCTGCTATATTTTTTGATTGTTACTAAGTTGTAAATGGCTAAAAACTTAAAATAATTGATGATATACCAAATCAGTATTTACCCTTGCACCGGGACATACTTTTACCTATTTTCCTCAATTTTTCAATATCTGGCTTTGGCATGGGCAAAGGAAAAATGAGAAATTTTATGTTGATCCAGTTCACTGCAGCTGTACCTTGCAACATTTACGCATACCAACATTTACGCCTACGGGTGGTTTCCATTGAAGATTTTCCCATCTTTTACTGAAAAGCCACTTACATCCAGTTGTTCTTGACACACCCATCGCAAAGTGGAAATTGAAGAAAGAATAGAGTAGAGCAACGAGAAATGTTTTCTTTTGTCTATTGTAATTTTGTTTGTGGCATAAATAGACAGTCTTTACCCGTAACAGGGCAGAGCAGTCAACAGTGATAAACTTCTTCATTGACGAGTATAATAAATATTTTCCAAATTTTCCACCTTTGAACGAAAAAGGCTTTTTTATTATGTTACCTACATACAGTAGATTTCAGGTCCAGTTTGGAGTTTTTGATTGGTTTTGTTTTTAATTTTTTTTAAGTTTGCTTTGTGTCGCTGAGCGCTTGCTGCCAATCCATTTTTTATAAGATCACATGACTTATGATGTGAACACTTCTTGCTGGCTGATTTAAACTATTTGACGTGCTCACGGCTAAAATTAGAACACAGGAATACCCTGCAGCTTGCTTTGGAAATTATTTCGGTTTGCCAAGACAGATGTAGAGAGGGTAGAAAGTGGGGCGCGGGGCAGTGGTGGGGGGTCCGCTGAGAGTGCGGCTTAAAAGTTTTGTCTTTATATTGAATATGAATGATGTGTTTCCACAGCCGCCGACGTGAACATTTTATTGAAAAATATCTGATCATTCTTGGAGACAAGGACTCCCGCAAAGAGAAATCACTTTTCAAGGAGTTTGTCCACCAGTACCTGAGAGACGATGGTGTTTTCTTGTTGCGGTCCGTGGGTAACAACTCCAGCGAAATCATCGTGATGGACTTGATCAAGGAATTATGGTCTAATTTCCGCAGTGAGAGGAGGAAAAAAGACATAGATGGGAATGGAAATGCATCGCCTGTGGACACTATGGAGGAGTCCCATGCTTAGCTCAAGTTGTCGTCTACAGATATTTTGTAAATTGCTATAACATAATAAAGCTGAGGAAAAAGGAGAATAGTAGGCCTGCCAACTCCTCCCCCTAGAATGACAAGGTTCCATAGCCACTTTTTTGGCTGGACTGAGTTATAATACACTACACACTACTTCCACAGGCCTTTTCCATTGTCTGTCGGTATATTATTTGTAAGTATTACTAAAAGGAAAAAAATTCTTTGCTCCAAAAGCTGCGACCACATGAACTTTGATTCATGGTTTTACAAACGTTGACAAAAAAGAGTTAGAACCTTGTCATCCTGAGGGGATGAACGGTTCCTGTACTTTACGGGAGTATCTTGTATCTAGAGTGCTGGGAAGGCTGTGAGAAATGTTGTTTTGTTGTTGTTTTTTTCTGAAAAAGACATTCCTGCCAAGTTTGGGGATAAAGAGACCAGTCCAGTAAAGTTCAAGCCAGTGGTGACAGTGATACAAATATACCTGAAGTACTTCATAAGATCTATGAAGTGAGTTACAGTACAGTCATTTGTATGTTCTCTTTTTTATGAAAGTCATCACGAAGTGATAGTTTCAGTGTCCCGTTATAGGGTCTGATGAACCCGCGTCCCCCAACCCCCCGTATCTGGAATGACCAAATCATGAAATTCTTGGTACACATAAATTTTCTCAGTATCATCATTAAAAATCTTTTAAAAATACAAAAAAAAATTATCTTTACTTCAGTCATCAAATAATTGTCTCCAAAACTTTTTCCAACTGGTCAGTATTTTGTGCATTCTGTAAAAGGTTGCAAATTTCATTCCAGTAATCCAGAAATACTGGTACAGAGGTACCCATATAGGTATATGGAAATGCGAGGGATGTCCTAATTTGTCAGGTCCTGAGGGATGAGGCAAGTTATTCCAGTCGCCGACATATCTGATTTATAATCAGAATGTGGGAGAGGAACTGCCAGTAAGGAATGTAAAACTAGCTTTTGCTAAGTCAGTTTAATTTCACTACATAGCATCATAAATGACTGATCATAGTAAATCATATAACTGAAATGTTGTGAGATGGAATATGGATTTGATCGTCCTCAGCACACACTCCATGTTTTACGTAATACGTGGTGGTGACCAAACAGTGAAAATTGAGCAGAATGATTGTTGGGGCTCAAAATGTTTGAGATTTTGCCAGTTCAGATAGATTATTGCATCTATTGTCGTTTTCCAGGAAAGGTAAATTTTGGCCTCAGCTGTCATTTTACTTGATCGTCTCCACTTGGGTGTCAGCCTGGCACATTGCCATTAAATTTCTGTGCTGTTGTCTGACACATATTCCTGACAATTTAAACATTTTTTTTAATATATACATGGTGATTTTTAAATCTGTGGGGCAGAATAGGACCCCCAGGATGGAATACCAAATAAATTAGATACTATCAAAATGAACATGACCTTCATGATATATTTTTGAAAGTCTTCCTTATTGGCAAGTGTTACTGTTAGATTTGCTATTTTTTCAATACTCGTTCATGAGCATTTCAAAAATACAACTTGTTGAATAGTCTGAACTCTAATAGAAGACTAAGTACATATGGAGAAGATGTCAGATTTTCCGTTGTATCAATTTTTGTGACTGTCTAAAGATCTAAGGCGAATATCTATTACATGTATTATTTTTAAAATATGAAGCTGTTCTGTTGTGTATTTGTTGTTTTTGTTTGTGAGTGGAATGTGCTTGTTGACTTGATGGACGAACATACACACGCTGGTAGATATGTCTTAATGATATATAACTGTCTTGTCTTGATGAAATTGTAAAATGCAAATTTTCAAGTCATAAAATTTCTGATATCATGTTATTTTCCACCAGTACCACCAGACTTATTAGTCTGATTCATTTTTGTGCCTTCTCAAATGAGCGTCATCAAAATTTTGACCACTGTTTTTTCATTTACCTGGCATGATGCCTTAAGTCTTCCAGCTGCCAGTTTGGCTGTTTCTATTGACACTTATGCAGGTTCAGAGTTCAGTGCTCAGATGTGACTGGAACTCAGTTTGCTGTACAAATACAACAATTAATTCAGTTTAGATTAAGAGTATAGACATGAAATTGTGTGGGATACAGGAAATGGGATTTAAGAAGTGGAGAAAGCAAATTTTTTAAAATTGATTATCTTGCCTTTCTGAAATGGGCATGTACAAGAGTAGAGGAAAGAATACCTCCAATTCTCTCCATGTCAAGGTTTTCTGTGGAATTTTTACCCTTTTAGTGCTGGGTCAAAATGCTGAAACTTGGCCATGAATTTAGCTGGTATATTTTCAGATATTTTAATCAAAATGATAGACATTGTCAGTGCTTGAGCGTTATTTTTGCTCGGAATGTTTTATAGAACCTGTCATTGCTAAGTGAAATGATGTACCAGTGTAAATATTGTCATCCACTTTGATGAACTGTAATTATTTTTTGATATTTTTACTGGATTTGACACACTATTCTTTGAGACCAGTGTCTACATTATATATTTTTTTTACTATCATTCCTATCTCCACCTATGCCAGTTTGTTTAACATGCCATTTAAATTTCCTATGTAAAAATTTTTCATTGATCTTTGTATGTGGCTCACATTATGTATTACATATAATAACGTGTTGCCAGACCAAATTCGGTGGCCAAACTGCTGTGATCTTGACCATTTTAACATTGATTCTGTGTTATCTGTATATTTTAGGTACAAAGTGAGAGTTCCTCATTTGGAAAAGTAAAATCTGAGAATCCACAAGATATTTTCTGATCTGTGTGGTTTCTGTTTTTCTACCTCTTTCCTGTTTTATTTTGTTGACTTTTTTCATTCTGTGCATGTTTTTGTTTGTGTATTCTAAATATTACAATTACAAAAAAAGAAAGAAAAAAGAAAAGATACAAAACTTGAGGTTTTGGTGCTGAACTGAAATGTGGCATAAAAAGGAAAAAGATGTCTTTTACAGACTGTTTAGTCAGAAATAATAAAAAAAATCATGGAATTGCACAACAGGTATAACCTGCACCTTTCTAGGTTTTTTTTTTCAACCCCCCCCCCCCCCCCTTTTTTTTTTTCAAGATTGACAGGTTTTTTTTTAGCCAGACAAAGGTCGAAGAGACATGAAGGGCATTTGTATTTTAACAGATTTTTTGTGTTTTTCCTCTTATTTGTCAATAACATAGGGCTATGCAAAATTTGTCAATAACATCGGGCTATGCAAAATTTGTCAATAACATCGGGCTATCCAAAAATACAACTTTTTTTTAATGATATATTTTCAATTTTATTGTCATTTTGTGGTTGTTGCTCCAGCCAGCCAAGATTTACCATGGGAAAGATATTTCAGTTTTAGTCTGACGGATTTTCCAGAAGTGCTGGGGATTCTTCAGGTAAAATTTCATTGCTTCTTTTAGTTTTATGACGAGAAAAAAAAATCCTACGACTTCCAGGCATGTCAAATGCAACTTTGCACAAGCATTCTATTTGTTTTTGTCTGACTGAACTTTGTCCCACAACTTAAGAAAACATTGGATGGTTGATCAGAGGGTGAAGCAACGAGTTGGAGTGAAAGAAGTAGTATTAATGTCAATTTGTCAGGCTTGTTTTTTCCCCATTAGATTTGGAATATCTTAGGTCACCAATGTTTAAAAAAATATCACTGTTATATTGTTTCTGTACAGCTGTAGTTTCATCATTGTGGCTTATTGTTGCTGTTATTATTTCTGTTGCTTAATACACTTATGTTTGCCATGTCGCTGGGCCATTTGTAAATTTGTACATTGTTCTTCTGACATATCCAGCAGCCACCGGGAATATACATGAATTGTCAGTGTCACAAACAATTTTCAAAATTTGACCAACGTCATTTTGCTCTTTGTCAGAGTATGCGCTGGCATTAGTTCTTTTTGTCTCTAAAACTTAAAATATATTTTATGTATTGAAAAACAGGCAATTTCAGTATCTTCTTTTTTATATTTTAATGTTTCGAAATAATTTTTAAACTCTGGAGTTGCCAGTGTTGCAAAATGTCCCTCAACTATTACATTGCAAAAGTGTAGATTCAAGAGCATGAAGTCTGGGATGTGAATTTAAAAATGTGTGAAGTCTGGGATGTGAATTTAAAAATGTGTGGAGTTATCATGACATAATGCCAAATAGTTTTTTCACCACAGTTTTCACGTAAGAAAGTGCTAATCAAACCACTAATCCATAGAAGTTGGGTGAGGTTGTTTTCTTCTTTGTTGTATGTCGTGTTTAAATCCCCAAATAAAACATAAACTTCCAGTCACAGAATAGGGTTATATGTAAGAATACCATGCATTCCTAGGTTTATATTTGCAAGAGATATTTATTTTGAAAGGGAAGGCCTCCGGTCCAGGTCAATTTTCATTTGAACAGCGATGTAATTTTTGTTTAGAGCAGAATTTTTCATGTGCTCGTGTCCAATGACAGCATTCCTGCCATGAATTAAAGACTTGAGTTCTATTGAGATAATGCATTTATGCAGTTCTTAACATTATGAATACAGAAACAAGATGAACTTAAATGTTTAAACTGTCTCCTGAAGAGGTGTGGATGTGAAATAATTTTTAGGACAATTCTAATTAGATAAAGGATGCTTGTAAAACTATTTTGTGAAAATCTTGATACCCAATCAGGCAATAATTCAAAACAGTTTTATTGGCACAGTTATTTACAAATATTTGAATAGCTATACAAAATATATATTTTTATAAGCAAGTTTGAACAAATTGTTCTCTGCCAGCATACAATGTTAAAAATGTTGATGACATTGCTTGTGTACTTTTTTTTTTCGTATATCTTATTAGTATGCCAGTCTTGCAAAATCTGGCTGGTGAATTAATGTACTTTTATAAAGATGCACAACATATATTATATAAACAAATCAAATTACCAGTCGCAAGAAGATCATAATGTTTCAATTTTTCCCAAATGATGACATTTAACAAACATGTACTTCCAAAACGAACATTGTTTATGATGAGTTGAAAAACCCAAGCTGTAAGTTTAGTACAGGACAAAATTTAGATCAAAATATTGTGTCAAGTTTTCTTAAACTTGCGATTATTAAAGTCCTCTTGTCGTGAACAATACTTATTTCAGAGTTCCATGGCTGGCCAGTTAATGAAAAGTTTGCTTTCCCAAGTAGTTTTACACAATATTGTTATGCACAATTTTTTTGTTCATTGAACTTTTATCATTTTTTGTTGTTTTTATTCAACCTGTTGTATTGACTTTGTTGTTTTTATTCTATCCAATAAATTGCCTTTTTTTTTTCTTTGTATTCTATTCAATATAACATTGCCTATAAACCAATCATTTATATTGAGGAAGGGAAACTTTTCTAAATAAATTTGTAAAAATACCTACATTTGTTTGTTTGTTTGTTTCCTTGTTTAATATTTGGTGATGTGAACAGCTTAGATTTAGTGCTGTATTAATTATATTTGTTATTGGTTTTGTGGAAGAATGAAAAATTGCAGTGGGGGAGGGAGGGACAACATGAGAACTGAACAAATCATCATCAGTGCTAAACTAGTCATGCAAGGGGCTAATACTGAATGTAGCCAGAGCTGGGTTAACCATGAAGCGAAATAAGCACGTGCTTATGGCATCAATGGAAGGGGAGCACTCAGAAATTTTTCATTGCCGGATTTACCATAGACCATATGGTGCAAAACTGCAATTGGTGTAGCTGAATCAGGGTCCACAAAAACGTGCTCCCACAATGAATGAAAAAAATAAAGAATATATTGGCATATAAGACTCGCTTTTTTATTTTTAATGCATTGTTTATGTTTATATTTTGAATTACATATATGCCGTATACGAGGGCACCAAACTCTTTAAAGTGCTTAGGGCCTCTAAAGGTCTTAATCCGGCCCTGAATGTAACAAAAATTTCTGAATTCCAGATCCCAGAACTGGACAACCATGTAACCTGTTGGGGTCACACTAAGTTTCTTACCTGAGCCTGGAGGGCAGAAGAACAAAGGACAACAACTACTAAGTTATTTAAAATGGATTCTTTTGGAATGTTTGGAATTGTGGTGGAGGCCCGACTGTACTTGGATTTTTTACACATTCTTTGTATTTAGGTTACGCTGATTAAAATATTGTTGTGCTACAAATTAATAAAGCATCGTTTCAGCTAAGTTAAGGGCATTTAAACAGAGTGGGAATTTTACATAGATTGTTAATGATTCTGGTTTTCCAGAGATGTGCGTCACTGAGTCATTGTCAGTCTAGTAGAGGAATATCAGAGAATGACAGTGGCAAATAAACTAAGCCACAGAAGTCTTGCAACAAAATTTAAACGGCTGTTCGTTCAAAGAATTTTTTAAAATGAAATAAACTTTGAACAATTGAGCAAAGATTGATCCCGTGAAATAAAAATCTGTCATTTTTCTAATGTCTTGGTGACCAGACAACAATGTTCACAGCCGCACTGTACCTCGTATTCATATGGGGTTTCAGCCTGTCGGGTCCAGTGTTTTGACCATTTCTATCATGCTTGAAATGTTCATTTAGAGCTGGTTCAATTATGGGATCGATAGAACTGGAATTAAGGATGACAAGGTTTTTGTTTATTTCATCTCCAGTGGTTCAAAAGTTATAGGCTTTTAAAAGTTCGTTGTAAAACTTAAGTTGCTTAGTACAAAACTACAGTATTCCCATTCATCGCCAGGATGCAACTATTCCAACATCAGATCTCTTGCTAATTCTTCATGATTAGTTCATTTATTTTTATCACATAATTAATGCTGAAGCCAGAATTCTCATCCCCTTGTTCTATCATTCTGCTGTATTCTGTCTATCCTCTTGCTTATTCCTAGTACATTGTACGATACTACGGTTCTCGTGCCTACGAGCTTTCCCCAAACTCAAGTCCATTAAACAA
Source organism: Onchidella celtica (assembly GCA_963931925.1). NCBI lineage: Eukaryota > Metazoa > Mollusca > Gastropoda > Systellommatophora > Onchidiidae > Onchidella > Onchidella celtica. The sequence goes on along the minus strand of OZ007583.1, from coordinate 5,218,286 downwards.
ATGGCTGGTCCCGTCACGAAACGGTGTAATTACAAAGGACCAAATTTTACACGAGAGAAAAAAACAAGTTTTACTTGAAATGTATTTACTATTTGCCACCTGAAAAATAGCAAAACAAAACAACCAACAAATCTTTAGTTATATAAATAATTTGAAATACATGTATTGTACTCTCCCTTAATCAATAGAAAAACAACAGCAACACAAAACTCCTTCAAGTAGTTCAAAGAATATTTCGCAGGACAAGAGCACTGCAGTCATCTACAGAAATACACTTGTGTAGTAGCATATGTTAGGGCTTGAAACGCGAATGAAATCAAATGTTTCACTGCAGAATACATGAGTTATTAAAGATGCATTTGCGACTGAGGTGGATTTAAAGATTTAAATGAATATGGAAACTAAAGAACATGTCTATCCCCTCTCCCCAACCAACCCTAGTAGAAACTCTTGTTCTTTTCTTTCTGTATAGCTGTCTCCTTAGGCGTCAGGCCAAACAGCCCTTTTGGTGGCTAAACAGAAGATCAAGAAGAAGCAGAAGGCGTCACAAAAGAAAGGCTAGAAGCAAGGAGAAACAAAAGAAAAGACAAACAACAAGTAGAAAAGCGAGGTGTAAATGCCAAGGGCAATCATCCTCCGAAAACAGACCTCAGAATACTGATGTGGGTCAAAGTTGACCCAAGTAAACATAAGTTTGTAATGACAACGAAATGGAGGATTTAGTTCTAGATACAATACCGGTCAACCTGGACTCCTAAACAGTCGGTACAGTTGTGTGTAAAAAAAAACAGAAAGTGTATTGTTCACGGCATAAACCACATTAACCCAGGACTGTTGTCATTATTAGAGTGAGGCAACTTGAAAGAGAAGGAATTTACAGAGTTGAAGAAAGCATGAAAAACACACTTTGCTCAGTATCACAGCCTGAGCATTTTGTAACTTAGGTACGATATTAGAACTAAGCTCTTTGATTGGTGGCAAGCAAAAATTTGTGAATTGGTAATCATTTTTATTGCTGTGATAGCAACAACTGAATCCACGGGTTAATCCCCTAATATTTATACATTTTATGTGTGAAAAAAAAAATGCAATGACCATTAAAGACAATAGTAGAAGGGATGGCAAACAGTAAAATGAACGTATCTCTAGAAATGTTAATTACGAAAACAACTATTGTTTCTTTCTTTATTGAAAACGAAAATACCATTTACTTGATCCCAAACTACATTATTGTAATATATATAATGAAATTATTATCTTATGTGGGAGAAGATTTACTTTTCGATTGCGCGAAGACATTCAAGTAAGACAACTCTGAAAAAGGATGTATTTTGTTTTAATTTTCTGCATAGCTTCCCTTAGTTCAGATAATCTCAAACTTACACACGAGTGAAACATGTTTTATGCAATCTGCGGGTAGTGATTAATTGTTTCATGCATGTCATTAATTTTCATCACATGTTCTCCGCAAGCTTTCCCTCTCCCTATGTCATCACACAATCAAGCAAAGTTTCGTACATTATAAAGACGAAATTCAACAAACAACGAAAATCCTATTATACATCTGTAACCATATAATAATATTAATTTTTATTTGTTTTCATTATATAATGTAATATTTTCTTGTGTTAATTTCTCTGTAGTGAAATGCATACAATGAACATTCTAAAAAATACAGTAATGTTCTTTGCTATTCTTACATATCAGCTACCCAGCCGAAATTGTAGTGTTGGTGTCGTTGACGCCGAAGATTTAAGGTGTGCCAAATGAGTGGTCAGGGCGTCATCACAGGTAGATGTAATCTACAGTACGTAATGCGCTGGTGGTGTAGGCCCTAGTAGTCCAGTGGGCAGAGCGCTTCACTCTGGTGCGAGAGGTCCTATATTCGAATCCCGGCGGGGCGGCGTCCTACCAACTAATTTCTCCTGGTGTTTCTAAGACTTCGCCAGGCCCCGGCCTAATCCTGGACTCTGATCTAGACTGTGCAGCGTGCACACAAGGAACACACGACATACAACAAAATTAAACAATACATCAATATTTGTTTAGTTTGACAAAATACACATACACTATTCAGAGGTGGCTGTAGCATCTGCAAGCTATCCCTTGCCCTCCCCCGTTTTCGTGTTACACTGGTGAGCATGTGTTCATTTCTGTTTTCATTTTATTGTTGACAACCGTACTCCGTGACCTGACCTTCTTCTCCTAGTGAGTAGTTTTTTCCTCGCCCGCTTGTTGTCAGGTGTTTTGACTCGTTCAGTAAATATTAGTATGTTCCCGAACATTCGATAACACTGTGGATAAGGATGTTTACGCCAGATTTGGCCTTGAGTGATGTAACCTGATAACGTATTGATGCGCGATTGGTTAGTTTGTGCGAGGGCAAAGGTAACGGTTATTTCGGGAACTTTCTGTAGGAATGTTTATATATATAGACCTGTGTGAGTGGTTGGGGGGGGTGGGTAAGTGAGTTTCCTTTTGTGTGGCGTAGATATTTAGTTTCGCTGGTGTCTTCCTAGTAATTTATTGTTCACTATACAGTTATTAAACTTTAGTATTATTTAATCTATCGTCGGATCTCGTGTTTATTTATTCTACAGCTGTAATAGTTTCGTTTTCTAAAGGGTTGTAGTTAGATCAACTAACTCCCCCCTACTATAACGTGCTAGAACAACCTCAGCTGTTACATATTGGGGGCTCGTCCGGGATCCGACCATATTCGAGCGGACCAGATCAAAATTACTAGATTTATTTACATAGTTTAGTGTAGAATATCATCGACAAGCTATCTACAACATGTCGGAGGTTATTGGAAGGCTTAGCCAGGAAGCGGACGCTATGGAGCTCACTGGGCAGGAGAGACGGGACTACCTCCGTGAAGGCCTAGAAAGAGAAAGACAGCTGGAGGCTCAACGACAGGAGAAGGAGGCTGAACGACAGGCTCGGGAGAAGGAGGCTCAACGACAGGAGAAGGAGGCTGAACGACAGGCTCGGGAGAAGGAGGCTGAACGACAGGCTCGGGAGAAGGAGATGAACCACGAGTTGGAGATGGAGAAGATCCGCCAGCAACGTGGAGGCAACGACTCAGCGCAGAAGACCGACGACCACGCCAGTTCCAAGAGACCCAAGCTACCTGCATTTCAGGACAAGAAGGACGATCTGGATAGCTGGTTGCTGCGGTTTGAGAGGTTTGCCGAGACAGCTGAATGGCCCAGATCCACCTGGACGACATCACTGTCTGCCCTGCTGACCGGGAGAGCTTTGGAGTGCTTCTGCAGACTACCGATCGACGAAGCCAAGGACTACGACAAGGTCAAGGAAGCGTTGCAGAAGAGGTACAACCTGTCAGAGGACGGATACAGACTCATGTTCAGACAAGGTAAGCCTGAAGATGGAGAAGATGTTGGAATGTTTTTGACCCGGATCAAGACCTATCTAGAGAGGTGGATAAAGCTGTCGAAGACGGAGGAGACCTACGAAGGAGTGAGAGATCTGTTCGTCAGAGAGCAATTCATGGATGCCTGCCCACCAGACCTTGCAACCCATGTGAGGGAGAGGAAACCAAAGACGCTACAGGACATCGCAGATTCAGCGGAGGCGTACCTGGTAGCGAGGAACCGGACGCTCAGCGGGAGCGCCAGACTGCAGCGCCGGCCAGTGCGACAGAGGCCCAACGGAGACAGAAGCCCACAGGTCTGCCATAGGTGCCAGAGGCCGGGACACAAGGCGACGGAGTGTCGTGCAAAGTTAAACGACAAAGGTGAGTTGAAATGTTACCTTTGTGGAAAGCCAGGCCACGTTCGGAGGATGTGTCCAGCCCAGAAGGATATGGGACGAGGCAAGCCGAACAAGGCGGCGGCGGCCGTAGTGATAGCGGCGGACGAGTCGTCGAGACAGGATGCGACGACGGCTGACACCAGCATCAACGTTCAAGCGGTAATGAAGGACGGGAAGCTACAGTTAGCGGTGCCTGTTACTTGCGGAGGATGCAGTGACGGAAGGACCGTGGAGAAACTGAAGTTACCAGTGATGAAGGGCTTGATTGGAAATCGAGCGGTAGATGTCCTGAGAGATACCGGCTGTGAAGGTGTAGTGGTGCGGCGAGCACTGGTGGACGACGGACAGCTCACCGGTGGGAAGAAACTTATCGCGAGGATCGATAACTCCTTGCTAGCGGCGGAGGAAGCCGTTATCGACGTGAAGACGCCTTACCTGACGGGCAAAGTGACGGCGCTGTGTCTCCCGGAGACCATCTGCGACCTAGTAGTCGGGAACGTGGACGGAGCGAAGGATCCGTACGACCCTGATACTGAGGTGATGGTAGGAGCGGTGACCACGAGGGCCCAGGAGAAGAGGAAGGACCGGTCTACGTCGCTGAAGGTGCCGAGGGCAGAACGGCACGCGGGAGTGGATAGAGAGGAACTTATCCGACTCCAAGAAGAAGACGAAGTCATTAGGAAGTTAGAGCAGAAGAAGATCCCAACTAATAGAGGCAATAAATCTGTTCATTTTGAGAAACATGGAGGAGTACTGTACGGGATCTACAAGGACCTGAGACAGGCGACGGTTATAAGGCAAGTGGTTCTACCCGAAAAACTGAGAGAGTATGTACTGAGTGTAGCCCACGACTCGATCGTCGGAGGACACCTCGGCGTGAAGAAAACCAAAGACAGAGTTATGAGCAATTTTTATTGGCCTGGAATTGAAGGTGACGTCACGAGATACTGCCGCTCATGCGACATCTGCCAGAGGACAGTGAACCAAGGAGCGACACCAAAGGTGCACCTGCAGAGTATGCCAGTAGTGGACGTACCATTTAGGCGAGTGGCCGTGGACTTAGTAGGACCTATCGACCCCCCAAGTGAAGGTGGACATCGGTATATCCTGGTGTATATAGACTACGCTACTCGTTACCCCGAAGCCACGCCCTTGAAGAAGATCGACGCAGAAACGGTAGCAGAAGCCTTAGTGAACATCTACAGCCGTTTGGGTGTGCCCGAAGAGATCTTGTCGGACCAAGGGACCCAGTTTATGTCAGATGTCATGAAGGAAAAGAATAGACTACTGGGAATTCGACAGTCGACCACTACAGTCTACCACCCTATGTGCAACGGGTTGGTGGAGCGATTCAACGGCACGCTGAAGAAAACATTGAGACGACTGTGCGCAGAGCAACCCAAGCAGTGGCACAGATACATCAACCCGCTGCTCTTCGCATATCGTGAAGTTCCCCAAGAGTCGACCAAGTTTGCCCCATTCGAGTTGCTGTATGGGAGAACTGTGAGAGGACCAATGCACATTTTACGACAACTATGGACCAAGGACGTAGAGGAGCCGGAAACGAAGACCAGTTACCAGTACGTCATGGAACTACGTGAGAGGCTGGAGGACACATGGAAGTTAGCGACGGAAGAACTCTCCAAGGCTCAAGGTAGACAGAAGACCTACTACGACCGGAAGGCGCGAGGGAGGAAGTTCCGCCCCGGAGATGAAGTGTTGGTGCTACTGCCGACGAACACTAACAAGCTCCTAGTCCAATGGAAGGGACCATATAAGGTAGTCTCAGTTGTCGGTGTTAACGACTATAGAGTCAAGATGGGTGCAAAAGAAAAGACCTTGCACGCCAACCTCCTCAAGAGATACATTCCAAGGACGTCAAAAGCAGCAGCAGTGGCAATGGAACCGAGACCTATTGTGACCGAGATGTGTGGGATGGACAACAGTAGGAGAGATATCACGCCTGGACATGTCAACGCCATAAAGGACGGCGGCGGTGATAGTGCTGAGACTGTACTGGCAGAGGACGACATGATGGACAAGAGTCAACCCGTGGAGTCAGCTGGCATGACAATCATCGAGGACTGCGACCTGGAAGGCGACAACGGTGGAACGACGGAGGACCTTGCCGACCTAGGAAGCTGGGACCAGAAGGAAAGCTACAGAGATGTCCAGTATGGAACGCAACTGACATCGGAGCAACGTCAAGAACTCTGCAAGGTGGTGAAGAATTACCAGCACGTCTTCACCAATCTCCCTGGATGCTGTCAGTTGGGTGAACATCGCATCGACCTGACGACTGAAGTACCAGTTCGTCAACGACCATACCCGGTGCCCTACGCTATGCGCGACTCATTGAAGGAGGAGCTTAGCACCATGGAACGGCTGGGCATCATTCGAAGGAGCTCATCAGCTTATGCTTCACCTATTGTTGTCGTCAAGAAGAAGGACGGATCCAACCGAGTCTGCATCGACTGCAGGAGGTTAAACAAGATCACAGTATTCGACCCTCATCCGACAGCAGCGCCATTAGAAGTGTTTCAGAGTCTCTCGAGAGGAAAATTGTTCTCCCGGATTGACCTGAGCAAGGGATACTGGCAAGTGAAAGTTCGAGAGCAAGACATTCCCAAGACGGCGTTCGTCACCATGGGCGAACACTATGAATTCATTCGGATGCCTTTTGGGATGACGAACTCAGGAGCCACACTGAACAGGATCGTAAAGCCATTGATCCGTGGAATGAACAATGTGACAGCATATGTGGACGACCTGCTGATTCATACAGAGACATTCGACGAGCATGTGAAGACTCTCAAGGACTTACTGCAGAGGATGGACCAAGCTGGATTAACTGCAAGACCATCGAAGTGTCTGATTGGAACGTCTGAAGTAGACTTTGTTGGACACTTAGTGGGAGAAGGTATGATTGGCCTGTTAGAAGAGAATGTATGTAAGGTACGAGACGCACCCAGACCCACCACTAAGAAGGAAGTGAAAGCATTCTTAGGATTAGTGGGATATTACCATGAATTTATTCCTAACTTTTCAGCGATTGCATCACCATTGTCTGATTTACTTAGAAAGGGTCAGCCCAATATAGTTCAGTGGGATGAAACGCAGGAGAAAGCGTACACCTCTTTGAAGAATGTCATTATCTCCAAACCCGTGTTGTGTTTGCCAGATTTTTCCAAAGAGTTTGTCTTAGCAACTGATGCATCAGATCGCGGATTAGGCGCTAGTCTTATGCAGGAACACGAGGGAAAGTTGTACCCTGTGGCATATGCTAGTCGTAAGCTATTGCCTCGTGAGACAAAATATTCGGTCTCAGAGCGCGAATGTTTAGCTATTGTTTGGGCTGTAAAAAAGTTTACTTTGTATTTGTATGGAAAGGAGTTTGTGCTCCAAACTGACCATCGGTCATTAGAGTTTTTGAACTCTGCCAAGTTTGACAGTCCAAAGTTATTACGATGGAGTTTATTTTTACAGTCTTATCGATTTAGGATTCACTACGTAAAAGGCAGAGAAATTGTCTGTGCCGATTTCCTGAGCAGGGTATTTTAAAGTAGTACACTATCAGTGAAATGCATTGTAACCCATACTTTTGCCTACTAGATGAATTGCTAGGACGGCAGTATTGTACTGTAATTGGGGACATAGTTCATCTGTGACTGAATATTGAATTGATGGCTGATAGAGAGTCATGATGTGTTAGTCACATTTTGATTTTATGCTATGTCATATTAGTTACCAATGGAACTTGGTGTAAATTTTTGGAAAATGTAACCCAAATGGGGACTGCGAGCAAGCAGTGTTTGTGTTATGTTGCAATGTTGTAACTTGTTTTGACCTAATATGATGAAGAAAGACCCTAACCAGTGGTCGGTATGTATTGGTATTTTTGCCATTGTACGTATGAGTTATACATTTTGGAGATAACCATGTTATGTACAACAAGTTATATGCTATGATTCGTGCACGAATCATTATGTAAACGATGGGCCATCGTTTCACCTTATATGATTTGTAATAATATCATTGACCATTGTTTCACCACAGTGGTGGCGTTGTGTTGACTAGTGGCCTACTGTCTACTATTGGGAAGCAATGACGGTATTGTATTAGTTATGGTATTAGTGATGCAAAGGATATTGCATTGTATTGTATTTGCGATGAAATTTGGGAAGGCACTGAAATTGTTAATAATTGTAATAGAATTAGCAACTACCTTTGTGAGATTGGGAGTACTGTAAGATTGTTATTTCAAGATATTGCAGACGCTGAATAATGTTTCGGAGTTGAAAAATATTCAACTTAAATTGGGGAGTTGTGTAGCATCTGCAAGCTATCCCTTGCCCTCCCCCGTTTTCGTGTTACACTGGTGAGCATGTGTTCATTTCTGTTTTCATTTTATTGTTGACAACCGTACTCCGTGACCTGACCTTCTTCTCCTAGTGAGTAGTTTTTTCCTCGCCCGCTTGTTGTCAGGTGTTTTGACTCGTTCAGTAAATATTAGTATGTTCCCGAACATTCGATAACACTGTGGATAAGGATGTTTACGCCAGATTTGGCCTTGAGTGATGTAACCTGATAACGTATTGATGCGCGATTGGTTAGTTTGTGCGAGGGCAAAGGTAACGGTTATTTCGGGAACTTTCTGTAGGAATGTTTATATATATAGACCTGTGTGAGTGGTTGGGGGGGTGGGTAAGTGAGTTTCCTTTTGTGTGGCGTAGATATTTGGTTTCGCTGGTGTCTTCCTAGTAATTTATTGTTCACTATACAGTTATTAAACTTTAGTATTATTTAATCTATCGTCGGATCTCGTGTTTATTTATTCTACAGCTGTAATAGTTTCGTTTTCTAAAGGGTTGTAGTTAGATCAACTAACTCCCCCCTACTATAACGTGCTAGAACAACCTCAGCTGTTACAGTGGCCAAACCGCGACTCGAGAGCCACATGCGGCTCTTTGACCTTCAATATGTGGCTCGGGAAAATAATTATGTTGACTGAGCTCATTTTTCATCACCTTTGTGACTTCTGAAACCAAAACAAATGAACAGTTTAAAAAACTCCATACTTTTGTAAATATTGTTGCGTACACATGTATTTCTTAATGTCTGTATACATTTTTTGTAATACATGTACTGTGTGTGTGTACATTTTATTCATATCTTGCGGCTCTCGAACGTCTGAAGTTTATCGTACGCTGCTCTGACATTAAGCAAGTTTGGCCACCCTTGCAATATAATTATGTTTAAATGCGGTCAAAATAAAAGAGGGGGGGGGGAAGGGGGGAGGGGGGGGGGTGAAGAGAAATGTTGAATATTGCTAAGGATCGTGTGAGAAAAAGTTCAACAAACAAACCATAAAATAAAGCACAAAAGAACTGAGGGGGAATACATTTCGTCCGGTTAAAAAACAAAAAATTACATTTGAAGCAGCAAATTTGGAGAAAAAATATACACACACACTGGACATGGTATACATACCTATCAGTATCACACACACACACACACACCCCCCCACACACACACACCCACACACACACACACACACACACGGGGACGCGGTGGTCTAGAGGCAAGGTGCTCGCCTCTCATGTCAAGGGTACCGGGTTCGAATCCCGGTCGGTGCAGGCATGCTGGAATTTTGGGATTTTTCTTATATTTTCCTGTCCCTGATCCAATGGGCGGTAGGACCAACTGGAGGTAGGGCCGAGCACCTAGTCTTTTCGGACGTTGCGCACCAAGGGGTTAGGAGGCCCCACGCATGTAGATTTATGAGTAGTTGCGTAAAGGGGGGGGGGGTGTGAGAGCAGCCTATTGCTTTGCCCAGGGACCCAAAATGGTGGTAGGACGGCTCTGTGGTATAACCAGATACAAACAATAAGAACACGTGCACCTTTGTCGCCACTCTAAGACACACGTCTTGCATTATACATGTACCAGAAACCACACATACTTCCCATATGTGGGCTCATACACACATACAATGTAATATGCACAGACATTACTCATCCTGCTCTTGACAGTGGGTAAGCAACTGCAAGAGCAAGAGACTGTGTGTGAGTGAGTGAGTGCGTGAGTGTGTGAGTGAGTGAGTGTGTGTGAGTGAGTGAGTGAGTGAGTGTGTGTGTGAGTGAGTGAGTGAGTCGGTCAGTCAGTCAGTGAATGAATGAGTATTATGTGCGAGCTAGTGAGTGAATGACTGAATCGGTCAGTCAGACAGTGAGGGGTGAGCGAGTAAGTGAGTTAGTCAGTCAGTCAGTCATTTAGTCAGAGAATGAGTGAGTGTGCGTGCGGATGAGCAAGCGAGTGAGTGAATGCGTGAGTGAGTGAATCAGTCCATCAATCAGCCAGTCAGTGTGTGAGTGAACGAGTGAGTGAGTGAATCAGTCCATCAGTCAGCCAGTCAGCATGTGAGTGAATGAGTGAGTGAGTTAATCAGTCAATCAGTCAGCCCGTTAGTATGTGAGTGAATGAGTGAGTGAGTGAATCAGTCAGCCAGTCAGTATAATGTGCGAATACCGCCATTCGATGTGGCTGTCAGAAACTCAGAACTCACAATAAGCCAGTGAACATAGCATTTTTTCCTGGCAGTTATGCCAGAAAACACTCTATCCAGACTGGTGTGCTACGGAAAAAGATCGTATGTACTAAAAACCAAGTTTTACAAGAGACTCAGCAAAAAAAAAAAAAAATCCTCACGGTGTCTTTTCTTTATTCTTACTTCAATTACTATTTGGTGATGATAACCCCCCCCCCCCTCCCCCCACGAAAAAAGAATGGAGAAATTTATAACCTAGATAGAAAGATACGACACAATCTTTTTTTTTTAATTGTATAATATAAAAAGATGGCAAAAAGTGAATCTGACCTAGATTGGTGTATACCCTCTTTTCCCGTAAAACGGCAAGATGGTGTACTGGGGTCACAGCGGGCGAGGGAGGAACAGGCACTTGGGGAACGGGGCGGGCGAGGGGGGGGGGGGGAAGAGATAAGAGTGAGGGATGATTTTCAAAACCATAAGTGAGAAGGAAGGGAGGTTATCTGTTATCAATCATTTTTATAAGTGTGGACGGGGGAGAAGAGTTAATGCTCTTGGCGTACAGTTCTGTCAGCTGTTATCTCGGGCTTGTATTTTTAGGTTGTGGAGGGGGGTTGGGAGGGTTAGGGTGGGGAGCAAGCATGTGACTTATTCTCAGCGGTTCTAAGAGTCCCAGCCCACATTCCTTCCCTTGCAATTTCCTGGGTTTCCTCAATCCTTTCCCCCATTTTGACTTGTCATCTAATAATTATTTTCACCATTATACTTTTACCCTGCCCACTATTGGACCGATTTGCGAACTTAATTTTCTTTATTAATTGCAATCATATGAAAAAAAAAATTTTCAAATCAATGCATCATAAAATGTGTGTAACATTTTGTATTTGTATACTACTTTAATCCCATTTGGGAAATTTGCCTTTGTGTCATTGTACTCAGTTACAACTGGGGCAGGCACGTCGTCGCCACAGTGCAGCGCCGGTTGGCTTTTTTTTTTTTTTTGAGGGAGTGGGGTGAATTTTATTTGATTTTGTCCGGGCAGCGGCCTGTTCGGCCTGCTCTTTACGATTTCCAACAGCCAAGGTATCTTTAACGTGCGCAACGTCCACACGGGCCCTCCGAATTTTTTTTGTCTTTATCCGAGAAGACTAGGTACTACTCGATCCTACCCCCCCCCCCTGCCAATAGGATCAGGGACACGAAAATATGAGAAAAATCCCAATTTCCGACATGCCTGCACAGCCCGGGTTTCGAACCTGGTACCCTATGCACGAGAGGCGAGCACCTTGCCTCTAGACATGCAAATTGCAAGTTACATTCTATCACAGTTTGGATTCTTCCTTGGGCTGAACTTCCGCCGTAATTCCTTCCAAATTAAAATCCCACTCCTGATATTTGAAATTCCTCCCGTGAGAGCCAAGTGCCTCTCGTTTGAGGATCACGGACGGGGTGGGAGTGAGAGGGGAGAAATTGTCTGTCATTAAGATTTTCTTATTTTCTGCCTCACGTCGAAGTTGATCCTGAGCTCAGACGGAAATGACAGGCATTTCTCTTGCATAAGTCATACTATTGGAACGATAAACGCAATCATTTTAACGATTGCAACTATGTTTCCTTTCATGAACTAAGTTTACCACACATATTTAGACTTTATTTGCCTTTGCACCACAGACGTGACTTTCAATTATGACCAGACAACACTGGGAACAATTGGGCTGGGCTTTGGGGGTTTCAATTTTCTTGACCGGACTGAAATATTCATTCCAACGGCAAAAGAACAGCGCCTGTGTTATTATTTGACCCGGCTATGGAGGCACTTTTGGGGGGGGGTTGCGTATAAAGTCAGAATTTTACTTAGCTTCTCCTAGGCAAGGCTCACTGATGAGCGGAGTCGACCGAAGAAGAATAACCGCTTTCCTTTACCGATTGGCTCCCTTGGCATGTCTGCAGCAAAGGGGTACAAACTAAGCGGTTTTGTTGTTGTTGTTATAGTTTTCCCATTGTAAAGTTGACATTTCTAGACTTGGGCGGAGTGTGTGTGTGTGTGTGTGTTCCCGAGACCATTAATAATACACTGTAAAACTAAAGATGTGGGTGGGTGAGACACCTGCGTTTGGGGGTAGTTATCCTGCCCTGGTTGGTGATGATGAGGGGTGGAAGGGGGGGGGAGGTAATTTTTTGAATAAAGGGTACGGGCCGGGGCGCATAGAGTGCGGGACAACAGCAGCCCCCCCCCCTCCCCCACATCCTCTCCCCCCCCCCCCCAGGCACTTAAACAACTTTTATCTCCTGTTTTGCCACCTCTGACGAGCACGCCAGGATTTCCTTTGATCTCGCTACTCGACAGGCGGCGGCTCGCCAGGTTCATCTCTTTTATCTCTTAGCTTCCCCCCCCCCCCCGCCCTACCTGGGCCGTGGCCTGGAGACTACTACCCCCATATACCATGTACCGTCACTGACAGCTGACTGGTACATGGTGCTTCTGGCAATTCTTTAACGGTTGTTGTTGTTGTAGTAGTTAGTCATGTGGATGGTCTCATGCTTCAGATGATGTTGTTGGTGATGCTAGTGATGATGTCGTTGCCATCCTTGATTGGTTTTATGGGTGGTGGTGAAAAATTGCCACGGTACATGTGGGTTCTATCTATCTATCTATCTATCTATCTATCTATCTATCTATCTATCTATCTATCTATCTATCTATCTATCTATCTATCTATCTATCTATCTATCTATCCATCTACACATCTATCTATCTATCTATCTATCTATCTATCTATCTATCTATCTATCTATCTATCTATCTATCTATCTATCTATCTATCTATCTATCTACCTATCTATCTATCTATCTGTCCAATTTGTCACGAGTAGGTGAGCTGGGATCAGTAGTTACGGGGGAAGGGGGTCGAGTAAAGTTAACCCACGGCCCACGGGGTAAGGGAAAGCGTGCATGTTGTGAGTGGGGGGGTCTGCATAAGGCGAAAGCGCTGTATTACTATCACTGCACACTAAGACGTCCTAAAGAGCGGACGCAAGAGAAAGCCCCAGAGGGCGAACATAAGGAGAGCAGTCGGAAGACTTGGGAGTAGTGTTTTTCCAGTGATGACTGGTAGGTGGAACGATGATTGATAATTATGATTGATGTATTATATTCGTCTATTACCATGATGTAAATAAGTATATGTGAGGAATGTGGAAGTCCTCGATACTGTATATAGCAATGTGCGCCATGAGCGATAGATGTAAGTTAAGTTCATGGATTTGTAGCGAGAGTGAGTATTGTATACTACGGTGGAGGTGTGTTAACGTAAGATGTTTGGTGAGTGAAATGTGAACTATTGTGTGTACGCTTCATGAGTTGTAATGAGGGGTGAAGTGATTAGAAATGGTATGGTATTATACCAATGTAATGTTATTCTTGTAGGTGCCGGGGACGGGCCGAAGAGCCGCCTACGGTGAGCACAGGGGATAGGCCAGCATAGGGCCGAAGGCCACACATAGGCCAGGAGTGACGCTGTCGTGTAGGACAGTCGCAGCACATGAGTCGTGGCAGTCTGGCCACAGACAGGGATGTATATGTGATTGTGAATGTGCTATTGAAATGCTAATGTGCTATTGCCATGTTGATGTGCTATTGAAATGCTAATGTGCTATTGCCATGTTGATGTGCTATTGGAATGCTAATGTGTTATGGCAATAGGAAGGTGCTATTGGGAGACTGCGGTGCCAGTGAAATATTAATGTGCTAATAAGACAGGGAGAGGAGAAGCTGAGACCGAAGTGTCTTTAGAAAGTAACTACCGGGTTGTGGACCCGAGGAAGAGTGCATGTGGGAATAAGGCCGTTGGACGGCAGTAACTTGAAAAATCTAATGTATGTATGTAATTGCACTGTTATCCTTATCTTTATATTTATGTTAATAAATGTGTGAGTCTGATGGGTTGTTCTGTTAAGTGTTATACTTGTTCGTTCGTGATTGTTGTCCTGTTATAACCATCGCATCTCCCAGTCTGGGATTTGTGACACAATTACATATCTTTCCATCTATCTATCTATCTATCTATCTATCTATCTATCTATCTATCTATCTATCTATCTATCTATCTATCTATCTATCTATCTATCTATCTATCTATCTATCTATCTATCTATCTATCTGTCCAATTACATATCTATCTATCTATCTATCTATCTATCTATCTATCTATCTATCTATCTATCTATCTATCTATCTATCTATCTATCTATCTATCTGTCTGTCTGTCTGTCTGTCTGTCTGTCTGTCTATCTATCTATCTATTTATCTATCTATCTATCTATCTATCTATCTATCTGTCTGTCTGTCTATCTATCTATCTATCTATCTATCTATCTATCTATCTATCTGTCCAATTACATATTTATCTATCTATCTATCTATCTATCTCTCTATCTCTCTATCTATCTATCTATCTATCTATCTATCTATCTATCTATCTATCTATCTATCTATCTATCTATCTATCTATCTATCTATCTATCTATCTATCTGTCTGTCTGTCTGTCTGTCTGTCTATCTATCTATCTATCTATCTATCTATCTATCTATCTATCTATCTATCTATCTATCTATCTATCTATCTATCTGTCTGTCTATCTATCTATCTATGAGTAGATCTATCCATCTATCTGTCCTTCTAGTATCCACTCTTTTCTGTACTTCCTTCGCTGTGGATATGTGGGTTGTTGATTTTATTTCAAATCGGCCCTCTCTCTCTCTCTCTCTCTCTCTCTCTCTCTCTCTCTCTCTCTCTCTCTCTCTCTCTCTCTCTCTCTCTCTCTCTCTCTTTTTCTCTCTCTTCAAGAAACTTCCATTCTCCAGTTCCAAGAAAAAAACGAAGAAAAAAAACAACTAGACAATGAAAGAAGACAGATCCCCCAGATCACTACGCTGATGATGAGCACATCTAGATGTAACTGTCCAAATCACTGCTCACATGCCAGACGTGACGTGTTCACAAGTTACATCTTTCTCTCATCAGCTACATTGACATCGCCTCCCCCCCCCCCTTCCACCAACTCCTTTATTTTTGGTTTTATTTCTAATGTGTAAATATTTCTCATTAAATGTCATTGGTGTGGTATTCCTTTCCTCCCTCTCTTTTCTTCTTTCTTTCGCCCACCCTCTTTCCTTCTTGTCTCAGCCTGCTTCATTTCAGATTCTTTTTTTCGCATTCTCTTTCTCTCTTTTTCTCTCTCTCCCTCTTTCTCTCTCTCCCTCTCTCTCTCTTTCTCCCTTCCTCTTTCTCTTTGTCCCTCTCCTCCCCTCTCCTTCTTACTCTCTTTCTCTTTCTCTTTTTCTTTCTTTCTCCCTCTCTCTCTTTTACTTCTGTCTCCTCTTTTCTAGCCCTATTTCCTTCCCATTTGTTTCATCGCTCACTTCCTCTCTTTTCTCTTTCCTCTTACTCTCATTCTTCTATTTCTTTTTCCATTTGATCGTCTTTAAAACTCCCCCTCCAAATCCTCTCTTTCTCTCCATCGTTCTCATCCCCATAGTCGTTCTTTCATTCCTTCCTCCTTTACTCCAAGTCTTTTCTTTCTCTCAATCTTACTCATCCTCACAGTCTTTATTTCACCCCTTCCTCTCTTACTCCAAATCTTCTGTTTCTCTCTATCTTACTCATCCTCACAGTCTTTATTTCTCTCCTCCCTCCTTTACTCCAAATCTTCTCCTCTCTATCTTACTCATCCTCACAGTCCTTATTTCATTCCTTCCTTCTTTACTCCAAATCTTCTCTTTCTCTCTATTTTACTCATCTTCACAGTCCTTATTTCACTCCTTCCTCATTTACTCTACATCCTCTCTTTTACTCTATCTTTCTCATCCCTCTAGTCCTTCTCATCCCTATAGTCCTTCTTTCACTCTTTCTTCTTTTACTCCTTCCACTCAAGTTCAACTTCCGCTACTTGAAGAGGGGAGCGGATGCTGACAAGCTGAGACAATTTGGGAGAGACTCCAAGGCAAATATTTGAGCTGTGAGTTTGTGGCGTCACTACTGGAGAGAACGAGTGAGACGAGTAAGACCAGTGAGTGAGCTCTACGGTTTGCAATAACACGAAAGCCCTGAACAATGGTGCCTTCACCTGTCTCACTTCCATCAAACCAGGAGAGAGAGCGTGGGGGCCGGGGGGCGTAGGCATAGCAGGGGCTTCCAGTCTGTGTTACCGTTAGGCCCGGGGAATGTCGCTCTTGTATGTAAGTTGGCCTGTAGAGGCAGGCTCGCAGACATAAGGATAGACAGACGGATGGATGCATGGGTGGATGGATGGATGGATGGATGGATGGATGGATGGATGGGTGGATGGATGGGTGGATGGATGGGTGGATGGATGTATGGATTGATGGATAGGTGGATGGATGGATGGATATGTGGATGGATGCATGGATGGATGGATGCATGGATGGATGGATGGGTGGATGGATAAATGGATGGGTGGGTGGGTGGATGGATAGATGGGTGGGTGATGGATTGATGGATGGTTCGGTAGATAGGATGGATAGGTAGGTGGATGGATGGATGGTTCGGTGGATAGATGGATGGATGGATGGATGGACGGATGGATAGATGGGTGGGTGGGAAGGAAGATTGATGGATGCTTCGGTGGATGGATGGATGAGTGGACTGATGTATAGATGGATGAATGGATGGATGGATGGATGTATGGGTGGGTGGATGGGTGGATGGATGTATGGATAGATGGATGGACGGATGAACGGACAGATCGGTGGGTGGGAGGATTGATGGATGGATGGATGGATAGATGGATGGATGGGTGGGTGGGTGGATGGATGGATGAATGGATGGGTGATGGATAGATGGATGGAACGGTGGGTGGATGGATGGATAGATGAATGGATGGGTGGATGGAGGGATGGATGGATGGGCAGACGGATGGTTCGATAGATGGATGAGTGGCTGGGTAGATGAATGGATAGATGGATGGATGGATGGATGAGTGGGTGGGAGGCCACGGATGGGTGGATGGACGGATGGATGGATGGATGGATGGGTGGATGGATGGGTGGATGGATGGGTGGATGGATGTATGGATTGATGGATATGTGGATGGATGGATGGATATGTGGATGGATGCATGGATGGATGGATGCATGGATGGATGGATGGGTGGATGGATAAATGGATGGGTGGGTGGGTGGATGGATAGATGGGTGGGTGATGGATTGATGGATGGTTCGGTAGATAGGATGGATAGGTAGGTGGATGGATGGATGGTTCGGTGGATAGATGGATGGATGGATGGATGGACGGATGGATAGATGGGTGGGTGGGAAGGAAGATTGATGGATGCTTCGGTGGATGGATGGATGAGTGGACTGATGTATAGATGGATGAATGGATGGATGGATGGATGTATGGGTGGGTGGATGGGTGGATGGATGTATGGATAGATGGATGGACGGATGAACGGACAGATCGGTGGGTGGGAGGATTGATGGATGGATGGATGGATAGATGGATGGATGGGTGGGTGGGTGGATAGATGGATGAATGGATGGGTGATGGATAGATGGATGGAACGGTGGGTGGATGGATGGATAGATGAATGGATGGGTGGATGGAGGGATGGATGGATGGGCAGACGGATGGTTCGATAGATGGATGAGTGGCTGGGTAGATGAATGGATAGATGGATGGATGGATGGATGAGTGGGTGGGAGGATGGTTGGACGGATGGGAGGATGCTTGAGTGGTTGGGCAGATGGATAGGGATAGACAGACAGATAGATAGATAGATAGATAGATAGACAGATAGACAGATAGATAGATAGATAGATAGAAACCGGGAATAACTGACTGAACCAAATCTTGGAGAAGCAACAGTTATGATACCATTAAACTTAGATGGCACGGGGAGGGTGGTCTGGTTTATGTAATGTACGGACTGACTATTTAGATCCTGTGGCCAAACTACGCTGGGATTTTCGTCGGAAGATTTTAAGATTAGATCTGGAGAAGGTTTGGCTAGTTATGAAACCGGGATCACAGGGGCCTTTGATGGCAGTGCTCAAGTGTTCTATTATCCCGTACGGTGGTTCAGGATTAAGGGTGTATGAGTGTGTGTTGTGTGCAGAGATATCCCATACTAACTTACATTAAATATATCTCTGGTTTGTGAGTGTGTGATTGTGTGGGGATCGGTGATTGAGGGGGTTGGGGGGGGGGGGGGGTAGTTGAAACGGTCTTTCTTTCTTACTTGCTTTCATTCTTTTTTTCTTTTCTTTTCTTTTCAATCTTTCTTTCTTTCTCTCTTACTGTCTGGCTGTCTCTTTTTTTTTCATTCTTTGTTTCTTTTTTTTTTTCTGTCTTTCAAGTCTCTTTTTTTTTTTTTTAAGTATCATGGTAGGCCTACATGTGTCATATATCCGATGAGCCCCCAAAAGTACTACTAATAGCTTCGGGGTCTCTGAAGCTTCAAAATTAGGAGAACCGCTGGGGCGAGAGCGAGAGAGAGAGAGAAGGAGGGGGAGCAAACTGAAGCCGGGTGGTTAACATCCAGCAGCCAGAGTGAGGGGGAAGACGTGGTGTATGAGGAGAGAGATGAGTACATCCATACCCCGCATGTGCGATGCGGTGAGGAACGGAGGAGAGGACATTTCACAATGAGCCGCTCTGTCTGATAGGAAACAGTCGGAGTTTCGTCAGCCACGAGTACTTAGTGGCATCATGAGGGTGAAACTGAACACAAGTCTTAATTTATGAGGGTTGAGGTAATATTTTGGTTTGTTTCTTTCATTTGTAAATAGACAGACTAGAAGACAGACAAACAGTCATAGACGGACGGACAGACAGACTGACAGACATGCAGACAGACAGAGATACAGATATACTTACGGACGAACAGGCATCCTTAAAGACAGACGGACGGTCGAACATACGGACTTAAAGACAGACTGACTGACAGACCAATAATCTGTTGATCCAATAGATAAAAAGATAGAAAACAGAACAAGTAAGTCATCAAATCTACATGGAACTATCCGAATTCGAATCTGCTCTATAACGTGTAAATTTCCATACCGGTGAAAACGTTTTTAGTACCTACACAAGTAAGTTGTATTCATTAGTCAGAAACACATCACTGCTTTACAGCCTCACAAAAGGATATACTGTAGCTCTATCTGGGGGCAGGCATGGCAGGCATTGTACAGACAGAGACAGACAGAGATGGATGGATGGATGGGTGGATGGATGAGTGGGTGGATGGATGAATGGATGGATGGATGGATCAATGGATGGATGGATCGATGGATGGATGGAGGGAGGGAAGGAGGGATGGACGGACGGACAGATAGATAGAGAGGCAGCTCACATTGTCTTACCTAAGCTGAAGTCTTGGTGTAATTTTCGAACTGTAGTATAAAAAGATATTAAATAAGAATACGTGTACAACAAATAAAAAAAATCGCCAAACAAGTAATTATTTTGTCGTCATTGTTGTTGTTTTTATATGTCTATCCTTCACATTGCCTAGTCTGTACCTGGGTACACTACATGTACTACCCCAGGAGTCAGCGGATCGATTTGAGCACCACGACGCCTCAGCATGAAGTGTAACGATTTAATACAGTATCGGCACTTTAGAAATATGCACATCCAAATTCATACATGTACAACACAGAGTCGAATTTGACAACATGATAATAAGGAGCTCTGAACATCGAAACAAACTAACCAGGGATCTGACCTGAAGAGTGATGTGTGACCCTTCAGAAAGTTTATAATCAATCTTCAGATTCAAAATATTGAAAATGAAAGACGTCCAAATGTTAAAATAGATGCAAATAATCCCAATGCAAATCGAAACATATTAAGCAACGCTTTTTATAAACAAGGCGTACGAATTTTGCACATTTCGATTTTTAAGTCCTATATATTAAAACCGACGGGTTCATAAAATTGCACTAGTAGAAATGTACAAAAACCACTCTGTAGGGTCCAGCGCCGCCAGTGAGGATTTTCAAAAATCCCAAGAAACAGTTTTAAAAAATCCAAACTGAGGGAGATATAGAAAAACATATTTAAAATTAACGATTTCGGACTACTCTGAATTAAAACTAAACAATAGCCCATTAGGCTTTACTCACCTTGTAAGTCGCAAACGGCACTGTGAGAGGAAGGACAATTTTTGTGACTTTTTTGACAAAGAAATAATAAGAAACACACAAAAGTGCCCAAAAAATCCCAAGATCTTGAAAAAAATGCCAAGATCCCAAGGTAACCCCTAAAATACCAAGATCTTGGGAAAAATCCAAGGACCGGCAACGCTGATGGCCCCCTCACCCCCCCTCCCCCCTCCAATAGAGTACGTACCCTCGATAAGGGCAAATTTTGCTCCTCCCTCCCCCCCCCCCCTTTTCTTTTCCACCCATGTAAGGAGCGTAAGACAATTAGGAGGGTGACTGTGCATGATATAGCCGTGTACTTGAAAACTTTAAATTTTGGCATTTTACAAGGACAGCCAGGACTGTTTTATTAGATACGTACTTTTTACACAATCCACCAATTTAATTTGCTGAGAAAAAGTATTTTAAACAAAAACCAAAACTAATTAATTTCCCCTAAGTTGAGTTTATTTCTGTGAATGGTGCGAGACTTCGAAATCCGCTCTCGTATTCTCATTTGCTCCACTCAACAAAAATCGGCCATTCAACTCAAGGTTTACCTTGCAAAATCCAAGATTCCACCCAGACCTCTTAAAATTACAAACTCAACATTTAGCCTCACAGGCCAAGCAGCGCCTTTTTCTTCCGTTTTCTATTTTTATTTATTATTTAGCCTCTTTCTTCTCCTCGTGCACGGTGAAACAAAACAAACAAAGCTTCCAGGCTTGTTTTCTTGCGTCTGCAGTGAGCTTCCCTGGAGTCTGACTGAAGTGATATCCCTTTGTTTTCCCAAACCGTGCGGGCTGGCGAGTTTGGGAAGTTCATTGACAAACTGTCACTCTTTGCATGCGCGCCAGAAAGACAAGCTTGTTTGCTGTTCTAGAAATGGCCAACAAAATGCAAAAACAAAAAAAATAAAAAACGAGACAGACAGAAAGACAAAAGGAGAGGGGGGGGAGGGGGGGGGGAGACGGAACACGAGACAAAACAAAAAGGGAGTGAGAGAAAAAGGGAAAGGGGGTGACAAAGAGAGAGAGCGAGGGGGGGGGGGAAGAGAAACAGAGAGGGAGAGAGAGAGAGACGAAGAGAGGGAGAGAAAAAGAGAAAAGATTACCAAATTTGATTTTATTATATTTTTAACCTCCAACGCCCAGACAGAGACTAGACGGTCTGATCCAAAACCTTCTAAACCAGGCAAAAACACGTGTTTAAAATACGCTAACCCTATCATGAAGTGTAAAGGATCCAATTTTACCAGACAAGATTAAAACTAGTTTACCTGAAATGTAAGATTCATCTTGAATATAATTTCAGTTTTATGTAAATAAACATCTAAAATATCATACGCACATAATGTAGTCAATGAAAATGAAAGATAAAAGAAGCCATCAGAGAGTTCATTTAAAATTACGGCATTGTGAGAGAAAGGGCAGTTGTGTAACCTTTTTTTTAGCAAAGCAATAATATGGAATACACAAAAGCAGGAAAATGCCAAGATCGTGAAAAAAATTACCAAGATCCCAAGGTAGGCTAACCCCTAAAATCCCAAGATCTTGGGAAAAATCCCAAGGACCGGCAATGCTGGTACCCCCCCCCCCCCCCAACTCCCCCAATTGAATACATGCCCTCATTATGGGCAAATTTTGCTCCCCCCACCCCTCTCCCAAATACAAAATCCGCAGTTGTGCGAGAATGCACTACAGTGCGAATTTATGATGGGATCAAGGAGAAATATTTTCCACGACAAGTTTTTCTTTGATACATTAGCTACTGTTCCTAAAGTACAGGACCGGGAATCCCCCACCCCCACCCCCACCCTACCCCCCAAACAACAGTTCAAGTACAGAAGGCGGGACAGTAAAGGGTTAAAGAACAAAAAGAATACCAAAGATTTGCTGCTCTAAAACTAACAGTGACATGAAACATCCGGAAATTGCCGAAGAACCGAAATTTCGGGCGCTTTTGACCAGTGTCAGCGTAAGGACATCACACAGTCACGTGCTTAAAGAAGAGGGAAAAATAATATAAGTAAGTGTGTGTGTGCGGGGGGGGGGTGTTGAATGAGAATGCCCCATAAACTTGTGTTGTAACCAAAGATCTTACTATTTTAAGATCTTTGGTTGTAACATGAAGATGGTGGGGAGCTCTGATTGGTTAGGATTTGGTTTGGAAGGGGGAGGGGGGAAGTAACTACTGCCTAAAATAAAGTGTAGAAATTGAAAGAAAAAATAAAGCCTTTTGGTCAAACCACTGACTCAGTGATTCATTAAGCCCTTCCATGAGTCAAATGTCTTATAATTCGGTGTGGTGCATGGTAGTTTTAATAAATATATATATGCTCTGAATGGAGAGGTCGAAGAAGCGGGAGAATTCGCAGTATCAGCAGTATTTTGAAAACGATAGAAAAGAAAATCATAACATTCGATTTGCACCTCGGTGGTTACGTAACAGGAAGTAATCAATTATATTAAACCATTTTGCAATGTTGTTGGTTACAAGAAAAACAAGAAACATAGGCACCACGATGTATGGCAATGGCTAAATAATATATAAATTAAGTATTAGTCATCAAGTAGGCCAAGCTGACCTTCGGGCTGTAACCAGAGTGTGTGTATGATAATGATGTTGATGAGACTGAGAGAGCAAGAGATTGGGAGGTCGAGGGAGAGAGTGTGTGGCTGAGAGAGTGACCGAGAGAAAAAGAGTGGGAGAGTGTGTGACTGAGAGAGTGACCGAGAGAAAAAGAGTGAGTGAGTGAGTTAGAGAGTAGCAGAGAAAGAGAGAGCGGGAGAGAGTGAAGGTAAAAGAGAAGGAGAGTGAGAAAGAGAGACAGAGAGAGGGAGAGGGAGAGAGAAGGAGAGTGAGAATGAGAGAGAGGGAGAGAGCTAATGTGAGAAAGTGTGTGAGAGAGAGAGAGAAAGAGAAAGAGAGAGGGAGAGAGTAAGCGGGTGGGGAAGAGAGAGAGAGAGAGAGTGAGTAGAGACAGAAAGCGAAGGTGAGACAGTCATAGTAACTATGTAATACATGTATTGACAAGCAGACTTTCAATCCCCATACCTCCACTAGGTCAAAGCGATCCGGGTTTGGGCCGGGAATGTCCTGCCGGGTCAGGGTGTACTCATTTCCCCTGCCAGGCAATGCACATCTCACGTAACTGTCAAACCGCTGACCTGGTGCCATCACAACTGATGAGCTGTGGGTCAAAATGCACGTGTAATGTTGTGTGATGCACGCGCCTACAACAGTGTGACGTGGGGCCAGGCATGGCCGGGGACAACGGTATGAGAGAGAGAGAGAGAGAGAGAGAGAAAGAGGTGGGGTGGATATGGAGGAAAAGGAGGGGAGGGGGGGGGAGGCAATGTATGTCGTCCAGACTGCCATTTCATTAAGTGCTCACAAGCATTGTTTTGTTTTGTTTGGTCTGTAACAGTTGAGTAACTTTTTAGTTGTCCTTGGTTATTTTGTGTTACCTGATGCTGAAGTTAAAAGCGAGAGAGAAAGTGAAAGAGAGAGAGAAAGAGAGGCAGAGAGACCGAGGGGGGGGGGGGAGGAGGAGAGAGAGAGAGAGGGAGGGAAGGAGAGGGTGGGGAGGCAGAGAGAGAAAATGAAAGACCGAGAGAGAGAGGGAGACCGAGAGACAGGGGGAGGAAAGGAAGAGAGAGAGACAGAGAGAGAGAGAGAGAGGGAAGGAAAGGGGAGGCAGAGAGAGAGAAAGAGAGAGCTTAGGGAGGGGAAGAGAGAGTGTCTGAGAGACAGACGGACAGACAGACAGACAGTCAGACAATCAGACAGAACATGGGAGGAAGGGAGAGGGATAGGAGAGAAAGATAGAGGAAGATGGTGGAGAAAGAGAGAGAGAGAGAGGGCGGAATGGGGAGGGGGAGGTTGGAGAAAGCGAGGGAGAGAATAGAAGAGAGAGAGAGAAAGAGGGAGAATAGAAGAGAGAGAGAGAAAGAGAGAGGGAGAATAGGAGAGAGAGAGAGAAAGAGAGAATAGGGGAGAGAGAGAGAAAGAGAGAACAGGGGAGAGAGAGAAAGAGAGAATAGGAGAGAGAGAGAGAGTGAGAGAGAATAGGAGAGAGAGAGAGAGAGAAAGAGAGAATAGGAGAGAGAGAGAGAGAGAGAAAGAGAGAATAGGGGAGAGAGAGAGAGTGAGAGAGAATAGGAGAGAGAGAGAGAAAGAGAGAATAGGGGAGAGAGAGAGAGAGCATAATGATTATGATTATGACAGTCGGGCAATGTTCCTATACTATGAATAGGTTGGCAAGCGGGGGGGGGGGTGAAGGGGGCCGGGTGGGGGGTGGCTTGAGAGACGGGGGGAGGGGTTGACACCATCCGTCTGTTTTCTACCACAATAGCTTCCCGTGTGGTCTGGTAGCTAAGATGTTTTATAACATATAATACACATGTATTTCTGTTTCTGTCATTTAGGCTGTCTGTTGCCTATCTGGTGAGTTTTGGAGAACATTTTTCAACTGCCTTTGAGGCGACGACTCTGTTTTTTCTGAGTGACATTCTTTTGAAATGGTATTTTATACTTGTATTTGTATTTATATACTTCTGGAATCCCATTTGGGAAATTTGCCTCAGTGTCATTGCAGCCCAAGTATAACTGGGGTAGACACGTCGTCGCCACAGTGAAGTGCCGTTGGCGAGGGTTTTTTCGGACGGAGTGGGGTGGGGGTGGTAGGGACAAATTTTATTTAATTTCGTCCTGAGAGCGGCCTGCTCCTCTCCATTTCCAGCTGCCAGAGTATCTTGACATTCACAACGTGCACAAGAACCCTTCGAGTTTTTCGTCCTTATCCGAGAAGACTAGGTGCTCGACCCTACCTACCATAGGATCAGGGACAGAAAATATGAGAAAAATCCCAAAAGTCCAAAATTCCTGCACCCACCAGGATTCGAACCCGGTACCCTGGGCATGAGAGGTATGCTTGGTATTCCTTTGTTGTTACTAATTTGAGACACTCCTTTAAATAATTATACCTTATCTTTTCATTTTTTTAAGTTGCCACTCCTTTGAAATGGTATCAATATCACTTTTTTCAGCTGTCAATTATTATATATATTCACTTTTCTAGGTGTCACTCTGTCAAAATGATATTCATGTCACTGCTTTGAACAAGGTCAACCTCTAGTCAAGTGTGTCAGTGTGACCTTAACATTCGTTTTCTTTTGTTTTCCTGAACTGGAGAAGAGCAATAATATAATTTAGGCCGAGTTCAAAATTACTTCAAAACTGAATGCTCAGACGTCAGTAAAACTGGATCTACGTGCATGTCATGTCACAGTGACTCTTGCACGCTGTATTGTTTGCTTTGGTGTCTTCTAGATTTTCTTGCTTTCTTTCTTTCTTTCTTTCTTTCTGTCTTTCTTTCTTTCTTTCCCGCTTGCTATCTATCTATCTATCTATCTATCCGACCGTCCGTCCGACCATCCATCTATCTATCTATCTATCTATCTATCTATCTATCTATCTATCTATCTATCTATCTATCTATCTATCTATCTATCTATCTATCTATCTATCTATCTATCTATCTATCTATCTATCTATCTATCTATCTATCTATCTATCTATCTATCTATCTGTCTGTCTGTCTGTCTGTCTGTCTGTCTATCTATCTATCTATCTATCTATCTGTCTATCCATCCATCCATCCATCCATCTATCCACCCATCCATCCATCCATCCGTCTGTCTGTCTGTTTATCTATTTGTCCTTCTTTCTTTCGTGTCCCAGTGTTTCTTCTTTCCTTGTCTTTCATTTGTTTTTCTCTCTACGCCTCCTTTTTTAAAAAATGTTTTACTTTCTTGGAATTCATCCTGTCTATTTTTATTTTCTCTTCCTTTCAGTCACACTGTTCCTCCGCTACCCACGTTACATTCACCGGGTACATGTCTGTGGCGATGACCTTGTCATAATGAGCGTGAGTAGTTAAAACATATTAGCGTCAACTGGCACTCACTCTCAGCTTAACGATGCCATTTATATATCTCTGTCTGATTTCCCTTCCCCTTCTTCCAATCCTCCACCCCCCCCCCCCACCCCCGAAATGATTTTTTTTTTATTGTTGTTGTTGCTAGTGGAAGAATTAGAGGGAATGGGCGGGGCTTGATGAGGAGAGATGAAAAGTGGATGAAAATGAAAAATAATAAAAAGAATCAAATGGTAAGACGTAACTGTCCAGGCGATTTTAGAAGAGAGGATAGACATAAGGAATGTTAGTTGAGGAGAAGAAATATGGGACATGAGTTTTACCGTGAGTATGTGAGACACTGGTGGGAAAAAAGGATAGACAGAAAGAATGTTAGTTGCGGAGAAGAAATATGGGACTTGGGTTTTACCGTGGGTATGTGAGACATTGCTAGGACAAGAGGATAGACAGAAGGAATGTTAGTTGACGAGGAAATGTACGATAAGAGTTTTACAAGGGCATGTGAGACGATGCTAGGAAGAGAGGACAGACAGAAGAACATAGCATGAGGAAAGGAAAATGGAACGGTTGAGAAGGTATGTCATTGAAAGAGTGAATGGGGGTTAACCCTCTCAATTGCCAGAGCATAAAAACCCTGCGGTTTCACAGAACTTTCTGGTTACTCTCATAGATCTATCTATCTAACTAACAGTGAATACCTGAACTTTGATGAGTCATTTGTGCATTCGTGCTAACAGAAACTAAAATCAGTTCTAAATGATTGCTCCCACCCCTTGTTCCACCAGATAGTCCGATTCCAAAGAATTGGACGAATGCTGTATTTAAAAACAAACAGAGAGCGCTATAGATGATCTTTTTTGTCGTCCGCAGTTCGAGGTAGTAGTGTTTCCTGGTGTAAGATGCTGTTGTTACTTTTCCTAATGGATTGTTCTGACAGTGTGTGTGTGTGTGTGTATGTGTGAGTAATGTTCTTACTTAGTGGTAATGTTGTGTGAGCAATGTGCGTGTGTGTGGTATGCGTTAAAGACCTTTAAGTCTTAGATATTGCATTAATTACCGTTGTACCACTACTGATGCTGTGTAATGACGCTAGAGAGTAAACATGTAATGACACTAGAGAGTAAACATGTAATGACACTAGAGAGTAAACATGTAATGACGCTAGAGAGTAAACATGTAATGACGCTAGAGAGTAAACATGTAATGAAGCTAGAGAGTAAACATGTAATGAAGCTAGAGAGTAAACATATAATGACGCTAGAGAGTAAACATGTAATGACGCTAGAGAGTAAACATGTAATGACACTAGAGAGTAAACATGTAATGTCGCTAGAGGGTAAACATGTAATGACACTAGTGAGTAAACATGTAATGAGGCTAGAGAGTAAACATGTAATGAAGCTAGAGAGTAAACATGTAATGACGCTAGAGAGTAAACATGTAATGAAGCTAGAGAGTAAACATATAATGACGCTAGAGAGTAAACATGTAATGACGCTAGAGAGTAAACATGTAATGACACTAGAGAGTAAACATGTAATGTCGCTAGAGGGTAAACATGTAATGACACTAGTGAGTATACATGTAATGAGGCTAGAGAGTAAACATGTAATGAAGCTAGAGAGTAAACATGTAATGACGCTAGAGAATAAACATGTAATGACACTAGAGAGTAAACATGTAATGACGCTAGAGAGTAAACATGTAATGACGCTAGAGAGTAAACATGTAATGAAGCTAGAGAGTAAACAAGTAATGACGCTAGAGAATAAACATGTAATGACGCTAGAGAGTAAACATGTAATGACACTAGAGAGTAAACATGTAATGACGCTAGAGAGTAAACATATAATGACGCTAGAGAGTAAACATATAATGACGCTAGAGAGTAAACATGTAATGAAGCTAGAGAGTAAACGTATAATGACGCTAGAGAGTAAACATATAATGACGCTGGAGAGTAAACATGTAATGAAGTTAGAGAGTAAACATATAATGACGCTAGAGAGTAAACATATAATGACGCTAGAGAGTAAACATATAATGACGCTAGAGAGTAAACATATGATGACGCTGGAGAGTAAACATGTAATGACGCTAGAGAGTAAACATGTAAGCACCTAAAACTTCCTGACCACGTGACCAAAATTTATGGAACTTTGTATAAGACTCAATTTTTGACACTGAATAACGTGGACACATCCATTCTGGATCAAATCCAATCTTTAATATTATTGCTTTTTGATATTTTGAACAGCAAATAAGAGACGCATCTTCGTCCAGTGGAATCGAAAAGTACGATCGGGAAGTTCCGTTCTACGTCTCTTTACATAATTATTGCTACTTGTAGTAATCATACTGACAAACCCTGCTTGGAGTGTAAACTAATCAGCAGAGGAAAGCTGTATACAGCCATTGAGACACACATAAAGCTGTTCACATTTTACGTTGTGGACAATTAAAAGGTTGATACACGAAGCGGATGGAGGAGAATTGGGAACGAACAGCAAGTAAGCTGGTAGGTGATGAGCTTCATCAGTCTAGATTCCTAAACATCTGAAATAGAATTCAAAACTTCCGAATAAATATTAATGGTATTACATTGGTAACATTTTCAAAAGTTGTATTTTGGGGGGGGGGGGGGGGGGAGGAGCAAGACGAAAGAGACGGAAAAGGAGTGGGTGAAGACCCGATGAATAGAATCGGATAAAGAGAAGGGTAGGAATAACGTATAACAGACTGTCGCGATGTGGGTTACATGGGGATATTTCGACTGGCACTCTTTCGAGGTCCGCTCCCACAATCTACGAACACACAAAAATAAATACTTGCACTCTAAAAACTAAATAAATCAATTGCTTTCAATTTTAGCAGAACTGTAGGGCAGTTTAATTACAGGAATTAATGTAACAAATATAATTATAAATATAAATATCAATTCAAAGGCAACTGAATCTAACTAATGGAACTACAGCTTTTATAAAGACTGACGTATTCAATCTAACTACTTGCAGGTCATATGAGTTATATGGCAAAAAGAATCCGCGCACGTGGCGACGGATATAACAGTTTAAATTCTATTAATTCAATGAGACATGTTATGATATGGACATTTCCTCTAGACACGCCATGGAGAATGCTTGTACAACCATGCGTTGTCTGGCGGTAGCTCTGAAACTGTCTTCAAAAGTAAGTAGAACGGTTCACTTTCATCATTACAAATTAGTATGGACTCTCACCATGCGGCCCTCACTAGGAGTGAGAGCGCTGGATGTAAACGCTGTGGGTTTATATCAAACCAAGTAGCTTAGGTTCTGGAGCTTTAAATCAGGCTCCTCACAATGGACTGCTCAACTGCGTCTCTATGTCCCTCATCTGGCTGAGGACTATCGCCGACCACCTCGTAAATGGATTGTCTACATGTGGCCCAGAACTAAGTTCTGTATGGCCTTAAATACTGGACTGCATCTGCAGCTTACCGTCTAATTCCTGGATTGTGATTGGTGCAACCACTTCTAGCTCAGCTGCCGAACTGAGTTATTTTAAGTAACAGCCCTACGCAACGACCTTGGGTCGACATCAAAGGTCGAATTACTTCATACAATATAATGTAATTTTATGGCAATAAATTCTTACATGTTCAAAACCCCGAGCTTTTACTCTGGATCACGGTATTTTCTGTACGTCAACAGACGTCTCAATAACATTTAATTCCTACTCACCCCTTCCCTCTTTACTAAACCTAGTTCAAAACACGAGATATAAAAAGTGCTCTGTCATGCACACCTACGCTGTCCGTCTATCCTTCCCCACACCTTCTGTCTATCTATTATAAAAAAAACTGTTCAAAACAAATTGTTTACGAGACCAAGTTATGCTGGCTCGCACAATAATTACGTTTGTAAAAATTACTCACTGCTCTCTCACAAAAATTTAGTCAGTGGAAACATTTATGAATTAAATCTATTCTTGACACAGACATTCATCCTTAAATGAAAATATAAAAACGATGAAAATGTCCCAACTGTTTAGGCTAGACGTCAATAAACTGCAACACAGATGTTTCTGTTTTTATTTTATGTTTCAATTATGTGGACTGGACGTTTATTTCTGCACCGGTTATACACAAATCTTTTTTATGGCTCCGCTGCCACTTGTCTAACCCTCTCCAAGTGACTCGAAGTTTTCAAGGTTCTTTTGATTTCGTGTCTGGGAATTGCAAAAAAGTTCTATGTTTTGTATTTTATGCTTTGCCCTATCACGAACTCTCGATCTCGTAGGTGCAATGGAGCAAATGTTACAAGAGAGGTGAAAAACTGTACTACTTGAAATATAATTATTCCTTAGCTTAAAAACATTTTAGTTATAATGTAAAATAAACATTTGAAATCTTGTACTTCCCCTTGGTCAATAGAAAAAAAGTAAAATTCCTGCAAGGAGTTTGTGGCAAAAAAAATAAATAAATAAAAGTTGCGATTTGCAGTTGTGCTAACAGTGCACTTGTGCGGTTTCATACCAGGGTCAGTGATATCGTTTCTGCCCTCCACGATTCGCCCGAGTAAGACATAATAATAATAATAATAATAATAACATTTATATAGCGCTTCATCCTGTTAACAACAGGTTGTAAGCGCTTTACAACATTTATATCATATAATCATACACACAATACACACAGGCATACTCAGGAGAAAACAAACAATGGTCATTCAGAGTGTAAAAAAATGACTCTTCGGCTGGCTGATGTTTAAACGTCATAAAATTTTCAGTCTCTCTCAAAGACAGAGGCAGAGAATTCCAAATCTGGGGGCCTAGACAAAGCTAGATGTGTGCCAAATTTTACTAAGGTTCCGTCACATACTAATACATTAACCAGACTGGAAACACAAGCTTCGGGCTGTGTCGTTTTTTACGGAATTTCCCGAGCGGCGACCGTATAATCAACATGGCCGCCGCTCGGGAAATTCCGATTCTAGTTCTATCTGCAGTAGAAATTTCTTTTTATTTGTCAAGATTGGTTGTACATGTATTAATTTCTTGGTGCGGAACCAAACTTCCGCGTTCAGCAGGCGCGTCAAAATGGTGTCATTCAAAATTGTAGCTATACTGAAGCGTCGGTCGCTACCGCACACCTAAAATGACGGATGGTTCATGACCTTTCGCTGTTTTGTGACGACACACAATGGGACCATCCAGTCTGGGTATTTTATTAGTCTGTGGGTTCCGTGTCATGCTACTTCGTGTAACACTATACTAATGAGCCTGTTGATGAGTTATGATATGTTTACGTAAAGAGGCATCAGATGAGTGTATCATGTAATTAAGTGCTTCAAAACGCTCTGTGAAAGAGAATTTCCCTGATGGATAATAAAGTGATTCTCATCTTATCTTGGCTTATCTAATCTTATCTACTGTAAATCTCAATGCAATGGTGGTGTCTCCCCCTGGCCCCAGAAATGAGTAATGAGTCGTAATTTCAGATCCCACCAGACAACAGACCACTCACTATTAAGCAGTTGTTGTTGTTTTTGTTCAATCTGCCTGTACCTTCGGGGGCTCCTCGTGAAGAAAGAGTTTTCCGTCTGCAGACAGATGGGAATGCCATGGCTCATCAGAACTTCTTTGACGCCACTTGTCCAAGCTTTCCTTGGTCTACCTCTGGCCTTGTATCCAGAGAATCGCATATTATAATTATCACGATGTGCCAGCTGGGAGATCGGCACTCGCAAACGGTGTCCAAACCATTTAACCCTGTGTTGCTCTATATACCGGTGGACTGGTGTTGTTACCACAATTTCTATGATTTCTATATTTCTGAGCTATTAAGCAGGGTAAGCACGTACGGGAATAACTAACAGCTCAGTGGCACAAATCTTGATGACTCACCGTACACAAAAAGAACCATCCTACGAGACATGAACAAAATTGTTATAAATACAAGTAGTGATTCTTTTTTTTTACCACGAGCGTAATCAGCATCGATTTTCTCGAAAACTGTCTGTTTGGATTCATTTCAAATTGTGCAAAAGCTCAAATTCTGCACGAAACGTTACGGAACAGACTTTAAAAAAAAATTTGTTAGACTCTGTAGCCTCGTTTTGAGTTTACTTCTTTGCGCTTAGTAGAACATAATAATCAGACCAAGAATCATTAAAATAAGATTTCTACAGTACATGTATTAAACTTGCATGGTATAAGAGAACCATTATTAGAGACATGAAAATAAATGTGAGAGGTTATTTATTGAGCCAGAGGTGGCCTAAATACTCACGAGTAGCAACTTCAGGGGCGGACCTACATTTCTGGGACCCTGGAGCTCGGACTTTATGGGGCCCTTTCGCAAAGCAGCAACGGTAGGGCAACATCCAAAATTCATATTCAAAGAAAAGTTTCTTCACGGCCCCTCCGTGATAAGGGGCCCTGAAGCTTGAGCTTCATTAGTTTCATCGTAGATCCGCCACTGACCTACTTATAACCAAGCTGTGGCCAGTTTGCCAGAAAACCTATTGTGACCGTGCCGCCGCCAACGACGTGATTATTGCAGCCAATCAGCTTAACTTTATCTTAACCCTAATCCTAAAACTTTCCAAACAGCTCATAGTGCGAACAAAGCCTAAGTTGCTCAGATGGAGCAAAAAATCACTCTGAAAAAGAAACGAGTAGCGGGTTAAGGCTGGTAGAGCACAGAATCCAGACAGTTTTTTGCGTCTGGTTCGACTCAGTGGGCGAGGTCTCACTTCCCGACACTGGACTCAGGACATGTCAAAATTGGACAAAAAGAAAAAGTTGTATGTAGCAAAGCCTCGCGTAAGAAATAATACCCAAACCATACAATGCAAACTGAATTTTGGCATTGCTTATAGCCTTGCGGCGACCCCACAGTTTTTCTATGATTTTTACATTTGGACTCAAGACAGTTTTCATGCTCTTGAACTAGTGGAACAGATTTGTGTTTCGGTCTCGCCAGTGTGCGGGGTCCCGTTCAACTCCATAGTGTACATGGCTCACTGAAACCGACACAAACCAGTCTTGACTCAGTGCGCCATCAGGCTAGATCAGGAGTTCCCAACCTGGGGTGCTTGCATCCCCTGGGGGTGCCAGTCGATATCTCAGGGGGTGCGAAATCTTGGATTTGGAAACTTTAGAATTACAGTGTACATGTCATCTTCAAACCAGATATTACTTTTGTAGGAGTGCGAGAATATATCAGAAGTTTTTCTAGGGGTGCGGGGTATAAATGTTTGGGAACCGCTGGCCTAGATGGATACAAATTCAATCTTTCTACTCCACGGGTAGATGGGTAAACGGGTGCAAAGTTCCTTATGGCTGAATTTAGGTAGCAAATTTCTGGCTACACGGGGGAAATAGAAAGAAAAGGTGAAATTATAAATCTAGGAACCGAAGATAACACAGATAATAATATTAATATTGTAGCTTTGCGCTCTGTTATCTCTGAAGAGCGCAGGTATGGTGTGCGTGAGAAGGCACAGGTAAGAAGCGAGTAAAGTTCTCTTGTTTAGAATTTCCAATCTTTAGCCTTTGACATTGCCGAGCGAGAGCTGCTCGCGTCTGTCTGTTCCTTCCAAAGGTATCTCTACAGGCAGAGAGCGATAACATCCCCGGGTTGGGGGCTATGATTGCCAGATGGGGTCTCCTTACCTCAAGTTTCTAGAGCTGTCAATCAACACAAGATTTTTACCTTTGATCTGTTCCCACTGATTCACACGTGGTGCTCCCTCCCTTCCCCCTCCCTCCCCTCATCTCCATCCCCATCTCTCATTCTTCTCCCTCCTTCTTTCTATCGCCCTCGGCTCACTCGTAAACTCCACTCTTATCGGTCTATCGTACACCTGTTGTACTGAGCCTTGCCAGGAAAGAGAAAGGGGGTGTGAAACAGGAAATGCCAGAATTTCTGGCATCTTGAGGCCACATTGGCAAGGTTAGATTTTGAAAGATTGGCATTAGGAACTGCCCGCCCCAGCCATTTTCTTTTCCCTGTGTGCATTTATTGAGCAAGTGCGAAGTTTTTATGCCTCACACACCCACATGTTCACCTGGACAGACAGACAAAAACTCTCTTTGATCTCAACTTTATGAAACTCTAAATGCCTTCGTTAAACATTTCATCCTAGAACAAAACATTTCAGAGGCAGATAAAAATGCTAATAAAGGATGGATGGAGAAATGAACAGATAACAGACAAAAGCAATCCAAGGTCTTAAGGGGGGGAAAAAAAGGACAGAAAGAAAGAAAAGAACGGTCTGGAAAAATTCACTAAATAAACAAGTCGTAAAAGTTTCTGAAGTCCAATTTAAAAAAGGAAATCCCGAAAGAAAAACAACACAACGGAGATAATGTACACGAGAAAGTAAAAGAGATAGATATTTTTGGACTTTCTTCAAAGCGCAGAAAACAACAACAACAAAAAAAAAGCAAACACTCAGAAATCCTTGAAAAGACTAAACACTCCTGGTGAAAATACAGAAATAATATTTTCCAAACTTAATAAAATTTCTCGTTCAAAGCGTGTTATTTTTATCTGTTTCTAGAGAAAATACTGACATAAGTGCTTAAAAAACAAATATTGAAAAATTTAAATAGATGAATGCTAAATGGAAAACGGTTTCTCATAGCACCCGCACACACACAAACAGAGAGAGAGAGAGAGACAGAAAGAGAGAGAGAGAGAGAGAGAGAGAGACAGACAGAAAGAGAGAGAGAGAGAGAAACAGTTAAATTGAGCGGAATAACAATCCAGTGTCCTTTTTATTCTTCCAAAATGATTGGTTTAGCTTTATCCTCCCATCACGAGGCAAAGCGGAAGTACACAATATTAACTCCTCGCTCCCTTCGGCAGTCAACGCATAATTTAATGACGTCATTAGACCAGTACTTTATGGTCGGGGTGATGGTTTTGCCTCTGCGTTTGTTTTTCCTCACAGATCATTTCAAGGGGAATAACTCTCTCTGGCAGAAAGTCGTTAGCTATTTCCCCCTGCGCATATTTGCCTTGTCAGAAACGTATGTGGAGTATGTTGGCAATAGTCAAAGTACTGTGTTCACAACGTTTCCCTCATCTGCAACTATGAAAATGATTTTGGCAGAGTCGCTAGAAAATAGTCGCGCAGTTAAAAATAGCAATCAGTAGAAGATAGACAAGCAGTTAAAAACGGCAGTTACCCGATGGTGCTGTCAGCCTGGATTTAGGGGAACAGAAACAGTGGGCTTGTTTAACCTGTCAGAAACTTGCGCAAACAAAATTGTACATATAGAGACTTTTTGTTTTGCAAGTCTGAAGCAGTTTGGTAGTTTTAAAACGTCTAGGCCTATTGAGTTCCGCCAGCACTTGGTTCAATTGTTTAGCCGTCCAGCATGCCCGAGTATAAACTGACTGAAAAATCAGTACATGTACCTTGGTCAGTTCAAACTCAGGCCTTAGCTTAGTAACGCGCTGAGGGGGGACAGAGTGGCCTAGAGGCAAGGTCCTCGCCTCTCATGCCGAAGGTAATGGTTTCGAATCCCGGTCGGTGCAGGCATGTTGGAAGTTTGGGATTTTTCTCATATTTTCCTGTCCCTGATCCTATGGGAGGTAGGATCGAGCACCTAGCCTTCTCGGATCAGGACGAAAAATTCGGAGGGCCCGTGTGCACGTTGCGCACATTAAAGGTACCTTGGCAGTTGGAAATCGAAAAGAGCAGGCCGAACAGGCCGCTGCCCGGGCAAAATTCTAGAAAACGATTCCCTACCACAAGAAGAGAAAAAAAAAAAGTGAGGTGTAACTGCCAAGGGCAGCGAACCTCTTTAAGAATAAAGACTTAAACACAGTAGCGCGCTGAGCCAGATCTGTTCTGCATCGGTTTATGGTCTAGTCAGACTTCAACTTCCTTTGAATAACTAGCGTTTCCGTCTCACCAGTGCGCGAGGCTCGATTATCCCCACAGTCCGTAGAGCCAGAGCAAGACAGAGACGTGACCTAGTGCACTTCTGCCTTCAAATATGATATTGTTTTTTTAAATATTCATCTGACTCCACCAAGAGTAGGGCTCAGTAAAAAAATCTACCCGTGACTTTGTGGAATCTTTGGCTTTTCTATGATAAAGTTGCAGATTCAGCACAAAGTCTTTCTATGACTTCCAGACATCAGATGGTTCGATGCAAGAAAACAATCCCCTTACAACTAGCCTACAATATCATGTAATAGACGGGAAAACTACTGAACGGATCTTTCTGAAAATTAGCATGAAAAGTGAAATGGAACTGCCGGTGTTCTTGTCTCTATATTTTGAGCATACAATTAGGCCGGCCGAGGAATAATCTGCATAATGAGCAAATAATTAAACACTCAACTCGTGAGAGGGTTTAGGCGACACGACACGGCGTCCGGCTCGAGCTATAACATCCGATCCCGACTTCCAGTACCAGATTAACATAGAAGCAAAAGAAGCATCCACAGTATTATATATATATATTCTATACTATTATACAGTTAATGATATCAAGTGAAAGTATCACATCCTTGTACATAATTGACCTCTTTCTGCGATGTGAGAGACAGATATTTTATAGACACACTAGCAAAACAAAAACAAAACAAAAAACAAAGCTGGTTTCACCTGACGCCAGAGAACTTTTGCCTCTCCAAAATGAGCAGAACGTCACATGAAGGTCTACAGTATAACTTTGGTGTCGTGTGTAATATAATTATCTATAGTACGGTACAGCTGTGCCGTATCCCAAAAATAGATAATACATTGTTTTTAGACCAATCATACAGAGAGGAAATTGTGTAGCGTAGAAATCTCCATGACTGTATAGCCCTCAAATACAGAACCTAAACGGTACTATTAACAACAGTACAGTTCATTAGTCCCTGTGCGTATTCCCAATGTACTGCCATGCTAGGGAGAAAGACCGGATTCGTCAGAAACGTAGACTTTACAGAAGATTTAGCCCTTTTCACCTCTTTAGTCTTTGGTCGATTTCCATTTTGTGGTGACCAAAGGAAACGATTCTAGACGTACTGAGTTTAAAAATAAACTAGCCACAAAGATAGAGCATAATCAGCCAGCAAGCCTAGGAAATACGGCTTGTAGGATTGACGTCAAGTCTGCACCCAGGAATGCTATCATTCCTCCGTAGAACCGCTGGTTGTGGCATAGCACCGACGTCGATTTTATGAAGAGAACCCACTTAAATGGTGATCCTTTCTGAAATCCTATACAAATCTATGTCGGATTGTCGTACGGATGCTGGTTAGATAATTATATCGTTTTCAGAGGTGGATCTGCTGTGAAACTAACGAAGCTTAAGCTTCAAGGCCCTTAATCCTAGAGGGGTTGAATGAATGAACTTTGGATGTGGCTCTGCTGTTCATGTTGCTGGTTACGAAGGCGTCCCATAACAGTTCAAGCTTCAGGGTCCCAAACATGTAGGGCCGCCACTGATCGTTCTGTAGAATTATGTTACAGAGTGAATTTGAACTACACTGTCGTTTACGCCCCTTTTCCGTAGCAATGACAGCCTCAGTTACGTGTCTGACCTGTCACGGGAGGTAACCGTTACACTATTGAGGTAACTCTTGTCGTAACCTATTAGCTTTGATTAGAACTTACCTCCCGTTGGCGGTAGCAAACCTCTCTCAGTCAGTCACTAACTAAACCAAGATGTCAGTAATAGAGATTGCCCTCTTACGTCTTCTACCTCCGACCCACCCCGGGGTTTCTTCAGCGTCACTGCAGTCATGACGCACTCTCACGCTCAAAGCCAAATTCGCCGTGGTACGACAAAACCACGTATACGCCAACCCAGATCAGATTCGTCTCGTTAACATCATTTTACAGAATGAAAAATTCTCTATCTGTCTGCATGTTGGCTTTTGTTGTTGTTAGTTGTTTTCTTGTTGTGGGTTGTCATTTCATGTGAGAAATTGTCACTTTTGGTCATCACAATACGGAAAAAAAAGCAAAGAATAAAAAGAGGTGCATTTTTATTGTGTGTTTGTTTGTTCGGACGCATATTGTACGTAAAATTTTGTTTCCGCACATATAGCGTTTTTCCGTAGCACGAACGAAATGTGTACCAAACTACAGTCTCTGTTATTAACCGGCCCCTTCCACTTTCTTCCCCCCCCCCCCACCCCAATGTCCTCCATCTCCCCCCCCCCCCCACTGTTTTTTTTTTAATTTTTGCTATTGCAAACTTCAATGCACACGGCCAAACTGATTTCCACTTTTCAAGCCAAAATATAGTACCCACGTACAGTGCTTTAACCTCTTCTGTCTATTGCTGGTCCACACGGCCAAACTGATTTCCACTTTCAAGCCAAAATATAGTACACACGTACAGTACTTTAACCTCTTCTGTCTATTGCTGGTCCACACGGCCAAACTGATTTCCACTTTTCAAGCCAAAATATAGTACCCACGTACAGTGCTTTAACCTCTTCTGTCTATTGGTGGTCCACACGGCCTAACTGATTTCCACTTTCAAGCCAAAATATAGTACACACGTACAGTACTTTAACCTCTTCTGTCTATTGCTGGTCCACACGGCCTAACTGATTTCCACTTTCAAGCCAAAATATAGTACCCACGTACAGTACTTTAACCTCTTCTGTCTATTGCTGATGTCCTCCCTTTCCTCACACTGCACCCCTAGAACTTCTCCACCTCTAAAGACTTGGGTACTTTCAATGTTATCTCTCCTCTCAAGACAGAGTTGTGTGCGCACGTTCAGGATTTCTCTTCCTCT
The DNA here is from genome assembly GCA_963931925.1 of Onchidella celtica. Taxonomy (NCBI): domain Eukaryota; kingdom Metazoa; phylum Mollusca; class Gastropoda; order Systellommatophora; family Onchidiidae; genus Onchidella; species Onchidella celtica. Next base: position 5,179,103 of record OZ007583.1, on the reverse strand, counting down.
CTGTCTATTACTCCCGTGCGTGCATCTTCTGAATGCCTCACAATCCCACCAGTTTCACCCTAAATCTCTCTTTCTTTCTCTCTCTCTCTCTCTGTGTCTCTCTTTTCTCTCTCTCTCTCTCTTTCTCCCTCTCTCTCTGTCTCTCTCTCTCCTCCCCCTTCTCTCTTCCTTTCATTCTCTCTTACTCTCCCGTTTCCTCACTCTTTCCCCTTTCTCTCTCTCCTGTCCATTCTCTTTCTCTTTCTCCCCCCCCCCCCCACCCCTCTCTCTCTCTCACTCTATCGCGCCCTCCATCGCCACGCTGTGTCTCTCTCTCTCCCTTTCACCTTTTCACACTCAATCATTAACACTCTAAAACTAACACTATTCAGTCTATCCACTTGTCACCCCCCCCCCTTTCAACTCCCTCACACACACACACACACACACACATACCCACCCACCCAGCCCCACAGATTTGCTGCGTTCGCCTGCAGTGCAGAACACGAACAGGACACCCGTGACGTCACACCGGAAGTTGAACAAAGTCAGGACGACCCCGGCAAGATGGAGGGGAACAGAATTGACAGAGGCAAACGGAGGAGAAGGCAGTCAGTGATGTAATCAATAATGAACCCTCGCGGGGTGTCGGACCAACTGAGGATTTCACTGGGCTGTACATGGGTGTGCTTGTCTGTGCATGTGATTGGAAGAACGAGGGACACGTCACTGAAAGCTGGGGGTTCTAGAAAAGACTTGTGTTTCGGTCTCAGCAGTGCGCGCGTCGCCGTTTACATCCATGGACTACATCGCACATCCAGCCTCTCATCCACCTCCTGCTAGGCCTGCCCCCTCCTTCCCCCCCCCCCAGCTTTTCCAGTTGCTATCTGCATGAGAGCATTCTCTCTCTCTCTCTCTCTCTCTCTCTCTTTCTCTCTCTCTCTCTCTCTCTCTCTCTCTCGCTCTCCTTCTCTCTTATTTCCACATTTTCTTCATACTACTACCCTCCTCCTCTCTCTGTCACGCTCCCTCTCTTGTATGTTTACTTTTCATTTCTTCATTCTACTCCCCTTCTCTCTCTCTCATTCTCTCCCCCCCCCCCTCTCTCTCTCTTTCTCTCTCTCTCTCTCTCACTCTCCCTCTGTTATTTTACTTTCTCATTTCTTCATCCCACCCTCTCTCCCTCCCCCTCTCTCTCTCTCTCCTCCATCACACTTTCTTTCTCTCTCTGTCACTCTCCCTCTCTCGAATTTTTACTTCTCATTTCTTCATACTACCCTCCTTTTCCCTTTCTTTATCTCCCTCCTCTCTCTCTCTCTCTCCTCTCTCTCTCTCTCTCTCTCTCTCTCTCTCTCTCTCTCTCTCTCTCTCTCTCTCTCCTCTCACCCAGAATAGTAGGGCAGGCTGACTTTGCGCGAATATTCGTTAAGAAAGACCGGGGGCGGGGGGAGAAGAAAAAAAAAAGAGAAAGAGAGAGAGAAGAAATGAGGCTCTCAGCCTAACTGCGGGAGATCCCGCGTTCATCTGATTACAGAACCCATTTTCTATAATTGAAATATCAGTGTTCTGGTTCATATCGTCAGCCAAATCTTAACGAAGAGAACACAGGAATGTAGCCGAGTTACGCCTTTTTCTTTTTTCTTCTGTTTAGTTTATTTTGGTTTTACATAAAATTGGCAGAAATCTGGCATTGGAAGTCTTCAGACTGACAGAGTATTTCTTTCCCTGTCTGTCTGTCTGTCTATCTTCTCTTCTCTGTCTCTTCCTCTCTCTGCCCTTTCTTCTATCTTTGTCTTTCTTCTCTCTCTCTCTCTTTCTGTCTTTCTTCTCTCTCTCTCTCTCTCTCTCCTTTCTTTCTCTTTCTCTTTCTTGTATCTCTCTCATTCTCTCTCTCTTTTATTCCCTCTTTCTCTGTTCTCTTCTCTCTCTTTCTTCTCTCCGTTTCTTGTTTTCTTTTTAGCTCTCTGTCTGTCTTTATTCTCTCGCTTTCTGCCTTTCTTTTCTCTCTGTCTCCTTTTTCTCTGTTATCTTTTCTCTCTTTCTTCTCTCTCTCTCTCTCTCTCTCTCTCGCTCCTTTCTCTCCCCCCCCCCACCCCACCTTAGCCTGCATTTCATCCCATTTCAAGTAGACTCTGTGCACGTTTTCTGGCACAATAATCTAGTCTAGTAACACAGTGAGACAAAAAAATCTGTTCTACCTCGGCTTTGACTCAAACTACCATTGAATCAACTAACAAGACAGAATTGTTTCAATCTCATTAGTACTTGAGGTCCCGTCTAACTCCATATCAGTCTGAACCAAAACCAGTGTAAACCTCCTGCGCTGCTAGCCTGAACTTCCACGACGAAACTTTACATTAAAAACTATTACAATTTAAAAAAAAAAAAAAGTGGATTTGAAATTTTCCCCCCAGCATAATAAATGGAACAATGGCAACCCGACCCGCTTTTCAAGGTGAAAGTTACGCTTTGTGAACCTTCAATTGAATTGTTTCGTTTTGTCTGTTTTCATTGTAATTATATTTTATTCTTTCGTACAACTTTTGTTTCTGTCGTCTCATTATTTTCTTAATCTTCTATCATTTTATATATTGTTATTTTCTTTTCTTCCCACTCTCTCTTCTATAAGTTATTTTTTCTCTATTCTCCTTTTCATCATCTCAATTCTTTCATCCATCTTATCTCCCTAATAATCCAACTTCCTATTCTTCCTCGATTCTTCTTTTTTCTGTCTTCTGGAGCCATCCATTAAGTATGTAGGACTACATTCAATTTTGGGCGATTTTTTTAACCCCCTACCCTACCCCACCTCAGCCATGTACACTTGCCCTCACACCTCCCCGCTCCACTTTTTAGGAACGTACGACCATTAGAATGGTGGAGTTTGAGTTTGAGTTACTGGAAAGCGCATCGACACGACAACGCTGTCGTGTTACGGGAAAAGACCGTATATATGTCAAACTAGGTCAAATTCACTTTTCAACACCCTTTTATAGAATGAAATATGCTTATCTTTCTATCTTGACGAAATATTATAAATCCCACAGAAAAACTGTGGGGTCGCAACAGGGCTATAAGCAATGTCAAAATTGGGCAAAAAGAAAAAGTTGTATGTAGCAAAGCCCACGCAAGAAATAATACCCAAACAAAACAGTGCAAACTAAAAGAGAACGCAGAAAATGTTCGATATTTCGGTTTTGCCTTTATCAAGAAAAAAAAAATGGAACAGATAAAACAATCGAACAATAAAAGCTTTCAATTGGAAATTAATGTAGAATCGAAACAGAATATGTGTACTTATGTGCGAGTTCTTGCTTGGTCAGCAGCACATAATTGTGTACAACTAATAATAGTTTCTATTGAATATCACAAAATGGTAATTGAACAAAGATTAGTGAACAAAGAGTGAAATGGTTTTTTTTGTATCTCTTGTAAAGATTTCTTTTTTGGCATAATTTACGGTGTTTTTTCATCAAACGGCAGAAACGGCCATATTGTGCCTGGAAGGAGCGAGACATTGGCCAGGACAAGAACAGCAGTGATTGGACAGAAAGACTGAATGATACACTACCAGACGCGTCCACCCAACTACGCGCTACAGTGGCGAATGTTCATGACAAAACCATTGATGTTGTAAAACTTTGAAGGGACCCGGGGCAGGTAGCATGGACTACTTGATTGTTTCATGAGATACAGAGCCTAGATTCGATACTTATATAATCCTACAAGTCATTTTGTTGGGGGAAAAAAAGAAAAAGAAAAAAGAAGTATTACATAAAATGGAAGTTCTTAATTCATTAATCCTTTACACACAGTCACACACATACACCCTCATGTAGCCTTTTCATATTCTGGGAGCACTCCTACTCCACCCCCGAGGGTACGTACTATACCAGGGGTGGCCACACTACTTACTGTAAGAGCCACATACCATAAACTTCCGATGTTCGAGAGCCACACGATATATGAACAAAATCTGCACACACAATTTTTTATTGTTACGTACACATTTTGTTACAAAAAGTTTTATATAAATTAAATAATAAGAAATACATGTATACAACAATATTTACTCATGTGTGCAATTATTTAAACTGTTGGTTTGTGTTAGTTTCAGTAGTCACAAAGTACATGTATAAACCAAATGTTTAAAAAAAATAAAAAAACCCAAAAACTCAGCCAACGTATTTCCACGAGCCGCATATTGAAGGTCAAAGAGCCGCATCTGGCTCGGGAGCCGCGGTTTGGCTACCCCATGTTCTATATATATAAAGATAACCCCGCATCTCACTAGTAATTCTACTCTTCCTCCATTTTCTTTCCTTATTTCTTCCTGTTGTTTCTTTACATTTTCTCACAGCCATCTTTCTGAGCTTTTCTTCTTCCCTTCCTAATGAAATCCTCCCTTCATAATTTTTTTTTGTTCTTTTCCTTCCTCTCTCATTTGGTTTTTTCTTTCTTTTTTTTTTCATATCTTCTTCCTCTCTTGGTCTTTCATTCCTCTTATTTTTCCTTATTTTTTTTTCTCTCTCTCTTTCTCTCTCTCCACCCCCCGATCCCCTCTCTCAACTTCATTTACCTTTTTTTCTTCTTCTACTCCTTTTTTCCCCTCTTCCTCTTCCTCTTCCTTAGCCTATTCCGTGTCCTCCAGGTTCTACAAGAAGACTGGAAAAGCCAATCTGATTTCTTCCCTATAGTGTGGAGATCCAAGGCCCTAGGGCTGTCCAGAGCAGGCCTGTCAGTGTCAGAGCTGTTTTATTTACAATGTTACCAGTGCCAGAAAGGTTTGACACGGGGTACGGCAATGTAGTGACACATAAACTACACCTGGGAATTACCCCTCTGGCAGTGGCCTCCAATGTTAGAGATAGATTTGAAGATGTCACTTGATGCCCAATTATCTATATCTGAGAGATTTCCCAATTTTTTAACATTTTATTTTGTGTGATTTATATACTGGACGTCTAAATAATATTGTAGAAACCAAGTGAACAGTTATCGTTTGGCCAAATCATGAAGTCACACGTGTGTATTCCCATCAACTGCACATCACAACTTTTTGGTTACCAATTTATATACATGTACAAGATCTCCTTGAAAAAACGTAATTTCTTTTTTTTTCTGTAATGGTTACATATCTATCTATCTATCTGTCTGTCTGTCTGTCTGTCTATCTATCTATCTATCTATCTATCTATCTATCTATCTATCTATCTATCTATCTATCTATCTATCTATCTATCTTTCTATCTATCTATCTATCTATCTATCTATCTATCTATCTATTTATCTATCTATCTATCTATCTATCTATCTATCTATCTATCTATCTATCTATCTATCTATCTATCTATCTATCTATCTATCTGTCTGTCTATCTATCTAGATTTATCTATCTGCAGCTAGCAGATCGAAGGGGTTTGGGGGGGGGGGGAGGTGGGGGGGGGGGGGGGAGGAAATTAGTTCTGTCTGGAAAACAAAGCATTTAAAAAACACCAAAACATGCCTTTGAAGTTTGTGGAATTGGATGACAGTAAACAATGTTAGCAAGGTCATTTAAAGGTCATTATTCTGGTGCATGCAGTTGAAAGAGTGAAGTGACATAGAGAGCAAAATTGTTGTTCCTTTAAACCGGTATTTGGCAAACTGGAAAGGTGGGTGGGTGGAAGAATGAGAAAGAGGAATTTAAAAGAAATGAAATACGGCCTTTAAAGAAATAGCCAAAATGGCATGAAATTTTAATCCAGATATCAGAAGGAGACACGGGATGGCGTTGGAGGAGGGGTCCGGGGGTGAATGGAAAGAGAAAGCGGGCGAGAGAGAAAGAGAGAAAGAGAGAGAGAGAGAGAGAGAGAGAGACAGCGAGAACAGCGAGACAGAGAAGCCGAGAGAGTGGGGCGAGAGGAAAAGAGACGGACGACAGAGAGAGAGAGAGATTGTGTGTGAGTGTGTGTGTGTGTGTGAGAGAGAGAGTGTATGTGTGTGTGTGTGTGTGAGAGAGAGAGAGAGAGGGTGGCAGAGAGGAGACGAGAAAGAGAGAAATACAGTGTATTTAGCAAGAGATGTATGGAAGACCCTGAGTTAAGGAGAGGAAGAGATAATATATATAATAAGCAAAGTGGGCCCACAATACACAAAGTGTAGGCAAGAATTTGGCATTAAGTCGGTGAACTTCGTGTGTGGACAGTCGTAGTTATAATTGCTGTTGTAATGTGATGTCAGCTGTCACTTGTCACTGACAGGATCATCTGTCACGTCAGCTTGTGCATGCAGGTCACGTACTCGTGGCAAAGGTCAGAGGGCGCGCTAGACGTGGTCCTTGTCAACACCCACTTAAAGGATTTGAGAGATAGAGAGAATGTTTAAACATGAGTGACATTGTCACAGGTGTCAAATTGGTAAACTATTCCACTGATTGCAGTGCGGAGAAACGCATACGCATACACACATACACACAGTAAAGACGGGGGTTGGGGGGGGTGGCTGGGTAGAAAGAGAGATAATCACAGAATGAGAGAGAGAAAGAGACAGAGACAAAGAGGGAATCACAGAAAGAGAGAGAGAAAGAGACAGAGACAAAGAGGGAATCACAGAAAGAGAGAGAGAAAGAGACAGAGACAAAGGGATAATCACAGAAAGAGAGAAAGAGACAGAGACAAAGGGAGAATCACAGAAAGAGAGAGAAAGAGACAGAGACAAAGGGAGAATCACAGAGAGAGAGAAAGAGACAGAGATAAAGGGAGAATCACAGAAAGAGAGAGAGAAAGAGACAGAGACAAAGGGAGAATCACAGACAGTGAGAGAGAAAGAGACAGAGACAAAGGGAGAATCACAGAAAGAGAGAAAGAGACAGAGACAAAGAGGGAATCACAGAAAGAGAGAGAGAAAGAGACAGAGACAAAGAGAGAATCACAGCAAGAGAGAAAGAGACAGAGACAAAGAGTGAATCACAGAAAGAGAGAGCGAAAGAGACAGAGATAAAGAGAGAATCACAGAAAGAGAGAAAGAGACAGAGACAAAGAGAGAATCACAGAAAGAGAGAGAGAAAGAGACAGAGACAAAGAGGGAATCACAGAAAGAGAGAAAGAGACAGAGACAAAGAGAGAATCACAGAAAGAGAGAGAGAAAGAGACAGAAACAAAGGGAGAATCACAGAAAGAGAGAAAGAGACAGAGACAAAGAGAGAATCACAGAAAGAGAGAAAGAGACAGAGACAAAGAGAGAATCACAGAAAGAGAGAGAGAAAGAGACAGAGACAAAGGGAGAATCACAGGAAGAGAGAGAGAAAGAGACAGAGACAAAGAGGGAATCACAGAAAGAGAGAAAGAGACAGAGACAAAGAGGGAATCACAGAAAGAGAGAGAGAAGGAGACAGAGACAAAGGGAGAATCACAGAGAGAGAGAAAGAGACCGAGACAAAGAGAGAATCACAGAAAGAGAGAGAGAAAGAGACAGAGACCAAGGGAGAATCACAGAAAGAGAGAAAGAGACAGAGACAAAGAGGGAATCACAGAAAGAGAGAAAGAGATAGAGACAAAGAGGGAATCACAGAAAGAGAGAGAGAGAAAGAGACAGAGACAAAGAGGGAATCACAGAAAGAGAGAAAGAGACAGAGACAAAGAGGGAATCACAGAAAGAGAGAAAGAGATAGAGACAAAGAGGGAATCACAGAAAGAGAGAGAGAAAGAGACAGAGACAAAGGGAGAATCACAGAAAGAGAGAAAGAGATAGAGACAAAGAGGGAATCACAGAAAGAGAGAGAGAAAGAGACAGAGACAAAGAGAGAATCACAGAAAGAGAGAAAGAGACAGAGACAAAGAGAGAATCACAGAAAGAGAGAGAGAGAAAGAGATAGAGACAAAGAGGGAATCACAGAAAGAGAGAAAGAGACAGAGGCATAGAAGGAATCACAGAAAGAGAGAAAGAGACAGAGACAAAGAGGGAATCACAGAAAGAGAGAAAGAGACAGAGACAAAGAGGGAATCACAGAAAGAGAGAGAGAAAGAGACAGAGACAAAGAGGGAATCACAGAAAGAGAGAGAGAAAGAGACAGAGACAAAGAGGGAATCACAGAAAGAGAGAAAGAGACAGAGACAAAGAGGGAATCACAGAGAGAGAGAAAGGGACAGAGACAAAGAGGGAATCACAGAAAGAGAGAGAGAAGGAGACAGAGACAAAGGGAGAATCACAGAGAGAGAGAAAGAGACCGAGACAAAGAGAGAATCACAGAAAGAGAGAGAGAAAGAGACAGAGACCAAGGGAGAATCACAGAGAGAGAGAAAGAGACAGAGACAAAGAGGGAATCACAGAAAGAGAGAAAGAGATAGAGACAAAGAGGGAATCACAGAAAGAGAGAGAGAGAAAGAGACAGAGACAAAGGGAGAATCACAGAAAGAGAGAAAGAGACAGAGACAAAGAGGGAATCACAGAAAGAGAGAAAGAGATAGAGACAAAGAGGGAATCACAGAAAGAGAGAGAGAAAGAGACAGAGACAAAGGGAGAATCACAGAAAGAGAGAAAGAGATAGAGACAAAGAGGGAATCACAGAAAGAGAGAGAGAAAGAGACAGAGACAAAGAGAGAATCACAGAAAGAGAGAAAGAGACAGAGACAAAGAGAGAATCACAGAAAGAGAGAGAGAGAAAGAGATAGAGACAAAGAGGGAATCACAGAAAGAGAGAAAGAGACAGAGGCATAGAAGGAATCACAGAAAGAGAGAAAGAGACAGAGACAAAGAGGGAATCACAGAAAGAGAGAAAGAGACAGAGACAAAGAGGGAATCACAGAAAGAGAGAGAGAAAGAGACAGAGACAAAGAGGGAATCACAGAAAGAGAGAGAGAAAGAGACAGAGACAAAGAGGGAATCACAGAAAGAGAGAAAGAGACAGAGACAAAGAAGGAATCACAGAGAGAGAGAAAGAGACAGAGACAAAGAGGGAATCACAGAAAGAGAGAAAGAGACAGAGACAAAGAGGGAATCACAGAAAGAGAGAAAGAGACAGAGACAAAGAGGGAATCACAGAAAGAGAGAGAGAAAGAGACAGAGACAAAGAGGGAATCACAGAAAGAGAGAAAGAGACAGAGACAAAGAGGGAATCACAGAAAGAGAGACAGAGACAAAGAGGGAATCACAGAAAGAGAGAAAGAGACAGAGACAAAGAGGGAATCACAGAAAGAGAGAAAGAGACAGAGACAAAGAGAGAATCACAGAAAGAGAGAAAGAGACAGAGACAAAGAGGGAATCACAGAAAGAGAGAAAGAGACAGAGACAAAGAGGGAATCACAGAAAGAGAGAAAGAGACAGAGACAAAGAGGGAATCACAGAAAGAGAGAGAGAAAGAGACAGAGACAAAGAGGGAATCACAGAAAGAGAGAAAGAGACAGAGACAAAGAGGGAATCACAGAAAGAGAGAAAGAGACAGAGACAAAGAGGGAATCACAGAAAGAGAGAAAGAGACAGAGACAAAGAGGGAATCACAGAAAGAGAGAGAGAAAGAGACGGAGACAAAGAGGGAATCACAGAAAGAGAGAGAGAAAGAGACAGAGACAAAGAGGGAATCACAGAAAGAGAGAGAGAAAGAGACAGAGACAAAGAGGGAATCACAGAAAGAGAGAGAGAAAGAGACAGAGACAGAGGGAATAACAGAAAGAGAGAGAGAAAGAGAGACAGATTAGGAGAAACAGATAAAGTGAGGGAGGGGGAAGAGGGAGGGGGGAGGGGGAGAGATCGAGACAGCCAGAAGACACACAGAGAGAGAGAAAGAGTAACAAGCTGGCTCACCAATAAAACTTCTGACTTGGCCGATTACACTTTTCTTCATGCTTCTAGTTCTTCTTACTCTCTCCCACTCTTTTTCCCCGATCTCTCATCCCCTGTCTCCGTCCCCCCCCCCTCTCTCTCTCTCTCTCTCTCTCCTTCTTTCTTTCTCATAAGAGTATATATTTTTCCACACTCTTGTTGTACATCATTACCTATTCTTATTCCCTATCCCCTTTCTTTCTCACTGTTTTTGATCTTCTAAATGCAGGAAAATTTTGCACTGAAAATAGTAACAGTAGCCTAAATCTCCTCTTCCTTGGTTGTAAACAGAGAACGCCCAAAACGTCAAACTGAAAAGGTATAGTCTTACTATTTGTCTGTTGCACGCATTAGGCACATTCATCAGTATCTTCCTCTGGCCTGTCAAGTGTACTAGTACCTGGCCATGCTACATGAGCAGAAATGTAATGACCAACAGTGTGACAGATTGGATTATGTCTATGTCTTTATTATTATTATAATAATTTATTCTTTAATTTTGGCCACCTTTAAGTAGTCTTACCTGACAAGTGAATTCATCATGTCTGCATTATTAAGTACTGACACATGCCAGTTTGGGCTTGTTATTTCATCAAAACAATTTAGTTTCGCTTGGTAGGCATAGACAGATTTTTTGGACTTGTACAGCGTACTTAAAGTAAACATTGCCAGGTGTCCACTAACATTTTTTAACGTACTTATCCCAGTTTAAACCCAATTTTGTATTTTATCAGTTCCAATTTCAGTCAGTGGTGTTATCTGGCCTAGATTTTGAAAAAGGGTGGGGATGGCGGGGGATCGTGACGTCATTGTAGCAGTGAACAGCGGAATGTCTTATACAAAATATGTGTACACACTTTATCTCAGCCTAAGGCTTGGGGCACACTGACTCTAGCATGTTTCGCGTCTGTTTTGACTTACTGCTCGAAGTCGTTCTTTCCGCCAGCTGAGTCGAGACACTTTGGCGCACCTAATTAGTGAGACAGACTTGTTTTAGTTTTGTCAGTCCCCCCAGTGCCCGAGATCCCATTCAACTAGATCAGATCTCACACCAAAAACAGGGACAAAACTGACCTGATTCAGTGTGTCTCCAGCCTAACTCCGCATTTGTTTACATCTGTGGGAAGTTCAGTGGGAAGTATTCCTGGACAAACGTTTCAGAGTCGCTAAATTTTCGGACCATCCACGCAAAATGAGTTTGGCTGGTAGAGAAAAACGAAATGTCAAATGTCAAAAATGCCACTCTACACATCTCGTCGCCCATCTCACACATTGACATTTCAAACAATTTTCTCATTTCACAGGAGAGCTTTTCAAAGTTTGGGTGTGAGTGAGATTTCTGTACAGACAAGCGTATGTCTAAAAAAGTTTCTGCTTATACAACCATCAAGAAAGTATGCAACATGACAGACACGGCATTTTTCAGTTTTAACCATCTATACTCATAATTATGCTTGTGTGAAGAAATTCAAGTCCATCTTCAATGACAGCCACCATCTCCTGTTTCATCAAATTTCTAGATCATCCAAGAGCAACAGAAGAATACACATGATGAAAACAAACAGGGAAAGACACAGAAGATCGTTTTTGCCTTCCGCAGTTCGACTCAGCAAGTCATTTTAACTAGATGTGTGCCACATTTCATTAAGGTTCTTTACCACGTCACTTCATGTGTGTTATTGAGTTTATTTATAATGATACCTAAGATATGCGTACCTCGTGACTGTATGCTGTTAAACACTCTGTGTGAGAGAATTTCCCTTATGGGATAATAAAGGGATTCTTATCTTATCTTATCTATCTTATCTTATAAATTTCAAAACGATTAAAGATTTCGATAAGCCACTTGTGAGAATATAGATCTCACCATGACCAGAGCCTCCGTTGATCGTGAACGATCATGACTGTAATCCAATGAGATTGGTTGTCCTGTCCATCCATGCTTGTCTGGGGCAGCGCCGTCTGTGACTGTGGAGATCGATGTGAGTGTGGTAGTTTTTGTCGCAAAATGCTACATTTCTACACTGTCTCTGGGTCTGTGGGAGTTCACGTGCTCCTTTCTACGCGCTGGCTTCTCAGCCTCTGCATTCATCAGCTTCTCCCCCCTTAACCTGAGGCTCTGCCTCGCCACGAGCAATGATATTTTGATAAGTCAGACGTAACTCAAAACCGCTAAAACCATCTACACATCAGTACGTGAGATGGACAGCCACTTTATCCGCGAGTTTAAATCCAATCTTATTATGTTGTCAGATGTTCAGTGAAGTGGCGGACCTATATTTTTGGGACCCTGAAGCTTGAACTGTTATGAGGCCGATTCGCAACCAGCAACAATTAGGCAACATTCAAACTTTACTGTTATTAGGGACCTGAAGCTTAAGCTCCATTCGTTCCACAGTAGACCCGACACTGGTTCAGCCTGTGGTGTTTCTGGACAAATGTTCGAAAATCCCTGAGTTTTGGACATTCCTGGAAAAATAATGAGCCTGTTTGGCACAGAGCCACAAAATTCCCAGGGAATAGTTCACCGGGAATACCCCCTGTCTTAAGCCTAGAAAAAGTTGGGATTGCGCCCTGTTAACTAACGCTGACCCCTGGGATGCGAGCCTACCATTCTGACGTCTGTGGTATGTAAATAGTTAGTGTTTGGTTGGGGCCAGCGGTCCTCATCCAAGGGCAGTGACGGATCTACTATGAAGCTAATGAAGCTTAAGCTCCAGGGCCCATAATCTCGGAGGGGCCCTGGAGAAACATCTTCTTCAATGAATGGACTGTGGGTGTTGCTCTTTTGTTACTGGTGGCGAAGGGGCCCCATAACAGTTCAAGCTTCAGGGTGCCAAAAATGTAGATCCGCCAGTGTCCAAGGGAAACGTCGGAGATAACAGGGAGGAAATAGCCAGGATATTAAACTCAACAAGACAATTATAGTTAGATGTGTGCCATATTTCACTCAAGTTCCATGCCATAATACATGTACTTCTTATTTTAATAAGCCTGTGGTTGAGTTATGGTATGTTTCTATAATGATGCGTTAAATGTTTGTACCATGTACCATGTATGTGCTCTTAGACACTCTGTGAAAGTGAAAGGGATACTAAAGTGATTCTTATCTTATCTAATTGTAAATGTATGGGCCCGTTCATAAAGTGCATACTCTCGAATTTGGCTCTTTTTACCATCACCCCACCCCCTCATGTTGGCTTTCCAAACACTTGACCTCACTTCCTCCCCCCCCCCCCTTCCACCGTCCACAATCCTCCCCCGTACAACTGTGTATGATTAGAATGTTAAATATCCATGATAAAGCCTCGATGTTTGAAAACTTGAACAGGTATTTTGCGTGAACTATTTGACTGTTTCATGAGACACATGGGGTTAGACATTGACAAACACTGTTGCTAAACCTGGCTAAACCCCTGCTTTACATCGCAGGGTTAACAGTCTGCTTGGGGAATAACGTTTTATTGCATGTGGTCAGTGATGTAATATACAACATGTTGTGCGGATATGGACAGTGCATATCCGTACAACGCACACAAGTCCATGACGTAGAACACACACCGGAATACTATATTACTGTCCTTGTTAATTTGCATAGTTTTTAAAAATAGGAATCGGCTTAGTAGCAAAACAATCCGACTTCTGCTTGGAGATTGCGTGATCTGCGATAATAATATACTTGAGTGTACGTCGATCACCAATGGCTACCCCAGCCCCTTTTCGCCTGATTAGTCAATCTGACTACCGCCCACTGATACAAACTGACTAGACCCTCACACCCCCAGGTCCATCTGACCATTCCATGTGTCGTCACTGTATTTAAATTCGTGAACACCATACCAAGTTTTGTTTCAGCAAACCTTCACCAGTCGCGCTTTTGGTAAACATGTTGTACGGATATAATTATACACTTCCTAAATTAAACCATTTGTGAAAATTTCTTACAATATCTGAAAAGCCTATGACGATTGCACGCCCCACACATCCTCTCCGGTGGGCACTTTTCATATCCAGAATGAAATCCCTCTACTGCCTCGGAGTGTACGAACTGTGTCATGGATGGTCATGGTCCTTTTCAAAGGGTTGAGAACCACTGCTGCCCTGGAGTCATTGTTGGCGTTGCTCTGCCCCCACTCCCACCCCGCTTTCCACACCAGTAGGGGTTGCTCGCCACCTGTTGAAAAGTTAGGAAGAGGAGGAAGGGGAGGGCGGAGGGGGGTGGGGTGGGGGGGGGGGCAGGCACAAGAAGATAAATGACATATTTAAGGTACATGTCCCTCCGAGGATTGTTCTGGCATTGACAGTAAGGAATTACACGTGTGTTGGACACAGCACACCACATATCCCAACAAATAGCCATGGGTGTGTGTGTGTAGGAACTGGTCCTTTGTACTGTAAGTCTCTTTAATGTCTTCATGTGTATGTATTACTTTGAGCTGATGCTGAGAAACGAAAGACAAGATAAACATGAATAGAAAAAAGAAATAAAGACAGGCAGACAGATGACGGATAGATAGATAGATAGATAGATAGATAGATAGATAGATAGATAGATAGATAGATAGATAGATAGATGGGTGGGTGGACGGACGGACGGGCGGACAGATAGACAGACAGACCGACAATTACATAGATCTGGATAGACAGATAGATAGATAGACAATTAGATAGATAACAGATAGATAGATAGACAGATAGTCGAAGCCAGTTTCATCTTGAACTCTCTCTCTCTCTCTCTCTCTCTCTCTCTCTCTTCCACAAACCCTTTATATAATCCATTTAAAAATAAACAAAAAAAACCTTCACAACTCAAAATGATGTACAACATAACGCTTATTGCAGATTTGATCCGTCCGTTAGTCGATATTAATTCATTGGGCGTATGCAGCGGTTGAATGCAATGGCCAAACACGTATTAAATTTACATTCGTAATTTTGTCTCCATCGATCAATTATACCTGACCACCTTCATTGGCTTTCTCTTTATGTATGGTTTTTCCACCTATATTTCCTTGTTTAACTCTAACTCTGCCATTTCACTGAATTACCACGAAAAAAAACAACCCAACTAATTTAAAGATATTTTCTTTTAATCTAAAATAATCCTAAACAAACAGTGGCAGACTGGCTAATAGACAGTAGAAAAGCAAACATCGGAAATCTGCCAGATTTTTCTTGCTGCGTTTTTTTAAGGTTGTATTTTTTTTTTCTTCCCCTGGGTTTGCTGAAAACTATAATATGTCTTCTTTTTCCAGAAATGATTGAGATGGAAAATGAGAGGATGGAGAGGAGAAAGATGAAGAAGTGTACACCCAGGGGACCGTCAGAATGAAGAAGATGCAGGCGAAAAGAAGACTCTTTTGTGTGTGTAGTGTATTAAAATTATGTGTGTATGTGAGAGAGAGACAGAGCAGACACAGACTGACAAACAGACAGACAGATAGACAGAGAAGGCATAGACAGACAGACTGACTGGCTGACGGGCGGACTTGCAGGCAGAAAGACCGGCAGACAGGCAGATAGAAATATACAGACAGACAAATAGGCAGACAGAAATGTACAGACAGACAGATAGGCAGACAGAAATATACAGACAGACAGATAGGCAGACAGAAATATACAGACAGACAGATAGGCAGACAGAAATGTACAGATAGACAGATAGGCAGACAGAAATATACAGACAGACATATAGGCAGACAGGCGGAAAAACAGACATAAAAGGCAGACATATTAACAGCAAGACAGACAGCCATACAGGAAAATGGAAGAGAATGGTTTAAATGAGATTAAAATCACGACGGAAAACCAAAAAGTAGAGGAAAAAGAAGAGAAATGAGGAGAAAGTATGGTAAATGACTTTTCCAGAAGCTGTCACTGCCCTAGTAACCTCCTGCATGTACGCGCCTGCTAGCGCCATCTGTGAGCAGCATTAACACGGGGGGAAGGAACTCTGCACGGAATGTTGTCCAAACTGGAAAAGTGATCAAGTCTCTCCATGCCCTAGACCCAATCGTCGGGGAAATTACAGACTCGAACACTTCCCTTCTGCCATATCCTCGCAAATCTGCCGCCTGCCAGCATTTTTTTTTTTCGTTCTTTCTAATTTCCTTTCGCATTTAAAAAAAAAAAAAAAGTTTGTATTTGTTTAGGGATGGTATGTGTGGTAAATCGCTGGCAAGAGATGAGATCAGTTTTTGAGTAACGGACAGGACGGAGTCGTGGGCATAGTTAGTCGGGAATCGACATTCTGCTGGTCTTATCAAATAACCCTTTCAAGTACTATGGGGTTAAGTTTATAAAGAACGAAAGGAGGGAGAGAGGGAAAGGGGGAGGGATTGAGAGAGAGGAGAAGAGAGAGAAAGAAAGCGTGAAAGAGTGAGAGAAAAAGAGGCTGAGAAAAGAGAGAAAGAGGCAGAGGAAAGAGAAAGTGATATATAAGAGAGAAAAGAGAGAGAGAAAGAAAGAGAGAAAAGAGGAAGAAAGACAGAGCGAAAGAGAGACAGAGAGAGGGAAAGATAAAGACAAAAGAGACAGGGAAAGAGAGGCAGATAGACAGAAAGACAGACACTCAGACAGACAGAGGAAGAGAAGGAGAAATATGTCAAAAGAAAAAAATATGTATTCCTAATCTTAAAACTACTGGGTAGATCTTTCTGAAATTTGGCATGAAGAAGTAGAATATGGTGGATGTTCCTGGCTATACAAAAGCATGCATTCAGGCACGACCGTGGAATCATCGGCAAAATGCACAAACAATGAAAGTGATAATTCGCGAGGGGGTTTAGACAGCACGTAACGAATGCTATAATCACGTACATGTCTACGTACAACACCCGCTTCTAGCTGAAAGACTGCTTTAAAATTTGGGAGAAGGAGGAAGTAATGATAAGTATGCGTGCTCGGTTATCAATTCAGCCCGTCAATTAGAAAAAATTGCTATCAAACCGAAGCCAGTTCAGTGACCCATTGGTCACAACCATTGGCCATGATGCCAAAAGTCCCCACGTTTGAATCCAAGTCACTTAAAGTCCACCCTAACATAATTTCTCGCGGTCCAGGAAATGATGGCCAAATTCAGACCGAAACATTTAATTCTCCAAACTTTGTTGGCCAAATGTTTAAAATTGATATCATTCAGTTCGGTGTGCGGAAAAATTAAAATTGCACTAAAGTTCATTGACTATCCAGATTTCTGACCTTTGGCGTAAGGTGCCGCCCTTTACTGTAGCAGCGCAGCAAATTAGGTGCACAAAATTATTAGTGTCATTTCACAAAACAGTTACTCGCAGGCAGCCTGACTTAAACCCAGTTTTCGTCTCTGATATAGCCTCATTATGCAGGAAAACGACGTAAACACCAACAGCATCAGACACCGCGCCAAACCTCTTCCGCCTCCCCCGGTAGTAACAACTGCGTAATCTGCAAATTTTATTCAGTTCTTACTGATAATCTTGTCTGAGACGTCCGAGCATAAACTTCACTCAAACATTAGAAAATGTAAAGGCTCGTTTTAATTCTATTTTTATCTTCCGTTTACGACATTTTATTGTTAGCCCAAATTTCGGCCGTGGTATTCGATTCGGTATTGCTCAGAACGAAGCCAGATATTATGCAGTAATGACTGGTTCAGGCTTGTAAATTAATGCATTTCAAAAAGTGGTAGTCGCTTGCGGATTTGCGGTGGCGAAGAAAAATTGACGCTGTAATTAAATAGATCTGTTTTACATGCGAAATAGCTGAGTTTATATTGTACACAGTCATGAGTTCCACCCATGTCGGAAGTTTCCCCGCCGTGGACAATGTAGAGTAAGTTGTAGACCAATCACAGAGATAGGTATCGTTGTTGCTGTTGTTATTGTATTTTTTCTTGAAACTGTCGTTTCATGAGTGAGAGTTATGTTAAGATTATGCCAGAGTGGGTATTGAGATTCTTCAGCCGAAATCTGTATAAGTGACCAGCTGTGACAAAAAAATTCAAGGTAAAAACTGAGATTACCCGTAATCGTGTCTCCAAAGTTACAAGATTTTTCAAATACCAGACAAGCGGCTCGATACCGCCCTGGCTTGTGTGTCTGTTTTGATAGAATGAAGAAATCTATGGCGCTTGCACTCAGTTCACGTCACGCTAACTGTCAGCATCATGCCCCCAACCCCGACCCGCCTGCCCCGAGCTGCTTTTCCTCTTTTGCTGAGACGTCCGATCACTGTTATTTTTTCGTTTTTTTTTTTTTTTCAATAAAACGCCTACCCATCCCCCCCCCCCCCCCAATTCATTCCTCGGCTCCGTGCCCACTCACACGGGCCAGTGCAACGATGTATGAAAATGGATATCAATTATGAATTATGAGCTCACGGTTTTTCTTTTCAAAAACAACGCCGGGTGTTAACTTTTGGCAGTTCTCGATCAAATGTTTATATGAGGGTTTCAATGTTCTCAACCGGCGTGGGAGGAGTTTCATGTGTGGGCGTGGCCAAATTCTGAGAGAGGGTGAGAGTGAAAGAGGCTGCCTAGTTGCTCTAAGCATAGATAGATAGATAGATAGATAGATAGATAGATAGATAGATAGATAGATAGATAGATAGATAGATAGATAGATAGATAGATAGATAGATAGATAGATAGATAGATAGATACGCACTGTGTAGTATCCCAAATACATGAGCACAAAACGGAAGTCCCAGAGGAGACAGCCAGCAGTGCCCATGCCCAAAGAGAGACACCCTTCATCCAACAGGGCCCATACCATAAGAGAGACACCCTTCATCCAACAGGGCCCATACCCCAAGAGAGACACCCTTCATCCGACAGTGCCCATACCCCAAGAGAGACACCCTTCATCCAACAGTGCCCATGCCCAAAGAGAGATACCCTTCACCCAACAGTGCCCATACCCCAAGAGAGACACCCTTCATCCAACAGTGCCCATGCCCAAAGAGAGACACCCTTCACCCAACAGTGCCCATACCCCAAGAGAGATACCTTCACCCAACAGTGCCCATACCCCAAGAGAGACACCCTTCATCCAACAGTGCCCATGCCCAAAGAGAGACACCCTTCATCCACCAGTGCCCGTACCCCAAGAGAGACACCCTTCATCCAACAGTGCCCATGCCCAAAGAGAGACACCCTTCATCCAACAGTGCCCATGCCCAAAGAGAGACACCCTTCACCCAACAGTGCCCATACCCCAAGAGAGACACCCTTCATCCAACAGTGCCCATGCCCAAAGAGAGACACCCTTCACCCACCAGTGCCCATACCCCAAGAGAGACACCCTTCACCCACCAGTGCCATGCCCTAAGAGAGACACCCTTCACCCAACAGTGCCCATGCCCTAAGAGAGACACCCTTCACCCAACAGTGCCCATGCCCTAAGAGAGACACGCTTCACCCACCAGTGCCCATACCCCAAGAGAGACACCCTTCACCCAACAGTGCCCATGCCCCAGTCACTAGGTGGCGACCGATCAGCTGATTTTCCTGTATCCAATATTATTCAAGTCTTGTCTTATCAGTTAAACCTTTGATAAAGCCGTACCATACAGCAATGTATCTCAAAGTGTGGACTGGGAAGTGCCACAGATTATTGCAATGTTGATCCTATGGTCGATGGCCCAACGAGTCAAGTCTCTTTTTGACACAGTGCGCTAGATCTCGCTTTCCACCATCTGGCTCAAGACAGTTTTGATAAGCTAGCGAAACAGATTTGTTGTGATCTTGTTATGTCAGCATTGTTAAGTGGGTCTCGAGAAACTAAGAATTTGAGATGCGCCGGCGTTCCTTGTCGTGACTAACCATTGGTGGACCATATTTGTTTGGACGTAAACAAGACACTTAAGAGTTTTTAGCACAGTCAAGCAACTGGCGGGAAACGTTTGACCCTAGTTGATTCAACACTTTACTATCGTAACAAGGAGGGTGGCATTTATTAATGGAAGCGCATATGTTGTACGGATATGGACGGTTCATATCCGTACAACGCACACAATTCGATGACGCAGAACACACCGGAATACTATATTACTTACCTTGTTAATTTGCATAGTTTTTAAAAATATGAATCGGCTTAGTAGCAAAACAATCCGTCTTCTGCTCGGAGATTGCGTGATCTGCGCTAACACACGTAATATACTTGAGTGTACGTCGATCACCAATGGCTACCCCAACCCCTTTTCGCCTGATTAGTCAATCTGATTACCGCCCATTGATACAAACTGACTAGACCCTCACGCCCCCATGTCCATCTGACTATTCCATGTGTTGTCCACTTTCAATTGGTAAACACCATACCAAGTTTTGTTTCAGCCAACCTTCACCAGTCGCGCTTTTTGGTAAACATGTTGTGCGGATATGCACTGTCCATATCCATACAACATGTTGTACGGATATACACTTCCTTTTTTTAATATGTACTTTACACGGCAAAGAGAATTTGTATCAGGGCCAAAGGTGTTAGTGAAAGAATGATTTAATGACAGAAAGAAAGAACAAGAGATAATTTCATGCAAGAAGAAAACCAAGAAAAAACTCAGTGGAAGAAAAATTAAACGAAAAAAAAAAAGGAGAACGAAAGAGCGTGAGAAAACATGCGAAGACAGACGACACGGAATAAAATCAGTGCAGAAGGAAGAAATCGATAGAGAAAGAAAGAAAGAAAGAAAGAAAAAGAAAAAAAATGAGAAAGAAGAGAAAAAAGTCATATCGAAGGAAGAAAGAGAGAAAGAAAGAGAAAAAAGTCATATCGAAGGAAGAAAGAGAGAAAGAAAGAGAAAAAAGTCATATCGAAGGAAGAAAGAGAGAAAGAAAGAGAAAAAAGTCATATCGAAGGAAGAAAGAGAGAAAGAAAGAGAAAAAAGTCATATCGAAGGAAGAAAGAGAGAAAGAAAGAGAAAAAAGTCATATCGAAGGAAGAAAGAGAGAAAGAAAGAGAAAAAAGTCATATCGAAGGACGAAAGAGAGAAAGAAAGAAAGAGAAAAAAGTAATATCGAAGGAAGAAAGAGAGAAAGAAAGAGAAAAAAGTCATATCGAAGGAAGAAAGAGAGAAAGAAAGAGAAAAAAGTCATATCGAAGGAAGAAAGAGAGAAAGAAAGAGAAAAAAGTAATATCAAAGGAAGAAAGAGAGAAAGAAAGAGAAAAAAGTAATATCAAAGAAAGAGAGAAAGAAGGAGAAAAAAGAACAAAATAAAGAAAGACTAAGGTGAAAAAAAAAAAAGAAAGAGAGGAAGAAATAAAGAAGAAAAGAAAGAAAGAGAGGAAGAAATAAAGAAGAAAAGAAAGAAAGAAACAGCAGGAAGGAAAAAAGAAAGGAAAAAAGGTGGGGGGGGGGGGAAAGAAACAAAGAAAGAGAGAAAGAAGGAAAGACAAAAGATACCCCACCCACTAAGCTACAAAAACCTGCCGCCCTGTACGCTGTAAACAAAACTATAAACTTGGCATTTTCTTCCGAAGCCATAAAACTTTAAGGTTCCAGGTTGCAAATATTTATCAGGTTACGTCATAATAATAAAAGTTTACAATCGAATTATTTACCCCGAAAAATTGAGAAATGTTTACATCAGACGCAAGCGTGTGGGCTACACAATCTTGGCATATACTCTCATACACACACACACTCACACACACTCATTCAATCATACGAAAACATGCAGTCTGTGAAATACATACACACGCTTGCCGCATACGCAGAGAGAGACTAAAGCTGCGACTTGTCGTAAGATTATACGAACGAGGGGCCATTATGGTTTTGCATCTGTCTCCGCACGCCGGACGCCCGCTGGTCACCGTGACGTGGACAATGGCCGACCTGCGAGACGTCAACTCCATAACTGCAGGGACATCACAAGCGTGTGGTCAGTTTAATCATCCTCTCGACGGAAATTATGACCGACCACCCGCCACTCGCACTTAGCACGGGATTAAAACTGACCATCCAGATAGCTGACCGTCTCCAACTCGCTTTCTCCCCCTTCTCCCACCCCCGCCCATTCATTCACATACACAAAGTCATACAGAGTTATCCCCCCGGAATACAAAGTGTTTCATCTCCCCTGAGACCAGTTTTGAGACATTTGACTTCAGATAGGAAGATCCTTATTTAAACCTGTGAAGGCTAACTTTTCTGAAATCCTGTTTATATGTAGATCCACTTAGTTTAATTACTTTGGATAGTGAATTAGAATCTAAATCAGAATATTGACCTGTATTCAGAAGTTAGTGGTGGAGAATCAAAAGCTGTAATTGTCAGAGCAGTAAAGAGTGAACAACAATGCTGTTTCAGTATTGAAAGGGTTAATGCTGTTGGCGAACTGAGTCACGTCTGTTCTGACTCAGTGCGTAAAGTCTCTCTTTCCGCTGGCTGTCTCAAGACAGCTTTGACGCGGCCGAGCTAGTAAGACAAAATTGTTTCGGTTTCGCCAGTGCGCCAGGTCCTCTAAACTAGCAATCATGAAAATATTGAAACCTTGAGTGTAAGGCTGATAGCCCACTGAGATATGTCTGCTTAGCGTCAGTTTTTGACTCGGAGTTAAACCCGAGACACAGTATACCGAGACGGACCATTCCTTCTTTCACAATATGTCCACAATTTGCGCGCATACACACACGGTGAACACTACTCATATAGCTCTGTGGTACTTCTCTTTTTCGTTCAATTATGAAGGGGTGTGGTGAGAATTGTTGCACTGTTGACATGGATGAAATTGCGCGCAAGTCGACGGGCGGAATTTGGCGTATTGAACCGACTCGGTATCCTGTATCTCTGGTTAAACCTCCTTCACATTAACTAAAGAGACAGACTTGTTTCAATCTCACTGATGTGCCAGGTCACGTTTAACTCCACAGTCCACAAAAACGAGGCAAAGCAATCTTGATTCAGTGTGCCATGGGCTTTTCCACCTGCCTCTGGACAAACTTTAAATCTTTGTGTGCAATGAATTTTTTCCATGTTTGCCGATACAGGAAGAAAATATGGGGGAAATGAATAGACAAAACTTGGCAAAAAGGAAAATGTATGTGGTTGACACGTTGCTTCTGTAAAGCGCATAGAGCATTTTAAATGGATATGCGCTATATAAATGCCATCCATTATGTGTGTAGCAAAGCCTCGCGTAAGAAATAATACCCAAATGCTACAATGAAACGCAAACTAAAATTGCCAAATTTTGAATTTGCCTATAGTCTTGCTGTGGCCCCACAGTTTTTCTGTGGTTTTTATGATATTTCGTCAATTGGAGGAATGAATTAAGACTAACTTCTATTAATAGAGGTCGACTTCCTTTTTTTCCCGACACAAAATAGCCTAGCATTCTTGTGCACCGGTACATCGGTGATTGGCATAAACGTGACCAACGGAAGAACCGATATATCGGTGACTGGCACACAAAGAGTTAAATTAATAAGAAGTATACCAGATGTCAATCCAAGTTCATTGATGACATGGTCTAAATACAACGTAGTTAAAGAAAGGTGGACATAGACAAAAGGCGGCACTGAATGGCAACCAAGGATGAGAGGAAGGACAAGAGGATGACCAGGAAGAAGATGCCAGGAGGACATAAAACAGGGGAGGAGGAGGAGGGGGAACAACATGGATGAGGAAAACATGAGACTGAAAGGAACGGAAGTCACTGTGGGAGGGCGACATCCTGCAGTGGATGGACAACGCCTAGGTTGGTTGGTTGGTTGGTTGGTTGGTTGGTTGGTTGGTTGGTTGGTTGGTTGGTTGGTTGGTTGGTTGGTTGGTTGGACATAGACCATTTGTAAACTGGAGGAGCGCGTGGGTGGGGGGGGGGGGGTTGACAACATAAACAATGCAAATCCCGTCTGACTTGAAGGTTAGCGATGGTTTACCTCCCCTGGGGTGAGCAAGAGTCACGGGCCCTTGGACATGAAAAGCTACCTTTTAATGAAAGTGGGGCCTGATTACCAGACTACACCGGCTGACCCCCCGGGAGATGGAGAGAATAATATATTCATCCACCTCTCTTTCCCATGCGTCATTTCCTCTTAGCCCGGTGACCTCACCCAGGCCTTCCCCATGTATTGTCTCCGACACAGCCAGACTGACGCTGTGACGTAAAGGACACGTTGTTTATTATTAGGATTTTTGGCACTATTTGTGGACTTTATTCGATTTTCCAATCTCTCACTCTTCTCTCTCTCTCTCTCCCTTGAGAGGTGTTTCCTCCCAGCCACTTGACCTCCTCCCCAGCCTAATGTATTTATATAAGGCCCAATGATGCACTCATGTTACTACCATATGTGAATGACCCATTCTACGAATGGAGAAATAGAAAGTAAAAGAGAAAAATTTTATCTAGATGAGCTACTAAACCTGACTTCTCTCTGCCTCCTACCCTCTCCCTTTCTCCCTCTCTCCTTCTCTTCCCCTCTCCCTTTCTCTCTCTCCCTCCGCTCGTTCCCTCCTCCCCATCTCCCTCTCCCCCCCCCCTCTATCTCTCCCTTTCTCTCTCCCTCCCCCCCCTCTATCTCTCCCTTTCTCTCTCCCTCCCCCCCCTCTATCTCTCCCTTTCTCTCTCCCTCCCCCCCTCTATCTCTCCCTTTCTCTCTCCCTCCCCCCCCTCTATCTCTCCCTTTCTCTCTCCCTCCCCCCCCTCTATCTCTCCCTTTCTCTCTCCCTCCCCCCCCTCTATCTCTCCCTTTCTCTCTCCCTCCCCCCCCCTCTATCTCTCCCTTTCTCTCTCCCTCCCCCCCCTCTATCTCTCCCTTTCTCTCTCCCTCCCCCCCCTCTATCTCTCCCTTTCTCTCTCCCTCCCCCCCTCTATCTCTCCCTTTCTCTCTCCCTCCCCCCCCCTCTATCTCTCCCTTTCTCTCTCCCTCCCCCCCTCTATCTCTCCCTTTCTCTCTCCCTCCCCCCCTCTATCTCTCCCTTTCTCTCTCCCTCCCCCCCCTCTATCTCTCCCTTTCTCTCTCCCTCCCCCCCTCTATCTCTCCCCCTCCCCCCCCTCTATCTCTCCCTTTCTCTCTCCCTCCCCCCCCTCTATCTCTCCCTTTCTCTCTCCCTCCCCCCCCTCTATCTCTCCCTTTCTCTCTCCCTCCCCCCCCCTCTATCTCTCCCTTTCTCTCTCCCTCCCCCCCTCTATCTCTCCCTTTCTCTCTCCCTCCCCCCCCTCTATCTCTCCCTTTCTCTCTCTCCCTCCTCCCCTCTCCGTTTCTCTCTCCCCCCCCCCTCTATCTCTCCCTTTCTCTCTCCCTCCCCCCCCTCTATCTCTCCCTTTCTCTCTCCCTCCCCCCCCTCTATCTCTCCCTTTCTCTCTCTCCCCCCTCCCCTCTCCGTTTCTCCCCCCCCCCCTTTTTCTCTCTTGCCCCAAAACCCATCTCATAGATGGGGAAAACGATTGGTGAACACTCAGCGATGTAAAACCGATCCCAAACTCAAACTCTGTCTTGACAGAAAAAAAAAAAGAAAATCACTCTTTACCGCTAAAAACGCCGTTTTCCCCAGCTCGGTTCTTGCGACATACTTACCTGTTTAAGAAACGGCGTCACAGATTACACTACACTACACGTACTTACATGACAGCGGAGCTATCGTTAAAAATAGTAAATTATCGTTTAAAAATAGACTAGGGAGAGAATCTATCATAATATTATGATAAAGAATGGAGGCCAAGAACTACAGAAAGTTCAGGAGGGGATCTTCCGTGGAGTACATTGTACGTACGCTTGATTTTGCCCGTTTTAAACACATATGCCCTCCCCTTCTTCACCCCCCCCCCCCATGTTTTATTTTCACACACTTATCCCATCTCTCCCCTTTGTACGAACTTCCACCATTGAAGTGATGAATGTCCAACCTTGATGTTTGAAAAGTAAATTTTGCATGAATTATTCGACCGTTTCATTAGAAGTGTGATTTTTTTTATTTTTTTTTTAAATTTCTTTCTTTAATCCAACATGAGTATAACAAAATATTTTAACTCAGCATCGATCACAAGTAAAAAGCGTATGTACGCGCCTTTGAACCCCCCCCCCCCTCTTCCCCCAACCAAACCAATTTACTTTTTTCAAACGGGGGGGGGGGGGAGGGGGGCAGCACCACCACCACTTTCCCCTCTCCCTCCCAGCATCCGTACTTTATTGATCACCCCCCTAGAGTGAACGAATGAAAAAGGGATAGAAAGAAAAAAAAGATGAGAAGTCAGATGTGACGAGATAAACAGACAATGTACTCGGCAGCCCAACCTTTTTTCCCTGCCTCTTCGTGTTGAATCATGATGTGATAATGGCTGTATGTCAAGCTTTCTTGTTTTTCCTGTGTGCTGTCTGAACTTACGGATGTTTTCATAGTTCCTGCAGCTTCCGTGCGTCGTTATTGCCAACTGAACAGATTGTATGTTATCAAGTTTATTTGATGATGATTGTTGATGTTGTTGTTATTTAGAGGTAATGACGGTGATGATGTTATTGATCATTGTTATCGCTGTTGTTTTAATGAAGATGATGTTGATAATGTCAGAGTTGCTATCGTTGTTGTTGTTCTTGTTGTTGTTGATGTTGTTTTAATGATAATAATGTTGATAATATCCCCTGTTGTTACTGTGGTTGTTGCTTCTGCTGCTGCTGTTAATGTTGTTTTTGTTACTATCAAATACTGTTGTAGTTGTTTCTACATGACAACCACAACTGCGTGTTGGGGGGTTGTAACAGTTGAAGCAAATTTCAGCACGTTATGATGGGGCGAGTCAGATGAACTGATCGTCTACCCCTTAAAAACGAAACTGTCTCGAACTGTTGTAAAAATAAATAACAGGATCCGATGAACAATTAATACTAACGTTTAATAACTGTAAACAAGAGCTGATATCCACAGGTTACTTACACCTAGCTAGCCGGGAAGACACTCTTCTAACTATGACTGGATTTGCACATCTACGATTTACACCCACGACTTTCACCCTACGATTTGCTCCCACGATTTGCTCAACTCCTACTCGCCTGGCCCTCCTTATATATATTCTGTCCAGGAACGTTCAGGAAGCGGCTTAACCGCCCCATAAGCACGAGACAGACCTAGATCGTTCGGGACACATACCAGCCACCCAATCGTACACAGGCACGTCACAGAATTACATCACTCAAGGTCGACCTAGCGTAATCTCGGATCCGCAGTACCTTCTTAGACCTTCTAGATTTTCTACAGTGAAACAAACAAGCCACATCAAAGAGAAATACCGGCCTTGCTGGCGAGAGGGGGGAGGAAGGTCGCCGAGTGAGACTCGCCAAGCGGGGGGGTGAGAAAATATCGATCGGGACGCTACAGGGGTGATGTTGACACTGCCATGTAATCCCGAGTACATGTATCAATTTTGTCTTTCTCCTTATCTGTGGTCCTGTCACCACAACCTCTACCTCATCTACCTCATCTACCTCATCTACCTCATCTACCTCATCTACCTCACCTATTTATGTCATCGTTTTTGTTCTTGCCGCTCATCTGTCTGCTAGATGTCTACTTTGTCAGCATCTATTTCTCATTGTGACTAGCGGAGGTCTCCACTCTTTCCTGGGATAAACTTGCTCCCAATCTCTTCCTCTGCCTCCTTCCTTTTCCTCTCCCTCCTCCCCTCCCCTTCTCTTACTCTTCCCCTCCCCTCCCATTCCTTTCACCTCCTCTTATCCATTTTCCCCTCTTCTTTTATGACCCCATCTAGTTCTCATCCTTTTTCCTACTTCCCCCTCCCCTTCCTCCCCCCCCCCCCCGCCCCCCCCCCCCTTTCCCCTTCTTCCTCTCACCTCCCCCTCCCACCTTCTTATTATCATGGCAGTGACGACTTTTGTAATGATTATTGCAACTATTGTATCAAGACTTAACATGTATTATAATGGGACAGCAATGTCTACTACTGTGATAAGCATTATGAATTAAAGAACCTAGATCTATATCGTGCTGAAGGTAAAAAAAAACAACAAAAAAAACCTGAAGATACTGACCAAAAAAATGAATGTTGTTCGTATACAATTTGACTCCGAAAATTCAGCTGTTTCAAGATGCGTCTCTCTAATAGAACAGTCTTGGATTAATGTATTTTGCACACACAGTATTCTTGCTGACCTTTACACACAACTATACTATTTGTTTTGGGGCCCAGGAGGACTTTTGGCACGGCATAGATCAACCCCTTTCATATTTCGTGGATTATATCCCAACTGGCCATTGGAAATTACACGTGTAAAAGGCATTAAACACTCAAGGTAATCTATGACTTCACAAAACTTTCATTAAAATATATTCTGCTTTTCTCCACCCTTTACAATATCACTGATAGTTTAATACCTTAAACTATAAAGTTCCTATCTTATCTTTTTTATGAAATACAGCAATTTACTGCATAACGCCCATCTGCCACTGGGTCACCAGGTTCGCCAATGCTTTAGTGTTGAGTGGAACACTCAGGATAAGCGCTGTTGAAGGTGAGTTACTCTTTGATCCGAGCCGAAAGGCCGAGACAGCGAGGCGTAAGTTGTTGAGCATGGCATTCAGCTGCGCCCGCCATTCGACTGTTGCCATTTCAGTTGAGGGGACTCATGTAGCGTTCTGAGCCTGGTCTGTTTTCTCTTGGTGTTAGTGTGAGATGTGGACGATGGAGTTATTTGGGTCTGCGCGCATTGAGTCAAAAACAGACGCACAAACGGACTTGATCCCGTGTGCCACCAACCTAAGGCCAAGTTTAGTTTGCGTCTGTCTTGACTCCAGGTCGCCAGGTCTCTTTTTCCACCTGCTGTCGCAAGAAAGTTCTGAGGGACCCAAAACTAGTGAGACGGAAATGTTTCAGTCCGCGCCACTGAGCAGGGTCCCCTTTAATTTCATAGTTGACGTCTCACAGAAAGGCCAAGTCAAGACAGATTTGATTCAACAATGCATCCCTCGGCCCTACAGTGCAGCTCTTCCGTGAGACCCAAATACTAAACAGAGATGTCGTAGATTAAGATAAAATATCCCTGGTCCAAAGCAGTACCCTACCACAAGTTCACATGACATGGTTACAAATAAATGCATCAGCATACATTTTGTTTTGGGCAAAACTCGAACGTTTCTTCGCAAGGCTGTCGAGTTCACACACAAAAAAAATGTCAAAAAAAGGAAAAAGTGCACTGGCGCAGGCTCCAAGGGTGTTTAATTTCGTTGCCAGGATATATTTTTTTTATCGTATCCCGTCCACATTTTGCCCAAGACGTCCCAAACCTTCTTACAGCGACCATTCAAAAGAAGCCAATCATTTAGTTTTGAAAAGTGGTGGTTGTTCCTCGGTCGTCTCCCCTCATGAATAAGCCTTGTCTAGGAGAAAATGTAAAATGCAAACTTATAGCTAAGCTCAACTCACTGTCAAGAAAAAAATGAGCGCCATCATAGACACCAAACTTAACACTTTTCTCTTGGACATAATAATCTCAGAACATAGTTTTTTGTTGTTGGTTTTTTGCTGTTGGAATGAATGTTTGAATCTAAGCAAGAAAACTCAAATGGTGACCCGACAGGCACTTGAAATGTGACCAATGGGCTAGGGGGTCGTGTGGTACATACTAAATAGTAAAAGAGGCTCGCTGTCTCCCGTATTCTTATGGTGTATCTCTATAGTCCAAAGACAGAACTAATTAGTCAACGATTACCTGACGCGGAGTGGCCAAGTGGCCCTTGACTCCAGTAGCAAAACTTACGCCGTGAACTCAAAGGCAACCACAAAACTTAGAAACATACGGTTTTCACCTACGGGGCACGTTAGTCTAGAGCAGGGATCCCCAAACTACGGGCCGCGACGTCAGTTCATCCGGCCCGCCATGGTACTCGATTTTGTTTGATAAAACCAGGGATATCTAGAGCTACGGGATGGACAAGCTTCCTCAAACCAAGATTTCTCAATACAAGTGAGGGTTAAAAGCCAGGCCTTAGGCCCGCGCTTGTAAGTCTGTCAGTTATCCGGCCCTCTGTGAAAAAAGTTTGGTGACCCCTGTTCCAGATGTAAGGCGTTCGCCTCTCATGCCGAACGTGCTAGGTTCGATTCCCTGTCGGTGCAGGCAAGATTCCCTGCGGTGGGATTTTTGTCACAATATATGTTTACTGCCCGTGGTCCTGTGCTAGGTAGGATCGAGCACCTAGACTTCTCGGGCAAGGTCGAAAACCTCGGGTGGCCCATGTGCACATTGCGCACGTAAAAGACAACTTGGCAGTGGGAAGTTGAAGAAGAGCAGGCTGTCAGAAGTGGGATATAGTGGATATAGTAGCTGTGAACACAGCTCGTTGACTCACACCCGAAACATTCATACCTCAATAACTAAGCAACACAGGATTACTGATGTTCAGGCCTGACGGGCCATATAATCATAATACAACATTCGACTGCATAATTTACGGTAATCACAATCATAGATATTACATAAATGTCATCGACTACAGAGAGTCCAGCAAGTCTATCTAAAATAGGGTATAGAAAGAAAGTATTGTACTATGCACTCTTTAAGTGCGCCTATCCAGGACTACGGTTCCTAAAGGACACCGGTGTAAACAAATTCAATTTGGTCGGTCTCGCTTTCATACAATCAGTAATAGCACCTAATCAGATAATTGACTGACTCATAAAGTGTAGCAGCACTCACTAATAATTTTCACAGTAATACACTTTACAAAATATCTATGCTGCTCCACACTAAGGAGTATACAGCTGGGAAATGAACATAGTTCAATCTCAAACATAATCTAACAGCTCATTACACATCTAGTAAAAGTATAGTCAATGTCCTTCTCTTCGTCACAATGGGGTGACGGAAAAACTGTCACAGTTCCTGGCACGAACACATTCGAGGGATCTCACCAATTCCTCGCTCGCTATAGTTTTGCTGCGAGCGAGAGAGTCCAATGTAAGCGGTGTGCACACTAAATTAGGCCTGGTGCACAGAGGCTTCGTCACTGTCTAGGTCTCTCACAGCGCGAATCTTTCTGTCTGTCATCTCCACTCAGGTAGGAGGCCCCCGTGACTCGTCCTTTCGCCAAATGCTCGAAATATGAATCCACTGATCTTAGTACGTGTGTTAGCTTTTATACCCCCCGATGGTTACTAAGGGTCTCCCTCCCGATTGGACGATCAAGGACCTAGCCACGACAAACACAAGTTTGTCTTTCAATTAACCCTAACTGCTTTCTCAAAAGGATATGCACACCACTCAAAAACCTACGCTCGAACTTCTACAATCCTACTATGTAAACAAGAAAATCTCACACGCATACCAAAATCAAAGGGTTAACTTAATGTTTACAAACTTCACTCACACATCCCTCATCACGAAATCCGTGGCTCGATTAATAGCTAAACGCGTTTCATATTCTCCCAAAATAAACCAACCCATGACTAACAGAAAAAAGAGCTCATGCGGCTCGTGACACAGGCCAAACAAGGCCGGCTGCCCGCTGCACTGTGGCGACGACGTGTCTGCTCCTGTTGTAACAGGGCTGCAATGACACTAAGGCAAATTTCTCAAATGGGATCAAAGAAGTATACATCGGGCGGACATAAGGGGAGCAGTCGAGAGACCAGTGAGAGAAGTTTTTCCAGTAATGACTGGTAGGTAGAACGTTGATTGATAATTATGAGTGATGTATTATATTATATTCGTCTATTACCATGATGTAAATAAGTATATGTGAGGAATGTGGAAGTCCTTGATATTGGATATAGCAATGTGCGCCATGAGCGATAGATGAAAGTGAGTTCATGGATTTGTAGCGCGAGTGAGTAGTGTGTACTCCGATGGAGGTGTGTTACCGTAAGATGTGTGGTGAGTGAAAGGTGAACTAGTGTGTGTACGCTTCATGGGTTGTAAGGAGAGGTGGAGTGAATAGAAATGGTAGGGTATTATACCAATGTAATGTTATTCTTGTAGGTGTCGAGGACGGGCCGCAGAGCCACCTCGATGAGCACGGGATAGGCCAGCATAGGGCCGGAGGCCACACATAGGCCAGAAGTGAGGCTGTCAGTGCAGGACAGTAGAGGCACATAAAGTCGTGGCAGTCAGGCCACGGACAGGGACGTAGATATGAGCGTGAATGTGATAATGTACTGTTGCCATGTTGAGGGGCTAGTGAACTAATACTGTACTATTGAAATGATAATGTTTATTGAAATGATAATGTGTTATTGCCCTGCTGAGGTGCTAGGGGAGTGCTAAGGTGTATGACAATCGGAAGGTGATATTGAGAGACTGCGGTGCCAGTGAATTATTAATGTGCTATTAAGACCCTGAGGGGAGAGGCTGAGGCCGAAGTGCCTTTAGGAGTAACTAGCGGGTTGTGGATCCGAGGGAGAGTGTGTGTGAGAATAAGGCCGTTGTACGGCAGTTAATTGCAATAATATAATGTATGTAATTGCGCTATTATCTGTATAATTATGTTTAATAAATGTGTGAGTCTGATGGGTTGTTCTGTTAAGTGTTAAACTTGTTTGTTCGTGATTGTTGTCCTGTCATAAACTATTACATCTCCCAGTCTGGGATTTGTGACATTGGGGGCTCGTCCGTTGTGACTCGTCCATTTTCGTAATATTTAGTTGTAGTTAGTTAGTAGGTATTTTTCAGTGGGCATTTGTTACTTTAGTTTTGTCCACGTAATACTTATCTTGTGGTAGGAATTTGTGTTGTCTTTGTTCGTGGGATGAATGGAAATTTCATGATGATATGATTTATGTATATTGATGAATATGTATTGATGCATGTATTGCCATAAATATGTACTAATGTGTACTTAAACTTTCAGAGAGACAGTGTGTGTGCGTGCAGCCTGAGGAGACAAGCAGCCAGAGCTCCGATTAGGGGGAGGACTTAAACTCATAAGGCTGAAAGTTAAGTGAAAATTTTGTACCCTGGATTGAGGGCTGTCTTTTCATCTGTCTGTTTCCCTGCTTTTGCTGTTTTTGTCGTTATAGATTATACGGGCGGTGGCGCGGGTTTGCTGTGGTGAGCGTAGTTTATCCTCTTCGGGAGGTGGGCTAAACTTGGAACTTCGTTCATCACAGTGAACAGTTCTGTAGGGACCTGTATTTTTGTTTAGATTGTGGCGTTCCATCTTCCTCATTCTTTTAGGAAGACGTTTCTCTTGTCCCTCTCTTACCTATCTGTAGATACGTTCTTTTTTTTCAGACTCTGTTCTTGTTCGTACCGTGTTGTGTAATCGGCGTAGTTAGGTTGCATTTTTTTCCATTATATTTTCTTTTTTAGAGCTTTGTCCTAGTCTGGTTCGTTGTCCTTGACGTACTTGTGGTAGTTCTACTGAATTTCTTCATTCTTGTCGTTTTTATTTTCTTTTATTATTAATAGTGCTATACATTTAATGAATATAGAATTAGTTATGAAGTAGGTAAATTTCTGAGTTGTATTTGAGACAAGTGGGTGTTTTTTTTTTTTTTTTTTTTTTTTAATTTTTTTTTTGGCTCAGATTGAAATGCGAATTTTAATGCATTCATTCAGTGCATGACTCAGAAATTAGATATTGCTATTAAGTTTGCTCAGATTATTATAAAGTGTTTTTTTTTTGCAAGTCTAGCAATTGAAAAATTAGATAAGACTAAATAGTCTAGCAATTGAAAAAGTAGATAAGATTAAATAAAATATAGAAATAAGAATATTCCTAGGTAAGAGAGAAATCAAACCCAGTGGGCTTCTGCCATGTATTTTAGCAGTGTCCTGTACTGAATACTTTGTAGTCGGCTGTTCTCGAACCCTTTAGGTTTTTTCATTATCAGCTGACGGTTTTGTAATTCAGTTACATCCGCTGGTATATAATCAGTTTTTCATGTACATGTGCTTCCAGCAACTAAAAATACTGAATGAATAAGACCAAATATTAATGAATTATAGATTAAATAAAAGATCTGTTAAGATATACCGAAAGTATAGATAATAAATAATAGTGTACTGAATACTTTGTTGTCGGCTGTTCTCGAACCCTTTAGGTTTTTTCATTATCAGCTGACGGTTTTGTAATTCAGTTACATCCGCTGGTATATAATCAGTTTTTCATGTACATGTGCTTCCAGCAACTAAAAATACTGAATGAATAAGACAAAATATTAATGAATTATAGATTAAATAAAAGATCTGTTAAGATATACCGAAAGTATAGATAATAAATAATAGTGTACTGAATACTTTGTTGTCGGCTGTTCTCGAACCCTTTAGGTTTTTTCATTACCAGCTGACGAGTTTGTAATTCAGGAAAAGGGAAAATAGTCCTAGTCTCAACAAATCCTAAACTCTAGCTCTGAACATTCAGAGAAATTAACTGTTCAAACAAAATCGAACATGATGAAAAAATAAAAAAAAACAATAACGATAAGAACTGTCCTTTTAAAAAACTGGTCAAGAGGGAAAAATTGAGGTGTATGAATTACTGGTAAAGATGCAATGAATGACACAGAGACATAAAAAAAGGTGTTTAATATTGTCTAAGCTATCAGTATCATAATAACAATAGGAACACCTGTATTTAATCTAACTTTACTTCATGCACTTTGGAATGTAATTGGTTTCGCATTTTTCACCTTTCGTCATTGCCCTTTTTTTTTTTGCTTTTATTTCACTTTCATCCGCCATCTACGTTATCTCTATTAACTCTCTGCAAGACACAACTTTTTAATATGCCATAGACGATGATCACTTTCTCGATACTGGTGGCTAATTATGCGGTCATATCAAATGTCATCAGTCTAATGAAACCCAAGTTGAGTTATGGGTATCAAAACCTCTCATGGCACACCAACAATCAAAAACAACTTGTCTGTACAAAATAGCTATTCCATTAAATGTTCCCTATTCTGCCATTCTATTTCGAAGATGTGGAAAACGTTATTCATGGTTCCATATTTCATCTTACTTATACATAATTTGGCTATTAGTATAATGTGATTTATAATATTTATCCTCTTACTTGTACATTCGTTATGGTCTTCTTTAACTATCCCAAAGAGTGCTGTCACTTCGTCCATGTCTAATTTATAGCCTGTTTTCATGAAGATGATCTGGCCAATATGATACCAAAATTCTCTGACTTTCTTACAATGATAGAAGAAATGTTCTATATAGTCTCTTTCATTACAATATGCACAGTTTTCCGATGATTTTATTCCTATTCGTGTAAGTAGTATGTTGGTGGGATAGATATTATGTATTAATTTGAAGTGAAGAAGCCTAAGTCTACTTTCACGAGATGCATTCTTTGCTATCATAAAATATTTTGTTATATCTATATCCATCTTTCTTTTCCAAAAGCTCACTCCACAAATAGTGCCATCTCTCGTGTTTAAAAACGAATTTCGTATCTGCTTATTAGTTTTGGCAAAGAAAGATTCTACATGCTCAGGCAGCTTACGGGATCTCACTATTGCTTCCTTAATCATGTCCTTTGTGACTCTGTTTAATAATTTCCTCTGGTTTTCCGTAAAGGCATTTGCCATTGCATTATATTCAAACAGTAGTCCTGGATAATTTCCTATCTTTTCCTGTATTATCTCCTTTCTAATTACCCCTTCCTCATTCCATATGTCATGTACATATCTAATATTTGCTTCAATCCATTTTGGGAAAAAAAGGAGTTTTCTTTTGTATTGAAACAATGTATTATTAAATAAAGGTTGATTTAATAAATCTTGTTGTGAGAGGTTATCCATATCGTATTCTACTACTTTTGTATCCTTGGCCTCTATCCAGGTACTAGCTACAGTTCTCCAGAATAAAGATTTGATATTATTTATTTTTACCTTATGTTTGATGCTTAAATTACCTTCTACGAAGTATTTGCTCCCTCCCAATTGTGAGAAAAAGTGTTCAGAAGTATTTACACGTCCTTCATTCATTCTATTACTTTTCGATGTCACCCCTTTCATCCACTTCATTAGAAACACTTTCTGCTGATCCTTTAAACTAATCATACCTAAACCTCCTTTAGAGAATTCTTTGCAAATTACAGTTCTTTTTACCTTCTCAAATGCTTTCTTATTTGAATATTTTTTCTGCCAAATGAATTTAAATATCTTAGTATCTATTTCTTGCAATATATTTTGCGGTAAACTCAGGGACTGTATTATGTAGCTCAGCTGTGACAATAGAAGGCTCTTTACCACAGTTATTTTACCATAACATGATAAATTGCGTCTTTTCCATCTTTGAATGATTTCTTCAATTTTTCTTATCCTTTCATTCCAGTTCTCTTCTACGCATGATATTTCTTGATCAGCATTAAAATAAATGCCCAGTATTTTCATATTATCTCCTTTCTTAAGCCACGATATTCCCACATCACAGGTTCCCACAATCCTATCACCTATTTCCATCCCCTTGCATTTGTTTTTATTTAATTTCAACCCTGAGAATTCCCCGAATGTTTCGATGTCTCTAAGAGCTTCTCTCAAATCATTAGTGTGGTTTAACATCAATGTTACATCATCTGCGTATTGGTATAATTTATTATCCAGGGTATTTTTTAATTGTATGCATTTTATATGCGAATTATATCTTACCTTAATGGCCATAATTTCTGCCACTAAAATAAAAAGTAGAGGGCTGACACAACAGCCTTGCCTCACTCCGCGTTCCGTTTTAAACCAGTTTGAGACCCAGCCTCCATTTTTTACACAGCTTTCAGTATTTCGTATCAATGTTTTAATATATTGAATAAAGTTATTGCCAAAATTGAAAGCTTCAAGTGCATATATGATTGCTTTTTTATCAATACTATCGAACGCCTTTTGGAAATCTAGCGAGACTAAGATACCTGCCCCATCTTCCTCCTTCCTTAATAGGGTCATACAATCATCTATAGTACGAATCAAATTTGAGATCGATCTGCCTTTGATAAAACCCACCTGATTATTATGTATAAGTTTCTCCATAACCCTTTGAAGTTTCAGCGCTAACCATTTAGAGAAAATTTTATAATCTGTATTAGTAAGGCTCACTGGTCTCCAATTATTTATATTATTTCTCTCTAAGTTGTTTCCCTTATGCAGTAGTGTAATTACGCCCCTTTTTTGCGTTGTTGTAAGCTCTCCCTTTATCACTGAGTCGGACAGACTTTCCCACAACAATGTTTTCAGTCGTCCCCAGAAACACTTATAAAAGGGAGTCGTCAGTCCATCACTCCCAGGTGCTGACTCATTATTAAGTTTAGATAGTGCGTATCCAAGTTCTTCTACTGTAATCTTATCTTCCATTATTTCTTTTTCGCTTTCATCTAATACTGGGTATTCGATATTTTCTAAATAGCTATTCAATAATGACTTTACATCGGTTTCTGCACTCTCTTTCTTATACAAGTTTTCAAAAAACTGTCGAATCTGATTCAATATTTCTAATGGCTTTTTGAAGGCGTTATCATTCACCCTTAGTTCATAAATAGTGTTTGCAGTCCCCTTTCTCTTTTCTAATGATAGGAAGTATTTTGTGTTCTTTTCGCCCTCCTCTATCCACTTAACTCTCGATCTTATCTGAGCCCCCCTTGCTTTGTATAAAAGAAATACTTCTAAGTTCTGTTTTAAGATTGCCATTTCTTTTTGTAGGTTTTCATTACTCGGTTCTGCGAGTAACTGCTTATTTACCCTTTCAATATCTAGTTCTAAATCTCGTTCTTTATTTTTCCTGAGCTGGGTCTTTGTTTTCGAATATTGTATGCAGAGAGATTTCATTTCAGTTTTTAAAAGTTCCCATTTAATAGTCGGCTCAAGCTCTAAGTTGTCCCGAATAAAAACGTCAATGAGCATATTCATTTCCAGAATGAAATTATCATCTTCCAGCAGTGAGTTGTTGAATTTCCAGATTGATGGTCCTTTTTTAAATGAAGCAGTACATATTTTTGCTATGACCCCTTTGTGGTCGCTGAGTGTAACAATTTCATGATAAGCATTTTCGATGTGGGCTAATAGGTTGTTATCACAAAATATGTAATCTAACCTTCTAGCTATAAAAGGTGTTTTTCTGGCCCAAGTGTAATCCTTTTCGGTCCCATGGTAGCAACGCCACGCGTCGAACAAGTCTAGCGTGTCAGTCATTTTTTGTAGCTCGAGAATTTCTTTTTGATCATGTGGCTCTCCAGCTACAATATCTAGGTTATTATCCCGAACGATATTAAAATCTCCACATATTATCTTATTATTATATAAAGACAGTGTTTGGGTCAGCTGAGATATAAACGATGCTTTTTCTGCTTTCATTACTGGGCCGTATATGTTGAGGATGGAAAATTCTGATCCCCGTATTTTAATATTGATACCTAAAACCCGCGCGGATGAATACACCAGTCTGATTTCTTCGAAACTAAAATTTTTATTGACGAGTATGATTTGGCCTTTACTTCTGTTTGTACCAGCGGA
Source organism: Onchidella celtica (assembly GCA_963931925.1). NCBI lineage: Eukaryota > Metazoa > Mollusca > Gastropoda > Systellommatophora > Onchidiidae > Onchidella > Onchidella celtica. The sequence goes on along the minus strand of OZ007583.1, from coordinate 5,140,954 downwards.
ATAGAACATCTCTCCTCCCCATTCTTTCTTCCACTCTTCTCCCTGTTCATCTGTAACATGCGTTTCTTGTAAACATGCGATATCGTACTTTCTGCATCTTTTAAAAATAAATACACGTTTAATTTTTTTATTTAAGCCTCTGCAGTTCAGAGACAATACCAGCATGGGGGTTTTTCTGAAAGCGTAGTCCTTTATCGGTCCTTGTCGTTTCCCGGTTGTCACACACGACGGGGGTTCAAATTAGGTTTCCTTTCCCTGTTGGCTGTGCTCGCAGCCTTCTGTTTCCTCCTCCTCCTGTCTCCTCACATTTTCATTTGGTGAAGCAATTGTGTCGCCGGCTCTTTTGTTCTGTAGGCTGTGTGAGCGTTGTTGTCCTCGACACGACATACTCCGTGAGCGGTTTAACATCATTTGTTTTATGTTTGTTTGTTTACCTGTTCCTCGTTCACCTGTTCTGTCTTTTGTTTTTGGTCTACTGTTGTGTGTTCCCTGGCTAGTTGTATCTGCATAAGTAGGTGAGCGAATACTTGTGTTTGTTGTGTGCTTGTCTGAGTCGTGCTCTGTGTTTGGAATGTCATTGTGTGTCACTGATATGTTTTCCCCTTTGTCGTTGTCATCGTCAACTGGTGTCCTGTTAGTGTCACTGTTCTTTGGGTGTCGTAATGGTCGGATCTGTTCCCTGTAATAAACCGTCCCTCTCCATATACCTATAGGGATGGAAACTTCTAAATTGATTGCAGGGATGTCTGTGTACATAAAGCGCCTGCCTGTTTTATACCCAGTCCACCCTCCGTTCTCGTCTCTATAGTGTTCCTCTTTTATTGCTGACCTTAGCACTACCCCTTTGACAGTTAACGCCTTCTCTATCTCCTCGTTACTTACTGACAGAGGTATACCTCCGATAATAATCTTCGTAGTGCTTCGTCCTGTATCCGAGAAAGCAAAGGGATTTCTTGCCAATAGTGACACCGATTGGCCCATGAAGATAATCCCTTGAGTAAGCAATTTTTGTCTAGCCCCCGCCCCTTTTACATAAATCCTCCATAAACCCCCAATCTTCTGAGCTCCCTCAATACCTTGAGGACCTGTCGTAGCCTCACAGGCTCTACACAAGTCTAGTCCCTTAATTAAACTACCATCTGGAGGGGCAATAGTTGAGTGCAAGATAAAGCACACCCCGCGCCCAGTTATATCCGCACTAGCCCCGCTCGCCGTGTTAGAATCCGCCATCTTGCACAGCTAAAATTTGATAAGTGAGCTGAGCACGACAAACAGAAGCGCAGAATAGGCAAAAAGAGCAGTCGAGCGCTTTAGAGAAAATTCCACATATAACTAAGATCCACTTACCGGAATCCTCCTACCTATGGAAACGATAACACAAAATCCCTCTGCACCTAGATATACTTCCAAATGTGCAGAGCCAGTGTATCTGCCGGCTTTGACTTCAAAGCCGTCACCGGAAGTTCAAGTGGGTGTTGTTATATCTGGTGTGATCTCAGGTCTCTGGTCGTGTCGTTAGTTATCATACCGACAGGTTAGCCGTTTTTTTAATACATACCATAACCATAAATCAGTGAAATGGCGGAACTCCAACAACTAATGGGTAAGGAACTTGGCCTGGAGGGAGAGGAGCTACGCGGCTGGATTAAAGAACAGCAGGCAGAAATGCGCGATGAGCGTTCTAAGGATAGAGAGCGAGAAAAAGAGGCTCAGGAAAAGGAGTTAGAAGCTCAGCAACAGGAGAGACAGGCTAAGGAAAGGGAGCAGGAGATAAGGTTAAAGGAGATAGAAGCTCAAGAGCGGGAGACAGACGCGCGAGTAAGAATCGCGGAATTAGAACTCAAAAAGAATGCGCCAACAGAAACAGTTGAGCGGCAGGTACACAATAAAGGTGGTGTTCGGATTAAGCTCCCTACGTTCGACGACCGGAAGGACGACATAGACGCCTTCCTTTACAGGTTCGAACTGAACGCACAATTGCAATGGGGGGAAAATAAGGAATTATGGGCCACGTACCTGGCGTCTCTATTGCAAGGGCGAGCGTTAACCTACTTTAAAGAGCTACAGCGCGAAGACGTGCAAGATTACGATAAGCTGAAGGCTTTGCTGCTTCGCCGATTTGCGCGTACCGAGGAATATTTCCGGGAGCAGTTTAGGCGAGCACGTGCGGATACCAGGGAGGACTTTGCTGCCTTCGTCGCGAGATTGACGGAATATTTCGCGAACTGGGTAGACTTGGCGCATGTGGGCGCGGATTTTGCTAAACTGAAAGACTTAATGATCCGTGACCAGCTGTACGCGTCGTGCCATAAAGATCTGGTGGCCTTCCTGAAAGAAAACGAACCCGCGACGGTGCAGGAGGCGTCTAAGTTGGCGGAAGCATACCGTACGGCACATCCGTCCAAACCAGTCGCCAGGGCGTACGTCCAAGATGCTGGGTACGTCGCCGTTGTCGAAGGGTCGCCGGCAGGACTTAGGGACAGGTCGCGTCAGCGTGGTGCCTATAGTGGGCAAGCCCAGGGGCAGCGTAGGGGCTATCACCAATCACCTGCACATGGATCCGGTAAGTTTGACCGAGCAGGAGGGCTAGGTCGCGGTAATGGCCGGGGGCGATTTGTGACCTTTGCCGATGACCGACGGCATAGGGACTCTAGTTCCGGTCGCGATGGGTCACGGGGACCCAGGCCTAGTGCAGCACAGGGAGCGGAGTGTTGGACTTGCGGACGCGTGGGTCACTTTTCACGCGAGTGTAGGGCCGCGAAGTGTTGGAACTGCGGAAGAGCAGATCACATCAGCGTGAACTGCCCTGCAGGTAGGATAGCGGCGAACGTGGACAGTAGCTCCAGTCCATGTTCCCCTAATAAATTTCATCATGCGGCTGCGTGTGTTACATCGGACAACGGAGGCGGACAGTATTCTAAGTGTCCCAGTTGTGAGAAGTTATTATCTTCCGGTGTTTTACCTTGTGGGAGAAAGATCCCCGTTATAAATTCATGTCATACAGGAGGTGGTCTTAGGGTTTATCCGGGGTTTGTTGGGGACGAACCGGTCTCGGTTTTACGAGATACAGGATCTACCGTTGTGGGAGTGCATAGAGACTGCATTCGGGATTCACAGCTTACAGGTGAGACTGTCCCGTGCATCCAATTTTCGGGGGCCATTGAGAAATTACCCATGGCAAGAATAGTGATAGATACACCTTTCCTTAGCGGGGAAGTCGAAGCAGTCGTTGGTTGTTTTCCAGGCGCCCAGCTCATCATTGGGAATGTATCACGGGTAGTTTCCCCTTCCGATGAGAACGTGCAAGCATGGTCGCAATCAAAAGGTATTGACTTTTGCGCCGCGGTCGAAACACGTCGACAGGTAGCTGATAAAGATAAGATTAGACCTTTGGCGACGCCAGCGGTCAACCTAGATATCACGCCAGAGCGCTTGGCGAGATTACAAAGGGAGGACCCATCATTAAACCCATGTTTTGGGGAAGCGCGAACCGAGAAAACGAGGAAATATAAGAACGGGTCGTCCTCCTTTGTTGTTCAGGCGGGCATTCTGTTCCGTAAGTATGTAACGGTGGCCTCCATTTTAAAGCAGGTCGTTGTGCCAGCGTTGCTGATCGCAACAGTATTGCATTTGGCACATGATGCCCCATTAGCGGGTCATATGGGGATAGCTAGAACCAAAGAAAGGGTTCTTAAAAATTTTTACTGGCCATCGATCCACAGAGATGTGCAAGTCTATTGTAAGACGTGCAGTGCGTGCCAAAAGACGACGCATAAGGGTCGTAAACCCCAGGCTCCTCTTCAGAAGATCCCCACGGTCTCGGAACCGTTTAAAAAGGTCTCGATAGACCTTGTTGGCCCCATTCACCCAGCGACCGATAGGGGGAATCGATTTTTCTTAACGGTCATATGTAATGCTACGAGATGGCCAGAGGCGGTTCCTCTGCGGACCATAACGTCTGAGGCAGTCGCGGAAGCGTTGTTTGCAATTTTCGCTAGGGTAGGAATACCAGAGCAAATTCTGTCTGATAGGGGCGCGCAATTTACGTCGGAGATGATGAAGGAATTGTTCCGCTTATTCAGCATACAACCCATCACTACCACCCCTTATCATCCGCAGGCTAATGGCATGTGCGAGAGATTGAACTCGACGTTAAAGTCGATGCTGCGTAAGGTAGCTGCTGATCGCCCTAAAGATTGGGATAGATATATCCCTGCAGTGTTATTCGCGTACAGAGAGGTACGCCAGGAGTCAACGGGATTCTCGCCGTTCGAAATGATGTATGGTCGTAGTCCTAGGGGCCCAACTGATGTTCTTCGGGACATGATGACGTCGCCATCATCGGGAGACGATGAGCAGATTTCGGTGTTTCAGTACCTTGTTGATTTAAGAGAAAGATTATCTTCAGCGCGCACTATGGCAGAAGAAGCTTCTAGTATCGCTTCGAAAAGAGCAAAAGACTATAAAGATAGAGGTTCCAAACTGAGAATTTTTAAGCCAGGAGACAAGGTCCTATTGTTGTTACCTACGGACCATAATAAGTTATTGATGACATGGAAAGGCCCTTATGTTATTGAGCGAGTTGTTTCAAAGGTAGATTACGCTATCCACATTGATGGAACGAGTAAGGTTTTCCATGTTAATATGCTACAGAGATTTTATGAGAGACCACAGTATCTGTGTGCACAGACAAGACCAGAGGAGACTGTCTTCTCTATTGCTTGTACGGGGGTCGTAGACCAGTTGGACTGTGACGTAAGCGACACCGAGGCGCAGGAAGAGTTACAAATTCAATTGCCGGAGTTAACTCCGACACAAGGTTACAGGGACGTAAAAAATTAACCCTGACCTTACGAGTTCAAGGAGTAGGGAACTTAAGACCCTGTTAGCGTCATTCCCGGATGTTGTTACGGATTTGCCGGGTCGCACTACGGTGATCCAGCACCAAATAAAGTTGACTTCGGATAAGCCAGTAGTTCTTAGACCGTATCCGCTGCCTTTTTCTTTGAGAGATAGAGTCATAAAGGAAGTTGAGTCAATGTTGAAGTTAGATGTGATAGAACCATCAACATCGCCGTATTCATCACCCATCGTCCTCGTGAAAAAACTTGATGGATCGGTGCGGTTCTGTATTGATTTTCGAAGATTGAACACTATTACGGTAGGCGATAGGGAGCCTATTCCGTTTCAGGAGGAATTAATGGCTTCATTGGCCGGGTCCACGTGGTTTTCCAAGATAGATTTAACGAAAGGTTATTGGGAAATCCCTCTTACTGAGGAGTCTAAACAATACACGGCGTTCCAAACGCCCATTGGATTATTCCAATTTAAGGTCATGCCATTTGGGTTGGTAAACGCGCCAGCGACGTTTGCACGATTAATGAGACTAGTGTTGAAGGACATACCTAATGTCGTGTCATTCTTTGACGATATAGCATGTCATACGTCGACATGGTCTGATCATATTCAGACACTAACAGTAATTTTTAAACGATTACGTCATTTTGGGTTAACTGCTAAACCCGCAAAGATGGATTTGGCATGTCCAGAGATAGTATTCTTAGGACATAGCGTGGGTAGAGGTGTTCAGAGACCTGAAGTAACAAAAATTGACAAGTTAGCAGGGTTGCAAATCCCAAAAACAAAGAAACAAGTCAGAAGCTTAGTGGGAATTTTAAATTATTACAGAAAGTTCATTCCAAATTTTTCCTCCTTGTCATCTTCTCTTACTGACCTTACTAAGAAGGGACAACCCGATAAGGTCCAGTGGACGTCTGAATGTCAGACAGCATTTGATAATTTGGTGACAGCATTATCATCGTCACCCATTCTGATATTACCCGATTTTCGATCTAATTTTATCCTCAGAACGGATGCGTCGGACTCTGGTGTCGGCGCTTGTCTTCTACAGGAGAAGAACGAATGTCTCCATCCTGTATGTTATGTCAGTAGGAAGTTATTGCAGAGAGAAAGAAAATATTCTGTGATAGAGCGTGAGTGTCTTGCCATTGTGTGGTCCGTCCAGAAATTAGGACGTTATCTCATGGGACGAGAATTTTGTATCCAGACAGACCACAAGCCACTGACATTTTTGTCGAAGAATCGTTCCTCCAGCCCACGCTTGTCTAGATGGGCATTGGCTTTGCAGCCGTATACCTTCGTTATTCAACCAATTCCAGGAACCAGCAATCATATCGCCGACTACCTTAGTCGAGCCTAGGGGAAGAGTTCACGAGCTTATACATCGGAGGACAGGAACATTGACAGGATTTGTGTGAATGAGTCGACTTTAAAATATTGACATTATAAATATGATATGAAGAATGGTTGATAGGTTGATTGGTTTGTGATTCTGTATTAGATATTGTGTTTAGTTAGCTATTCATGATGTGATACATATATGCATATTGCAGGGCATATTGATCCCCATGTTTTCCCCTGATTCCGGTATTTTATATACTAGGGGAACTGCTAGGTCATTTTTTTTAGTGTAGGTATTGCTCACGCTCACTCGTTGACAGTCATCTTGATGCGATTTGAAATTAATTGCATTAATTTTTTTGGGGTGGGGGATGATGTCACGAGTGGAGTGAGTGCAATTAAGGGGATTGCTACAGAGCGGGTGTAGAGTAAGAAGGGCTCACGGCAGACAAGTGGGGAAAGACGGGAAAGGAGGAGAGTAAAATTAACGCACGTAGACAAGTAAGTTAAGCGTGCTGTTGTGAGTGGTGGGGGGTCTGAATGAGGCGAAAGCGCTGTATTACTATCACTGCAAGTTAGAAGGTCCTACGGAACGGACGCTAGTAAGAGCCCATCGGGCGGACATAAGGGGAGCAGTCGAGAGACCAGTGAGAGAGTTTTTCCAGTAATGACTGGTAGGTAGAACGTTGATTGATAATTATGAGTGATGTATTATATTATATTCGTCTATTACCATGATGTAAATAAGTATATGTGAGGAATGTGGAAGTCCTTGATATTGGATATAGCAATGTGCGCCATGAGCGATAGATGAAAGTGAGTTCATGGATTTGTAGCGCGAGTGAGTAGTGTGTACTCCGATGGAGGTGTGTTACCGTAAGATGTGTGGTGAGTGAAATGTGAACTAGTGTGTGTACGCTTCATGGGTTGTAAGGAGAGGTGGAGTGAATAGAAATGGTAGGGTATTATACCAATGTAATGTTATTCTTGTAGGTGTCGAGGACGGGCACGGGATAGGCCAGCATAGGGCCGGAGGCCACACATAGGCCAGAAGTGAGGCTGTCAGTGCAGGACAGTAGAGGCACATAAAGTCGTGGCAGTCAGGCCACGGACAGGGACGTAGATATGAGCGTGAATGTGATAATGTACTGTTGCCATGTTGAGGGGCTAGTGAACTAATACTGTACTATTGAAATGATAATGTTTATTGAAATGATAATGTGTTATTGCCCTGCTGAGGTGCTAGGGGAGTGCTAAGGTGTATGACAATCGGAAGGTGATATTGAGAGACTGCGGTGCCAGTGAATTATTAATGTGCTATTAAGACCCTGAGGGGAGAGGCTGAGGCCGAAGTGCCTTTAGGAGTAACTAGCGGGTTGTGGATCCGAGGGAGAGTGTAGCATCTGCAAGCTATCCCTTGCCCTCCCCCGTTTTCTTGTTACACTGGTGAGCATGTGTTCATTTCTGTTTTCATTTTATTGTTGACAACCGTACTCCGTGACCTGACCTTCTTCTCCTAGTGAGTAGTTTTTTCCTCGCCCGCTTGTTGTCAGGTGTTTTGACTCGTTCAGTAAATATTAGTATGTTCCCGAACATTCGATAACACTGTGGATAAGAATGTTTACGCCAGATTTGGCCTTGAGTGATGTAACCTGATGACGTATTGATGCGTGATTGGTTAGTTTGTGCGAGGGCAAAGGTAACGTTTATTTCGGGAACTTTCTGTAGGAATGTTTATATATATAGACCTGTGTGAGTGGTTGGGGGGTGAGTAAGTGAGTTTCCTTTTGTGTGGCGTAGATATTTAGTTTCGCTGGTGTCTTCCTAGTAATTTATTGTTCACTATACAGTTATTAAACTTTAGTATTATTTAATCTATCGTCGGATCTCGTGTTTATTTATTTTACAGCTGTAATAGTTTCGTTTTCTAAAGGGTTGTAGTTAGATCAACTAACTCCCCCCCTACTATAACGTGCTAGAACAACCTCAGTGTGTGTGAGAATAAGGCCGTTGTACGGCAGTTAATTGCAATAATATAATGTATGTAATTGCGCTATTATCTGTATAATTATGTTTAATAAATGTGTGAGTCTGATGGGTTGTTCTGGTAAGTGTTAAACTTGTTTGTTCGTGATTGTTGTCCTGTCATAAACTATTACATCTCCCAGTCTGGGATTTGTGACAACTAACACGAAGAAAAGACCGACTTTCACCCATCTCTCACCGAAAATTTTGACACCAAGTCCTACATGTCTTATGATCGATGAACCATGACTCAGTCACAGAGAGATATCAAACTCCAGAATTGGGGCCAGCTGGACTGGTTGGCCTCATTTTTTTTCCATTTCCTTTCTTTCTCATTTTCTTCTTCTTTTCTTTTCTTTTATTCTTTGTGTTCCCGGTGTTTGTTATTCATTTCTGTGGGCTGATATTTGATCGAGGCGTAGAGAAAAAAAAAAGAAAGCAAAAGAATCCTGATATTGAGCCTCTTCGGACGGTGTGATTCAGTACATGTTTCGACTATCGACCAGGTGTGGGGTGCAGTGTGATGTGTTTGTATGTGAGTATGCATGTTTTTTCTTTGGGGGGGGGGGGAGAATGGGGAACGGAGGGGGGTACCACCACTTTAGTGGGCGTTACACAAAGACACAGGAAATAGACATTTCCAGCTAAAGCGTGTTCTTGTGTACCTGAGGACAGAGTTAGTGAGAGGTACAAGAGTTGTCATTGGAATTCATCTCTCTCTCTCTCTCTCTCTCTCTCTCTCTCTCTCTCTTCTCATTGTCTGTCTTTTTTAAAGATCCTTTAAGATCTTTTATAGATCTAGCTATCTATCTACCTGCATCGTATCTATCCAGCTACCTTTCTATCTGTCTGGCCTGTCTGCCTGCCTGCCGGCTTGTACCCCCCCCCCGCCACCCGTCCGACTATCTATCTATCTATCTATATCTATCTGTATCTATCTATCTATCTATCTATCTATCTATCTATCTATATCTATCTATATCTATCTATCTATCTATCTATCTATCTATATCTATCTATATCTATCTATCTATCTATCTATCTATCTATCTATCTATCTATCTATCTATCTATCTATCTATCTATCTATCTATCTATCTATCTATCTATCTATCTATCTGGATCTTTCTCCTTTGTCTCTGTCTCCCGTCTTCCTTTCGGTCAGTCTGCGAGACTAAGTCGTGAATAATCCGAAATCATTCCCGCCTGTCTGTCTCTCTACCTTACTGTCTGTCTGTCTATTACTATTAGATTAGTCTCTACCATGAGCAAGTCGTACACATGTCCAGCCTTATCATGGGTGTACAAGGTTATCAAGCGCACATCTCCTATATTCTCCACCCCTACTGTGTTGCTCCACCCCTGCTGTGTTGGACTACTGGCGCTCAGACAAATCTATTTTGCCTCTGTTGTGACTCACGCGTGAACTTCCTTAGAATCAAGTAGCGAGACAGGTTTGTTTCAGTGTCACTAGTGAGCAAAAGCCCCATTCAACACTACAGTCGGCCAAATCGAGGCAAAACAGATCTGTCTCAATGCGCTGTTCATCTTTCGGTCATCTTCTTTCAGTCCTACCAGTTACACGAACATGTTCTTTCAGAGTTCTTCTCACACAGAAGTTGCAGTGTAGCAAATCCTGTTTATCAGACGTGTAGTTGTAAAGGAAATAAAAGCGCCCTCTCGGAGATCCCGTTAGAAAGCTTACTGTACACGCTGTCTGTCTGGTGCGAGTATGCCAGTCTAGGGCAAATTGGCGAAATATTATAAAAACCACAGAAAAACTGTGAGGTCGCAGCAACCCTTAAAGCAAAGTCAAAAACTGGCAAAAAGAAACATTTGCATATGGTAAAGTCTCGCACAGGAAACAATACCCAAACGATACCATGAAACGCAGACTAAAATGGAAGACAGAAAATGGCCGATATTTCGGCAACAACCTTCTTCAAGGAAAATAAAGAAAAAACAACAACAACAACAAATTAGGGCAAATTCACTTTTTCAACATTGTGCTATAGAATGAAACGTGCTAGATGGATGATATCTCCCTTCATGTCGCAGCTGTGTACAGTTCCTTGAGATTATCACCAAATCGAGGGCAGCGCAGTAAACTACGTCACTCAGGTTGTACAAAAATGTTTCAAGAGAAGAAGCGAAACAAAAAAACAACTAATTAGCTTTAACGGTGGCGTTGTATAAAAAAAAAAAAAAAAAAATTATTCAGTTTTAACTGTTAGTTTACAGAATTTAACCACCAACTCTTAATACAATCCGCGAGCTGTCGAGGGCTAAAAACATATCTCAAGTTTTTTAAAAAAATCATTAAAAGTTTAAGCGGTCCTCGAAATGGATTTGGTTCAAAGAAAACACTACATAGAGGGGTAACGAGAATTTGTTTTTCTTGTAAAATGTTGTTTATGCCGTTTATAGATATTCCACAAGGAGATACTGAGGGCTGCATGCCTAAGTAGCGTCACTCGGTTTTTACACATTTTTCAGGGGAAGCGAAAAGAAATCGAATAACTTTTTCAAAAGCATATAAAAGATACTTTTTAAAAAAAAAACGTTACTTAACCTTTAGTTTTGAGTATTTAATCCTTAATATCATAATAATAAAAAACAACAACAACCACCGCGGGCTGTCACGTGCTACAAACATACCAAATATCTGTTTTCTGAAAAGGTAGAAGTTACAATAGTTCAACTATGCAGCCCTCGATATTAATCTCCCGATGTCTTTTGCCCGCGTTCACTCGGCTCTTTCATTCCACCAAACTCTCTAGTCAGAGCGATTTTCGCTTCAGGCAATACCTTTTTCAACATTTCAGTGGAACAAAAATAGAAATTTATGAATTCGCTAACTTGGAATTTCTACAAATAAACAAGACCTGAGGGAAACAAGAAAAAAAAAAAAAAAGATTGGAAAAAAAAAATATCCGTAATCGTACACATATTTTTTGGCTGGGTTCGTTAAGTCTACCGGTACGTGCTCTTGGCGCACTCCGTGTCAGCAGCAATCACTCTACCCGCAGCATTTTGACTAATGTTTCCCGGATGTTGTGGGTATGACCATATCGATACGAGATATCGTTATTTTAGATTGCCAAGGGGCCACCCATCAAGTACATATGTCGACAACCGGATTCGCAATGTAAGGACATAACACAGGTAAGTTCGATTTTGGCTATTCTATTTGCTTGCAGCTAAAATTAGAACATAGGAATACCCTGCTGCTTTACAATGGTCTCAAATTGATTGTGATGGTTGAATGTTATAGCTGTTATGGTTTATTGCAATAAATTGTTTACTAATTAAAATACGTATATTATTATTCCAAACCTTCAGTTATATGGGCCGGAAGCCGAAGTAGTCTTCCACTGTGGCAAGCTTTGCCTCTATGTGTGTTAACAGCTGATGAATCGGTTCTTCCACTGGTCACGTTTGTGCCAATCAGTGCACAAGAATGCTAGGCTATTTTGTTTCGGGAAGAAAGAAGGTAGACTTTCAATTCATAAATGTTGCTGTAGCTGGTCTTCATTCATCTCCCCCACTAAGTTCTTCCCATATCGGCAAATGTGGAAAAGAAATTCCTGGCACACAAAGAGTTAAAGTCCGCAAGGAGCGCGGCTCTTTACGCTTGTACACAATTATGTAAAGATGACTTGTACAATTCAATGTGACATGGCAGTAGGCAAAAATAAATATGACCAGGGAATATTGAAGTAAGATCATGCAACGAACTTGAACTTGAGAGAAGGATTCACACATTAGAGATGGGAAACTTCCGCAAGATCCTTGGCATCTCATACAAAGACCACATTACCACTTGGAGGTCCAGACCAGAGTATGGCAAGCCATTGGACCATACGAAGACCAGTTGTCCACAATGAAAAGAAGAAAAATGGGACGGTACGGTCATGTATCAAAATCAACAGGACTTGCCAAAATTATTCTACAAGGAAGAGTACGAGGAGGCAGAAGGAGGGGAAGACAGAGAAAGAGATGGGGTGACAACATCAGTGAATGGACTGCCATGACACTCAGCTCAAGAACGCCTCAGACCGAGAGGAATGGAGGAAGCTGGGTGCGAAGTCTTCTGTGGCGCCCCAATGGCCTTCTGAGACGCCGGGTTAGAGAGAGAGAGAGACAGAGAGAGAGAGAGAGAGAGAGAGAGAGAGAGAGAGAGGTGAAAGACAATCATGTTTTGAAGTTACAGCGATATATATCCAGGGCTATCGTAACTCGGTTTTCATACTTTTTTTTTTTCATGAAAAGCAAAAACCTGAATAATTTGCTTTATCAGACTTAATAGTTACGATATTTTAAAAACCTTATTTAACCCCTAGTTTTCTAAATTTAACCCCCAACTTATACCACAACCTGCGGACTGTCAAGCATGCCAGATATACTACCATACGGCTCTTGAGTCATGAAAATATGAGATATTGTTGCAGAAACCAAAATTCCTGGTCCCTTTGATACATTCTGTTCACACAATGATTTCACAATAAGGACTGTATATATGTACCCCACCCCCTCCTCCCCCAGGTGCGGGAACTGTATCGTATCTGAATCTTTTCTCCCCGTATTCAAAAGTTAGTTTCAAGCACGGGTAACTAGATCAAAGAGTTGATTTCAATAAATATGCGTCATTGACAGAGCTTCTCTGCTTAGTTGACAATCCAAAGGGTTGACTTGGATCACTTTAACTCGGGACCCTGCCGTAGATAGTTATGAATGTGAAGTCTTTTAATTAACATTGCACAGGTTGACACTCCAAAAGCACACTACTTAGATCACTTTATCTCTACAGCCTGCCCTGTATGAATGTAAAGTATTCAAATTCACATTGCATATAAAACTTTATAAGATTTTAGATAACAGATTCTTTGAGTGTGTGTTTGTGACGTGCAGTAAATCAGCACACGTTTAAAAGCAAGTTTAGTTAATGAAAGAGTTTCTTTCATTGCTATGTACAAGATATGTCGAATAGCACAAAAACTTGATGTCAGAGGCGTTGCTAGAATTTTTCACCAGGAGGGTCGTGGGAAAGGGGGGGGTGGGGGTGGGAGGTGGGGGAAGGGGGTGCGCAGTAAAATTTAGTGATAAGTTCATCTGCTAATTGAAAACGACAACTACAACAAAGACAACACAGACAGACAGATTTAACGAGGCAAATAACAAATTTGTTTGAAGAGATTTTTAAAGTGTCTTTGCAGTTTGTGGCTTTCTCTCAAACTTATACTTTGTTCTGTATTGTAATAACTTTGAACTGTTCGTACTCAGTAAATCTCTTCTGGAATGTTGATCACTCAGTGAACATAAAACAACATTTATATCTCTGTGAACATGTCTTGTAGTCTTGCAGGTGGTTGGTGTCCGCCCCTGGTAAAGTCTGTCTCCTTCTGTCCTATAGTTCTGTTATATTTTTCGCTATCGTCTTGCGTTTTCCTAGCACTATGTGGTCGTTGTTGTGTCGACAGACTTTCACCAAAATCAGACTCAAAACTCAAACTCGTATAGTCTTCCTCTCCACGAGTAGAGAATCCGCTCGGGGCAAAAAAAAATTCTACTCACCCTCAATCTCTTAGTCTTGTTTTTATCCACGCTGTTTCCTCCCTTTCCCGACCCCCCCCCCCTCTCTCTCTCTCTCTCTCTCTCTCTCTCTCTCTCTCTCTCTCTCTCTCTCTCTCTCTCTCTCTCTCTCTCTCTCTCTCTCTCTCTCTCTCTCTCTCTCTCTCCCCAGTCTCTCTTATCAAACTGAACGGGTGTCAAATACACAAATACAGTCTCCCATGCACTAGGCTTATCGAAGGGAGCCGAAAAATAAGTTCATTGTAATTTACTGTCACGGCAACACTTTTAAAAGATTGCTTGAAACTTCAATGAACGCAATATTTCGATACAAAAGCGATTGGATTAGTTTATTTGACACCTCAGAAAATTAATTTCATGAATTTTGAAACTGTTATTAAGGCTGCAGCGTTCGGGAAAAAAAAAAGTGGCCAATTGCACCACAATGAAAATATTCCCGCCATTATTTTTTTTTTTATAGTAAGATTGTAAGATAGGATTGTGAGTATAAACCCCCCCCCCCCCCCCCCAAAAAAAACAACAACAACACAACAACATTTGTGGAGTGATATTCCCTTACAGAATGTTCCTATCCATCTAACTTACATATTGGAGAAACGCCTTCTAGCCATAGCATATAATATATCACCACAGCCATGCATATTTTCAACAATATTAGACATCTGAAGTGCTGCATTTTCAATCACGTAATCCATATCCTGGAATTTAATTATAAATTTAAACATTAATTTTGAGCCAATCTTTAATCACTTTTTGTACTTTCTGTAAAAAACTTTCAAAATCAAAGGTAAGTGGGTGGAAACAAAGAATACCTACCGATATAGATATGGGATCTAGCAACTTTTGTTGTATACAATGTTGGTTGCCTCTGCTGCTGCTGCTGCTGTTGGAACCTGCCTATTGGTAGTTGTGCCCATACTTTTCTTTTTTTTTTCAATTTCGTTTGCAAGAGGTTTAGGCTTTGACAGTCTGGATTTTGTTATCACCAAATTTGGCAAAAAAAAAAAAGAAAAAGGTTATACTGAGTTTCCATAGAATGACAAGGTTCTAACTCCCTTCCGTTAACTTTTGAGAAATCGAATATTGAACTTTCATGTGATCACAACTTTTAGACCAAATATTTTTTTTTCTTTTTAGTCACACGTACACACTTCACTCCAAATCTGCTTGATACTTTGACACACAATGGAGAAGGCCTGTAGAAGTAATATGTAGTGTGTAACTCAGTTCAACCAAAGGGTGGCGCGGCCATAGAAACCTGTCATTGTAAAGGGAGGATTTGTGGAGCCCTACAGGAATGTACAGACACAGGAAAGCGTTACAAAAAGAACATGACCATTCTTGGAATAACCCGACAACCAAGTTTGTTAGATTGTTTGGTTGTTTTCCTCTTCGTCTTACATCGATCTAGCCTTCTTGCAACTCATCGCCTATCGGCCTTCAGTTGTAACCTGAATGGGTTAAGTTAAGGAAAAGATGAGTTTAAGTGTAGGAAAGTCAAAGCCCAATCCATATTTTGTTTGCTGGGCGCCCCATTGAACATCTGTTGTAGTCAAGTCTTTGGATCCTACAAGTCTTTTGATGTTGTTGTTCTTCTTTTGTTTTCTTTCACACGAGCGATAGGATTGTGCTATGGAGCAAACAAACAGGGAGAATTTCTTGAGTCACGTTGCACATCGTGTCATAACTAAGTATAATTTATTACAATGAAGTTCCAGGTCACGGTCAAAATCCCCTCCAAACTGGCTGCGTAAACCTCGCGCACTCACGTTTTGCAGCCGGCGCACAAAGGAAATTAATGTGTGTACAAAAGGTTTATTGCCTAAAATGTTGTAGTAATCAATAACATATTACACATATTGACTGTACTTTGTAGAATGCAAATAATAACTTATCAAAACCACAGAAAATCTGTAAGGTCGAAGCAAGGCTTGAAGCGAAGACAAAATATGGCAAAAAGAAAAAGTTGTATGTCTTATTGTTGATTTATGTATTATTTCTTACCCGAGGCTTTGCTTTATACAACTTTTTCATATTTTGTCTTAGTAAAATGCAATCATACTTGTGCATGTATTATGTTACAGCATACCAATACAGTTATAAGCCATGAGAGATTGGCTGTACCAAAAATTACCTTAGACAATTTCAAATTGACATTTGCACAAGCTGTCAGTGCACACACAGTCATACTCGTAGATCTAGATCTTCTTTTGTCACAGGAAAGAATTTGTACAAAATTAGAGCCTACCAGAGGTCGCCGCCCACCAATCACTCTATCCTACCTATCCTATCGATCTGTTATATTCTGTCTATCGTCTTGATGTTTTCCCAGCACAGCGTCACCGTTATATTGTCTACGTGATTCTTCCAAACCCAAATCCAAACTTAAATTCTCTATCAAACACACAACATAAAATGTTTGCTCACACTATGGGAACGCCGTGGTCTAGGGGTAAGGTGCTCGCATCTCAAGCCAAAGGTACCGGGTTCAAATCCCGGGCGGTGCAGGCGTGTAGCAATTTTTGGAATTTTTCTCATATTTTCTTGTCCCTGATCCTATGGTGGGTAGGATCGAGCACCTAGTCTTCTCGGATAAGGACGAAAAATTCGGAGGGCCCGTGTGCACGTTGCGCACGTTAAAGATACCTTGGCAATTGGAAATCGAGACGAGCAGGCTGCACAGGCCGCTCCCAGTCTAAAATTAAATTAAAATGTATCTACTCCCTTCCCCTCCCCCCCACCATACCCCCCCCCCCCAAAAAAAAAACCCAGCCAAAATCGGCCGACCGGCGCTGCAGTGCGGCGACGACGTGTCTGCTCCAGTAGTAACTGGGCTGCAATGACACTAAGGCAAATTTCCCACATGGGATTAAAGGAGTGTACAAAATACAAAAATACAACAACAACAACAAAATTATAGGGGCCATTCATCAGAGCACACCTTCACACCTTGGTAGAAACTAAATGAATTGTGACCCCCCCCCCCCCATACACACACACACATACAGATGACAACGACAACAACAACAACAACGACAACGACAGCAGCGGCATTCAACTGATTCCATGATCGACTCAGCTACAGTTATCGTGTTGGTCCAGGGACGATTCTAGTGCAAACATTTACTCGCCTGTGTCTGGTTCTAGCGGTAACTGGGTAGAGCTAAAATAACATCCCTCAGGAGAGCAGACAGGTAACTTCCTCCCACAGCACCCTCCCTCCCTCCCCTCCTCCTTCTATCTTCCCTCCTCTTCACCGTATTACCACCACTCCCCCCCCCCCCTTACTTTACGTCCTGCCTGAAAGTGAACATCAGGTCTAGTCAAGCTGAGCGGGGGTGGGGGGAGGGGGGAGACAGAAAGGGTGGATTGCTGCAGCGGCTCTCAAAGTGAGTTGATCAGGCCGGAAAGGTGATCGGGGGTGGATTTATTTCAGTGAACATTGAACTCTTGTAGTAGTACATGGTAGTGGTGGTAGTAGACATGGCGTCTGTTGCTGATGGATTGTGGGAACTACACAAGTAGCCATAATGATCGTTCACCTCCCAACCCCACCCCAACTCATCTATCTATCTATCTATCTATCTATCTATCTATCTATCTATCTATCTATCTATCTGTCTATCGATCCATCCATCCATCCATCCATCCATCCATCCATCCATCCATCCATCTATCTATCTATCTATCTACCGCATCCCCTCTCTCTCTTGCTGCTTCTCCTCTCTCTCTCTCTCTCTTCCTTTTGCCCAAACTCTCTCTCTCTCTTTCTCTGCCTCTCTAGTTTGCTCTTCTTTCTCTCCCTCTCCCTCTGCTTTTCTCCCTATCTACATCTCTCTTTCTCTCTCTTCTCTCTCTCTCTCTCTAACTCTCACACACAGACAAGACTATACACGTACATATTCACAGATCGTTTGGTCCTAAAGGTGAATTTAAAAAAAATAAAATAAATAAATAACTGCTAGAAATACAAAATCAAACCTATATTGGAAAATGGGATATTGCAAGATGTACTCCAATAAACCTGTATCTATTGGAGGGGGGGGGGGGTGTTCTTCCACTGCAGGTTGAGAACCGCTCCTATCGCGGAGAATGATAAATGGTGAAGAGCCAGTTCTTTTTTAAACACAGAATGGAACGAGGGAGCTAATGAGCTCGACTGTGCGTTGGATTCCGAGCCTGACGGAGAGGGATGGAGAGAGGCCTAGTCTGTGCATGCAGGAGTATTACAGGAGGTGCTGGGATACCTCTCGGTAAAAGGTGGGAACTGGCACAAGCGGACTAGCAACAAGAACCGAGCGCTGAGTCGAGGGCCGGGCCGGGCACACGGTGAGAAATGTGGAAATCTCCTCAGGAAACAAGGAGATTTGAGCTCGAAAATAAATCCTACTCATGTTTCACGCGCGTACAGGGCGAGAGCACGTGCGATAGTGAAAGAGACCGGCTGTCCTACTGATTTGTGCTTTCTTGCTTGCTTGCCATCATCTCCCCCCCCCCCCCCCCCGCCTCCTTAATATCATTTCACTCGTGTATTGTTGTGTGTTCAAGGAGTTTGAGTAGAAAGAAAAAAAAAACGGGTCCGCACTTTCTTGCTCTTTAAGACACCAGGGGCTTTACGTGGTTTAGAGAGCATTACGAGATACAGAGATCTGTAATGGAGATTTTAAGCCCCTTAAAATGACAACGCTGCATGGGCAAATTTTGGGTTAGGGTGTCATTTGAGTTAACATACACATGTATTATAATGAAAATACAGCAAGCTTGAAGATCATAATGGTGTCTTGCTTTCCACCATTTTGTTACTTTACGAATTAACAATGTCAATCTCTTCGTTACAGATGAACAGCATTTATGCTTTCTTTCTGTGAATACACAGAATGTCCCAAATATCTGGATCTACCAACATTTTTCTTTGTACGGAAATTGAATATTTTTCTTTCTATCTGGTTTCAGATCTGAGATGACTTGGAAACTACCGGTACCGCTAGAAGATTCCACTGATCGTCGTTTTCATGTATGTCAGACTAGAATCTGATGGTTCCACTTCTTCGATGACCACCACACCGTCGATCATGCACGTTTCTGGCTTCTCTCAAATGTTGCAACAATTTACCAACAGTGGCAAATGTTACTCATTTTTTTGTCGGGATGCTTTCTATTGAATTCGGAAGTGACTCTTCTATTCAAGGCATCCTGTCTTGCACGCCTGAGAACTCACAAAGTAGTAATACTACAGTATTACTATCTATAGTAATAATATAAATCGTATGTCATAAGGCAAATTCTGATTAAATGCATGCCTAAATAAAGCCTTCGTTAAAACCGCTTATGCCCCCCCCCTCACTTCAATCTCTCTCTTTCTCTCTCTCTCTCTTTCTGTCTCCCCCTCTTACTCTTTCTCCTTTCTTTCTCCCTCTCCTTTCTTTCTCCCCTCTCTCTCTTTTCACCCTCTCCCCGCTCTCTTCAACCCCTCCCTTTCTCCTCTTCCATTATATCTCTACCTCTCCCCTCACTCTGACTTTTTCTTTACCCTTTCTTTCTCTCTCTCTCTCTGTCGTTCCCTCCCTCTCTCTCCCTCTCTTTTTCTTTCTTCCCCCCCCCCTTCTCTCTCTCTGTCTTACTCCCCTCCCATATTTCTCTATCTCTCCCCTCACTCTCTCTCTCGCCCTGACTCTGTTTCTCTATCTATCTGATCTGCGTGTGTTTGTTTGCGTGTAAAACAGTGAAACAACGACAACAAATACGTCTCGGCCAGCACAGTAAACAACCCCCCCCCCCCCCCAAAATATGACATTGCATGTTCTTTGTCTTGAGACTTGTGAGCTTGTGTTACACTATTAGATTGTTATCTCACACAGTCACGTCCAGGTTCTGCGATATACACAGTGGATAGGGCAGGGGGCGTGGAGGGGGTGGGGGGGGGGTGGGAGAAGAGAAGCTGGATAGATGGATAGAGAGACACACATAGAGACAGACGGAGGACAGGCAGATAGAGAGAAGAGGAGGAACCGAAAGAGAAAGAGATACAGAGAGAGAGCAAAGCGGTACAGAGAAACAGAGATGAGGAGGGCGGGGTACGGAGAAAGAGAGAGAGAAAAACACACACACATACAAACACACTCGTGTACAGAAACAGAGAGACGGACACACAGGTAGGCATGCACACACACACACACACACACACACACACACACACACAGAATGAATCAGAAATGTTCCCTAATCCTTTTACTTAACCTTTTCAACGTTGGGGTTGAAAGGATAGGTGAACACACACAAAAAAAAAACACCTCTGCAACGATCACCTCCATACATTCTCGGGCAAACATCCCCCCCCCCCTTCAACCCTTTATCCTATGCTCTCCATCTTCCTCCCCCCCCCCGCCCCCACCCCTTGCCCTACAATGACCGCACCCCCCCTCCCCCATCTGTCATCACACCAGACAAACTGAGCACCACCCCCCCCCCCCACCGCGACAGAACACAGTAGATGAACAAACGAGGTAGAATTGGAACCTAATCTCTATCTAGTTTACAGCAAATCTGCCCTGTATTAAACTCCGGCACGTTCATTAACGTTGTGGCTCTTCCCACACACAAAGGGGAACCAAACTAGCCAAGAATTCAGAGTAGCAGTTCTCAAAGTAGGTTCCAGGGAACCCTAGCGTTCCATGAGCCACTTTCTGCTTCTAGGGGTTTTGCTGATGATGTTCTAGGTCAAGTCTGTTTTGCGAATGTTCTGACTCAGTGGGCGGGGCATCTCTTTCCCCCAGCTGTCTCAAGACAGTTTGGATGCGTCCACTTTGTGTCGTCAACAAAGAGATACTATATATATGTACACAGTATCTCTATAGTATATCAATTGTTATAATATTATTATCAGTTTCCCGCACTGGTTTTCCATTCACTGGGTGGTCTTGCTCACACCTCACAAGTCCGAGATTACAGAGGAGCGGCTACCTTACCTAAAGATTCCACCCACACGCTTGGCGATTCCGGCCAGGTTGGCCATCTTTAGTCTCGCCCACTTGTTTGACTATCCTTATAAAAAGACCACGAGTACATTTTAGTGAGTTATTTATGTCCCGGCCCCATATAGTTGTGTTTCGGTATAGGCCCATTGTGAATGACGTCACAGAGTGTTTTGTTTTGTACCTCCGACACCTAAAATGGCGGATGGATCAGTTGACGAGTGTAAATTCGATATATGTCTAAGCGGTTAAAATGCCTGTTGTTGCATTGCAGTTGACTGTTATGACGGGGTGGAAAGGATGGATCCAAGCTGGTCAGATTCCCTACCATCCGTGTAAACAAGGGAAAGGAAGTGAAAAAATTGACCGAACATCTCCCATGTGCATGAACACACGTGTCATTGTTTACTGTAGTGAACTTTTTTTTTTAGCTCGCCGCCGATTGGTTCGCGACGCCTGAAGTGCTCACGGTGCAAATCAGCTAACGAATCAAAATCAGTGCTACCATCGCCATGGTTATGCGTCGGTCCTGACAACTTAAATGGCCATTATCCGCAATGGACCTATTAATTACAATTTCAGCCGTAAAGAAAGTGTCACTCTTGTTACGAACAGTAGTTACTAAATTAGTAGAGAATAAATTTAATACCAAGCGAGTTGTTCAAAATTCTTGTGTTTGTTATATTTTGTTCAAGAACATTAAATCCTTTCTCACATCACACAACTGGCAAGACAGACTTGCCTGAGGTCCCGTTGAGCTTCACCGTGCACATCTCAAACTAAAACCGTTACTTGACCCTGTGGATCATCTGCCCTCATCCTGTCATTTCTGAAGGAGGACGGGATCTACAGGTTGATCCAACAATAATAATAATATTTACAAAATTCGTATCGCAGATAGACATACTCTTACATTACCAGCCTTTTCCCCGTTCGATTTTTAATTTCACTTGTATTTGATCTCATTTCTAGAAATGTAAAAGCTGAAAAACCTGCTCACGTCACTGCTTCGTTGAAAAGATTCCGTCGCTCCAGAAGTCTGGGGACCACTGTTTCAGAACATGTGCCCTGAGTTGAGAACAGACAGTGGAGTTGGGGGGGGGGGGTGAGGCGGTGTAGCTGCTGCTGTCTGTGTACGTCTTGTCCTCAATAATTACCAAATATTTGGGAATTCAGACATTCTCTCTGTCTGCAACTCATACCTGCAGAGACGATAAGAGTTTTTGTTCCTTTTACTTGTACCGGTTTGTGTATGGATCATTTTTGGTTTTGTTCCCTCCTCATTCCTTTCTTGAAGTTGTATGCCCGACCACGACAGTGCGTGCGCTGTGAGCATTGCAAAGTTGTTACAGATACACTGTATAGAAACATGTATATAATATAACGTACAGAAGGTATGATTGCTAGCGGGTACCTGTACACACTCATCCATGCCACACACAGAAATTAACAACATCATGGGCCCTTCTACAAGGTACGTACGGTCCGTTTGAGAGTTGTTACTCCCCCCCCCCCCCCACACACACACACCCGTGGTGCGAGCGTAGGGCCGTTACACTGATGAATATTCATGGTAAGACCTTCATTTTCAGAAACACTAAGTGACATTTTGCATGGACACATGCATACACGTATGGATTTTGACTGTTTTGTAAGTAGAAATATGATTTTTATATAAACCATTAACTTAATTAATTTTGTTGGGAAAAAAAAGGTAGATGAAGCCTAGTGTTTTTTTCCTTGTCTATCGAAATTGGAAAGTGTACAGTACGCCTACGCTCTTCAGAACTCCCTCTGTGTACACTTTACATACGCTGGGACTCCCCCCCCCCCCCCCCACACACACACTTTCCGAGAGTTTGCACTTTATACATGACCCCCGTGGGCAAAATTCTTCAAGTTTTGCCTTTCCATTTTCTCCTTTGACACACACGTCGACCTGTCCTGCTTCAGGGCTATATAGTCATGTACTGGTTACTTTTCTTTTGTGTATCAGTTTGTTCTTAATAATAGCAACAGTCTATGATTTCAACCACTACAAAATGTAACATTATTTTTTTTTTCATTCAACCAAAATAAGCTGCCATGATGGATGCTTTCAGCAACAGAAATTTGTGTTCGGTCAAAATACAGCAACAATAATGTGCAGTTTCAGCCAGTAAAAAATACACTTGCCTTTTTTATTTACCCCAGATATAGCAGCAAATAGTTGGTGATTTTGACAAGCTTCCTCCATTACCCAGCTGGAGTTTGACCGTGGCAGCAGACGAGAATAGCAGTTTTATCACACATAAATCATCTAAGAAAGTGTGGAATTTGACCAGGACATTGTTATGGCAGTAAGTGCGGTAGTAAAGATGAGTGGGGTTTGCATGGTAGTTCAGGGTCAGTAAAAAGTTGTTTGTTGTTTTGCATTTTTAGTTTATTTTGTATACTTCTTTAATCCCAGTGGGGAAATTTGCCTTTGTGTCATTGCAGCCCAGCTACAACTGGAGCAGACATGTCGTCGCCACAGTGCAGCGCAGGTCGGGGAAGGGGGTGGGGGGGGGGGGTAGGGATAAATACCTTCAGGATAGTCTACCCTGTCTTCGATTATAGTTCATAGTTTATCTCTGTCATTCACCCCCTATTCTTTTTTTTTGTTTCCAAATCACATTGTAATACACAAATACACACTACACAGACACGCATTCAGTTACGCACACACTCGCAAGCAAACATACTCTCTCGCGCTAGCTCTCTCCCTCCCTCCCTCCCTCCCCCCCCCCCTCTTTCCCTCTCTTTACCCCCACTCTCAGTTTTTCAACTTCCCTCTGTCTCTCTCCTTCCCACTCCCCCCCTCCTCTCTCTCTCTCTCTATCTCTCTCAAACACACACTCACTCACTCTTATATTTATCTCCACACTCACTGTTTTTCACCCTCTCTCTCTCTCTCTCTTTCTCTCTCTCTCTCTCTCCTGCCTCCTGCTGTCTCTCCCCGGAACAGAATATTCATACTCAACACATTATTGGGGAATAAAATGTGCAGTTCATCATAGTGCCAATGAATGCATCAGGACAAAAATACATGTATTGGGTAAAACATTGTGGTCCTAGTGTATTGAAAGATCATACACACAGTGGCACTCGCGTAACGTGGCGGAGACTTTCAAACTATGATCTGCAAGAATATTGCTAGGAAAGCTTATTGTATCATTTCTATGTAATTTTTGGTCTCAAATAGTCGGGAGGCCGTGAGAAAAGTGGGAACATGTCTGATAACAACATTATATCCGGAATTTAACAAAATATGTAACAAAAAAAAGGACACTAATTTTTACCAATATTTCACAATATAATAATGTATTTTACAGTACATATATTAAGGATATAGTAATGGGGCAAAAGTGGCCGAAGCTTGGGAAAAGCCCCCCCCCCCCCCCCCAAATAATTTAAGATTGTGTCTCCACTCAAGGTTGATTCTTCAATATTTTTTTTTTAATCTCAGGTTATGAAATCTAATTAATGCACAGACAAAAATCTCTTTAACTTGAGTTTAAATTCGGGTTTTACGGCGTGTCGACACGGTGAGGACCACTCTGCGCCTTCCAGGGGCTTTTTGCGTACGTTACTTTTATCTATGTTTGGTATTCAGGGCTACATCAATTTAAATTTCACAAATAGAATTAAACAGTTTCAAATAAACTCTACTACCTTGGTGAAATACTCAAAATTGTTTTGTATAGATCTGAAAAGAATAATAATTGTAAATATGTGTTACATAAAAGTCTTTAAATCAAATTGTAGATCTTTGCTTCTTTCAGAAATGACACTAAAGTAGGCTGGAAGAAAAAAAGAGGTGAAGGACATGCGCCATCCTTGCGAAGCTAGAGAGCCAAGCTATGGCAAAAGACGACATACGCCAATCCAGGGCAAACCGTCTTTTCGACATCATTTCTTGGAATGAAATCTGCACGATTTTTCTGTGTGAGTTATAATTTTGTACGGCTAATACATGAACAGATTGGGCCGTCACACGACAGACATTTGAACAGAGAACAAATCATTGTGCGAAACGTGTTTTTTGCATCTCTGGTGGAAAGACGAAAATCTGGCAGATACGGCCATTTTCCTTGACAACACGACAGAGCTTTGAATGGGGCTTTAAGCGTGGCGAGATACGGCGAAAAAACGCGATACCCTGACCGAAACGTTTGAAAGAAGAAATAAAAAAAAAGGCGACTTCACACTGTCTTCCTATCAACCGATCCATCAGGCCAACGTGTAACCAGACACCCGTGTCTCCGTCCAACTCCGGGCTCCACCGGCCTGTTTCAATAGCACCCCCCGCTTGGAGGGCTTGTCAAGCGGTGAGTTCAGCGAGAATACAATCCCTCGCTACATGATCGTTGGCTGGATCTCTTCTCTGCTTTCCAGTAGCAGACGCTGGGCAAATATTTTTCTGTCCCTGCGTTCTTTTCTCTAATCTCACGCTTTCCATACACCAGAGTTGCTTGCTGGTTACTGCCTCTCTGTACTCGACTCTCTATACAGTTCTATAGACGAGTCGTGCAACGAAACCTTCTGTGTCCCTATGGAGGTTGGAGGGAAGAAAATCAGCAGAGTAGCGGAGAGAGAGAAAGAAACATCAGCAAAGTAGCGGAGAGAGAGAAAGAAAGATCAGCAAAGTAGCGGAGAGAGAGAAAGAAAGATCAGCAAAGTAGCGGACAGAGAGAAAGAAAGATCAGCAAAGTAACGGAGAGAGAGAAAGAAAGATCAGCAAAGTAGCGGAGAGAGAGAAAGAAAGATCAGCAAAGTAGCGGAGAGAGAGAAAGAAAGATCAGCAAAGTAGCGGACAGAGAGAAAGAAAGATCAGCAAAGTAGCGGAGAGAGAGAAAGAAAGATCAGCAAAGTAGCGGAGAGAGAGAAAGAAAGATCAGCAAAGTAGCGGAGAGAGAGAAAGAAAGATCAGCAAAGTAGCGGAGAGAGAGAAAGAAAGATCAGCAGAGTAGCGGAGAGAGAGAAAGAAAGATCAGCAAAGTAGCGGAGAGAGAGAAAGAAAGATCAGCAAAGTAGCGGAGAGAGAGAAAGAAAGATCAGCAAAGTAGCGGAGAGAGAGAAAGAAAGATCAGCAGAGTAGCGGAGAGAGAGAAAGAAAGATCAGCAAAGTAGCGGAGAGAGAGAAAGAAAGATCAGCAGAGTAGCGGAGAGAGAGAAAGAAAGATCAGCAGAGTAGCGGAGAGAGAGAAAGAAAGATCAGCAGAGTAGCGGAGAGAGAGAAAGAAAGATCAGCAGAGTAGCGGAGAGAGAGAAAGAAAGATCAGCAAAGTAGCGGAGAGAGAGAAAGAAAGATCAGCAGAGTAGCGGAGAGAGAGAAAGAAAGATCAGCAAAGTAGCGGAGAGAGAGAAAGAAAGATCAGAAAAGTAGCGGAGAGAGAGAAAGAAAGATCAGCAGAGTAGCGGAGAGAGAGAAAGAAAGATCAGCAGAGTAGCGGAGAGAGAGAAAGAAAGATCAGCAGAGTAGCGGAGAGAGAGAAAGAAAGATCAGCAGAGTAGCGGAGAGAGAGAAAGAAAGATCAGCAGAGTAGCGGAGAGAGAGAAAGAAAGATCAGCAAAGTAGCGGAGAGAGAGAAAGAAAGATCAGCAGAGTAGCGGAGAGAGAGAAAGAAAGAGGGAGGGACACCGGGGACAGGAGGGATGAACGAAAGAGCAAAGGGAAGAAAGAGGGGGTAGTAGAGTGATGGGAGAAAGAGGGGGTAGTAGAGTGATGGGATGAAAGAGGGGGGTAGTAGAGTGATGGGAGAAAGAGGGGGTAGTAGAGTGATGGGAGAAAGAGGGGGTAGTAGAGTGATGGGAGAAAGAGGGGGTAGTAGAGTGATGGGAGAAAGAGGGGGTAGTAGAGTGATGGGAGAAAGAGGGGGTAGTAGAGTGATGGGAGAAAGAGGGGGTAGTAGAGTGATGGGAGAAAGAGGGGGTAGTAGAGTGATGGGATGAAAGAGGGGGTAGTAGAGTGATGGGAGAAAGAGGGGATAGTAGAGTGATGGGAGAAAGAGGGGGTAGTAGAGTGATGGGAGAAAGAGGGGGTAGTAGAGTGATGGGAGAAAGAGGGGGGTAGTAGAGTGATGGGAGAAAGAGGGGGTAGTAGATTGATGTGAGAAAGAGGGGGTAGTAGGGTGATGGGAGAAAGAGGGGGTAGTAGAGTGATGGGATGAAAGATGGGGTAGTAGAGTGATGGGAGAAAGAGGGGGTAGTAGAGTGATGGGAGAAAGAGGGGGTAGTAGAGTGATGGGAGAAAGAGGGGGTAGTAGAGTGATGGGAGAAAGAGGGGGTAGTAGAGTGATGGGAGAAAGAGGGGGTAATAGAGTGATGGGAGAAAGAGGGGGTAGTAGAGTGATGGGAGAAAGAGGGGGTAGTAGAGTGATGGGATGAAAGAGGGGGTAGTAGAGTGATGGGAGAAAGAGGGGGTAGTAGAGTGATGGGATGAAAGAGGGGATAGTAGAGTGATGGGAGAAAGAGGGGGTAGTAGAGTGATGGGAGAAAGAGGGGGTAGTAGAGTGATGGGATGAAAGATGGGGGAGTAGAGTGATTATTAGAAAGAGGGGGTAGTAGAGTGATGGGAGAAAGAGGGGGTAGTAGAGTGATGGGAGAAAGAGGGGGTAGTAGAGTGATGGGAGAAAGAGGGGGTAGTAGAGTGATGGGAGAAAGAGGGGGTAGTAGAGTGATGGGAGAAAGAGGGGGTAGTAGAGTGATGGGAGAAAGAGGGGGTAGTAGAGTGATGGGAGAAAGAGGGGGTAGTAGAGTGATGGGAGAAAGAGGGGGTAGTAGAGTGATGGGATGAAAGAAGGGGGTAGTAGATTGATGGGATGAAAGAGGGGGTAGTAGAGTGATGGGATGAAAGAGGGGGTAGTAGAGTGATGGGAGAAAGAGGGGGTAGTAGAGTGATGGGAGAAAGAGGGGGTAGTAGAGTGATGGGAGAAAGAGGGGGTAGTAGAGTGATGGGAGAAAGAGGGGGTAGTAGAGTGATGGGATGAAAGAAGGGGGTAGTAGAGTGATGGGATGAAAGAGGGGGTAGTAGAGTGATGGGAGAAAGAAAGGGTAGTAGAGTGATGGGAGAAAGAGGGGGTAGTAGAGTGATGGGATGAGAGAGGGGGTAGTAGAGTGATGGGATGAAAGAAGGGGGTAGTAGAGTGATGGGATGAAAGAGGGGGTAGTAGAGTGATGGGATGAAAGAGGGGGTAGTAGAGTGATGGGATGAAAGAAGGGGGTAGTAGAGTGATGCAATGAAAGAGGGGGTAGTAGAGTGATGGGAGAAAGAGGGGGTAGTAGAGTGATGGGAGAAAGAGGGGGTAGTAGAGTGATGGGAGAAAGAGGGGGTAGTAGAGTGATGGGAGAAAGAGGGGGTAGTAGAGTGATGGGAGAAATAGGGGGTAGTAGAGTGATGGGAGAAAGAGGGGGTAGTAGAGTGATGGGAGAAAGAGGGGGTAGTAGAGTGATGGGAGAAAGAGGGGGTAGTAGAGTGATGGGAGAAAGAGGGGGTAGTAGAGTGATGGGAGGAAGAGGGGGTAGTAGAGTGATGGGAGAAAGAGGGGGTAGTAGAGTGATGGGAGAAAGAGGGGGGTAGTAGAGTGATGAGAGAAAGAGGGGGGTAGTAGAGTGATGGGAGAAAGAGGGGGGTAGTAGAGTGATGGGAGAAAGAGGGGGGTAGTAGAGTGATGGGAGAAAGAGGGGGGTAGTAGAGTGATGGGAGAAAGAGGGGGGTAGTAGAGTGATGGGAGAAAGAGGGGGGTAGTAGAGTGATGGGAGAAAGAGGGGGTAGTAGAGTGATGGGAGAAAGAACGGGTAGTAGAGTGATGGGAGAAAGAGGGGGTAGTAGAGTGATGGGAGAAAGAGGGGGTAGTAGAGTGATGGGAGAAAGAGGGGGTAGTAGAGTGATGGGAGAAAGAGGGGGTAGTAGAGTGATGGGAGAAAGAGGGGGTAGTAGAGTGATGGGAGAAAGAGGGGGTAGTAGAGTGATGGGAGAAAGAGGGGGTAGTAGAGTGATGGGAGAAAGAGGGGGTAGTAGAGTGATGGGAGAAAGAGGGGGTAGTAGAGTGATGGGAGAAAGAGGGGGTAGTAGAGTGATGGGAGAAAGAGGGGGTAGTAGAGTAATGGGAGAAAGAGGGGGTAGTAGAGTGATGGGAGAAAGAGGGGGTAGTAGAGTGATGGGAGAAAGAGGGGGTAGTAGAGTGATGGGAGAAAGAGGGGGTAGTAGAGTGATGGGAGAAAGAGGGGGTAGTGGAGTGATGGGAGAAAGAGGGGGTAGTAGAGTGATGGGAGAAAGAGGGGGTAGTAGAGTGATGGGAGAAAGAGGGGGTAGTAGAGTGATGGGAGAAAGAGGGGGTAGTAGAGTGATAGGAGAAAGAGGGGGTAGTAGAGTGATGGGAGAAAGAGGGGGTAGTAGAGTGATGGGAGAAAGAGGGGGTAGTAGAGTGATGGGAGAAAGAGGGGGTAGTAGAGTGATGGGAGAAAGAGGGGGTAGTAGAGTGATGGGAGGAAGAGGGGGTAGTAGAGTGATGGGAGAAAGAGGGGGGTAGTAGAGTGACGGGAGAAAGAGGGGGTAGTAGAGTGACGGGAGGAAGAGGGGGTAGTAGAGTGATGGGAGAAAGAGGGGGGTAGTAGAGTGATGGGAGAAAGAGGGGGGTAGTAGAGTGATGGGAGAAAGAGGGGGGTAGTAGAGTGATGGGAGAAAGAGGGGGGTAGTAGAGTGATGGGAGAAAGAGGGGGGTAGTAGAGTGATGGGAGAAAGAGGGGGGTAGTAGAGTGATGGGAGAAAGAGGGGGGTAGTAGAGTGATGGGAGAAAGAGGGGGGTAGTAGAGTGATGGGAGAAAGAGGGGGTAGTAGAGTGATGGGAGAAAGAGGGGGTAGTAGAGTGATGGGAGAAAGAGGGGGTAGTAGAGTGATGGGAGAAAGAGGGGGTAGTAGAGTGATGGGAGAAAGAGGGTGTAGTAGAGTGATGGGAGAAAGAGGGGGCAGTAGAGTGATGGGAGAAAGAGGGGGTAGTAGAGTGATGGGAGAAAGAGGGGGGTAGTAGAGTGATGGGAGAAAGAGGGGGTAGTAGAGTGATGGGAGAAAGAGAGGGTAGTAGAGTGATGGGAGAAAGAGGGGGGTAGTAGAGTGATGGGAGAAAGAGGGGGGTAGTAGAGTGATGGGAGAAAGAGGGGGTAGTAGAGTGATGGGAGAAAGAGGGGGTAGTAGAGTGATGGGAGAAAGAGGGGGTAGTAGAGTGATGGGAGAAAGAGGGGGGTAGTAGAGTGATGGGAGAAAGAGGGGGTAGTAGAGTGATGGGAGAAAGAGGGGGTAGTAGAGTGATGGGAGAAAGAGGGGGTAGTAGAGTGATGGGAGAAAGAGGGGAAGAGAGAGATGAACGAACGAGTGAAATAAAGAGAGAACGAGTGAATTTATTAATGAGTAGAATTATGAGCGAGAAAAGAGAGAGAGTGGGGAAGGGAAGAAAGAACGAACGACTAAACCCTGGAAGAGAGAGGGAGAGAGAGAGAGAGAGAGAGAATGAAGGAATGAGCAAAGTTATGGAAAAGATAGTGGAAAATAATGAAGTGATGAGTAAAGTGAGTGGAAAACGGTGTGGGATTCTGGTATTGCATTGATAGAGAATTCTTGTGTGCATTTAGGGGTAGATTTCAGATCTGGTGCAGAGGAATTCGTCTCGACTTCAAGACAGTGAAATGAATGGCAATGGTGACCAAGTGAAGAATTACAATCATGTAGTTATGACTGGGTTTACTAAAGAAGCTCATCCCTAATCCATTTACAGTGTATTTGCTTGTATCTCATTATAAACGTGTATGTGAACTTGCATACCTTGATAATGTCCAGTGGGTAGAATCTAAAAAAAAAAAAAAAAGAATAAAAAGTATGCCATGCGCTGGATTTGCCAAGCCAAAATAAAAAATCTATGGGGTTGTTGTTTCTTTTCGAAGGAGGTGGGGGCAGTAGGACGTATTTGTTAGATCAGATGTACAGTTGTATAATATCTATTTTGTTATCACGTTATCAATTTTTATTTTGTTCTCACTTTTCCCGAGAGATTGTTTTTTTTATTTTACAAAATAGGGGTAGATGAACAAAAGGGATATACTAGTATAAAATTTATTTAATGTCGACGACCCTGTCTTTCCTGGTCGCCTACGGGCCTTGTCTTTCCTTTCTCTTTTCATTTTATTGTCTCGTTTCTGTATTATTCCTTACGCGAGGCTTTGCTGTATTGGCCCGTTATGAATGACGTCACAGAGTGTTTTTGATTGGTTCTTCCGACACCCAGATAATAAAAATGTCTAAGCGGTTAAAATGCCTGCTGGTTGCATTGCAGTTGGCTGTTATGACAGGGGTGGAAAGGATGGATCCAAGCTGAGAATTGACCGAACGTCTCCCATGTGCATATAATTATACATACGTGCCATTGTTTACTGTAGTGAACTACTTTTAGCTCGCCGCCGGCTGGTTCGCGACGCCTCAAGTGCTCGTAGTGCAAATCAGCCAACGAATCAAAATCAATGCTACAATCGCCATGGTGATGCGTCGGTCCTTACATCAAAGATGGCTGATATGGGCAATGGGCCTATACAACTTATTTTCTTTTTGCCACACATGTATTTTGACTCGGCATCAAGTTTTACTGCGACCTGTCAGATGTTCTGTGTGTGTTTTATTTTGCTAATAACGTATATTAGGCCTGTGTACGCTTGATTTGGCAATTATTTTACTCCCTCAGCTATTAACATTTGAATATTATTACAAGTACGTAAGTCCCCCCAATTTTTTGGCGCTAGTGGTACGTTTTTTAAAACCTTTTGTGACTCCAGAGCGAGAGAGCTCCTCCCGATATCCTCCCGATATACTCGTAACAGCATCCATAATTAATTAGCCATTCAGATTTTCTTCCTGTTTTCCTCCTGATATTTGGCTGAAAGGGCAAGGGGCAGGGTTAGGGATTCGATAAGATTTAGGGTTGAGGATAAGGACGAGGTTAGGGGTAGGTAGTTACACACGTGTCCCTTGCGCAAAACGCTTGGGGGACCATGTGTACTTTTATTAAGGTCCTTTGCATTTTTCACGCCCCCCATGGGAGACTGCGAGGTGCGCGCAGTGAGCACGGGTGTGCAGATGGTGACGGCCCTGAAGGATGCCACTGCCAGTGTGTCTGTTCCAAAGGCGCTGCCCGGCCCTGCACGTCGTCTGCTGGCTCTACTCGTCGTCTGCTGGCCCTACTCAATAACGGGGTAATAATGATAGTCTGTACTTGCTTCTCTCCCCTTTCCCTCCACCCCCCCCTGTAAAACGGTGTACACCATATAGCGGATATTTTTTCCCCCCCCGACTACTCAGAGATTAAAGAGAGAAGAGGTAAAACTAAATGAAAAGCGCCTATGAGGAATTAATGAAAGACAGAGAAAAAAAAAAAGAAGAAAATTGGGAATGGTGAGGAGGCTATTACTATCTGAGATTGTGTGTGACGTTGGGGGGGGGGGGCTCCTCGAGAATACAGAGGAGGAGGGAGGAAGGTGGGAGATTGGGGAGTGGGGGGGGGGGGGTTGATTGAGATTTGATGGCAGGGGGGAGTAAATAGGCTAGGGAGGTGGAGGGTGATTGTGTGGCTGTGCCCTTCGAAACTGGAGCGTGAGAATAATGTTGGTCGCCAGAGAGGGGGGGGGGGGGGGGGAGAGGGGGATGTCGGAGGAGGTGGCGAAGGTGAGTGAGTGAGAGAGGGAGAGAGAGAGAGAAATACAACTGCATAGATAGACACAGAGGGGGGGGGGGAGAGAGAGAGACAAAATGCACACAATATGGCTATACTGGCTACGGATGGGTGGGGGTAAGTTGGGGGGGGGGGGGGTAAGATTCTTGTGAAGTAGAAGAAGGACGTTGGATGGCGAAGGGGGAAAGGGGGGGGGGGTGCTTCATAAATCAAAAAATAAATTTAAAGAATAGATAGAGAACAGTAGTTGTTTTTCTTTGCGGGGGGGGGGGGTACTGATAGATTACGAGTAAGAAACCAACAGGATGAAAGAAATTGGGGGGGGGGGGAGAGCTAAACGTGTGACAAACAATAACACCGTGTACGTGAAATGAGAAAACATGAAAAAGGAAAACAAATCAGTCTTTACGCGCAATAGATGAAGTACAGGATCTGACTATAGAGACGGTGGGGTGAAAGGCGGAGAGGAGAGAAATGGGATAGGAGACGATCAAGTTTGACCGTGCGAATGAATGAATGAATGAATGAATGAATCACGGCGCTCGAAGCTCGTTTTGTCTTGCCGTTCTATTTGATCGGGTGAGGAGGTTGGGAGTCCCCGTGTGGTTCAATATCTCCTCGCGTCTCCGTAGTGGAGCTGTGGCCCAGGGCAGCTCTGCCGTCTCTTCCCGGCCTATTGTACTAGGAGATTTCCTTCTTCCAAGTCTGCGCTCTATACCAGTGGTTCTCAGACTCTCAGGCCACAGGACTCCTGCTGCCATCGCAATTCCTACCCCATTTTGAAGGATGTTGTCATAGGAGCGTAGTTTAATCACAAAGCCAAATAATAGAGTAGATACTTAGTGTTCATTGCTCAGCTAGAGTTTCCTACACTAAGCTTCTGGGCAATTAATAGATTGTAACACCGCCCCATCAAAGACGGTTTCAGTCAAACCAATCCACTCAAGAGCCAGGAATAACTCAGGCCAAGAAATGTCGTGTTTACACGGTGTCCACACAGAAACAACAGCCCATTTTGAATTGTTTTCCAGACTTTATTTGGCTATTGTTAAAGAACCCTGGTATTTTACACAGTAAACTATAGCTGAGCTGTGACCACAACTCAATATTTTTTCTTTTCGGCTTTGTAATCCGACTACAATCCTCTAAAACCAGACTTTTTTCACTATTACACTTGTACAGAAATGATTATTGAAATAATTTATGAAATTAAATGTCTTTATTAAAGACATTTAGTTCCATAAATTGTTTCGATAATCATTTCTGTACAACTGTAATTTTTTTAAATAATCCGTAATTGAACTGGTCATTAAACTTCTGATTAGTAATAACAGGATGTCTCAAAAAATGTACATACTACACACACGCACACAAAATTTACATACTACACACACGCACACAAAATGTACATACTACACTCACGCACACAAAATGTACATACTACACACACGCACACAAAATTTACATACTACACACACGCACACAAAATGTACATACTACACACACTGAACTGCGTTGCCATCAATGCCTGGCCCAGAACGGTCATCACTTTCAACACAAGTGATTACTCAAATAATGACACATCATTCTGTCCTCTTTGATTTGAACAATAAATTGTGAATATTGTATCAATAAACACTCAAAGTGTGTATGATTATATTTTTGTGCCACCTCCTAGGATAAATGAATTCTGTCCTAGTCCTAGTTTGGTCTGAAATTCGTCCCCTCCGGATTGGAAATTCCATCTCTGGGAGCCAGAGCAGTCCCATTTGAGAATCATGCTACACACACACACACACAAGCAGCGACACACACCTATTCAGCCCCTGTACACACAAACACTCCTGCGCACAGCTCGGGCCCCGCCGGTTTCTTGAACGTTTTCTCCAGCGGTCCTGCGTTTGAAGTGGCAGGGGGGAGAAGCCGCAGGGAGAACAGTGGAAGACTAGAAAGAAAGGGGTACAAGGGAATAAAGGCAGAGAATGAGATAGTTCGCACTGATAAGAACTGTAGGGACATTGCATGCTGGAGAAAGCTCTAGTGTGGGTGGAAGGCAACAGAGTTTATACCTTTTTTTTTTTTTAAGTTCCATGGCTTGTTTTCAAAACCTAGTACAAGAGACTGACATCCCAGCTCCTGCTCCTACATAAAAAAAAAAAAAAAGACTGTTGTATAAATTGCTCGGTCTGCCTGCTGGTGTGTGTATAAAATTGCGTGTGTTTCTTTCTTTCTTTCCCTGTCGTGTATGTATGTTATCTGGGAGGGAGTAAGAAAACAAGAGAAAGAGATGCACAGGGAGAAAAAGACAGAATTACAATACATAGACACAGAGTGATAGAGGGTGCGAGAGATAGACGGAAAAGACAAGGGCACAGAACGATCGAGAGGGGTATGGGATCATTATTAGTATCATCAGTTACTTCTACATTCTTTGGTATCATGTTTGGCTTGCGACCCCCCCCCCCCCAAGCTCCCGGCCCTCCGAAATTGGCTTGGCACCCCAGACCGGCATGGTGAAAACCTCTGGTCTAAGGGAGTTCACAAACTCTGGCCCCTCCCCTGCCCCCCTCCAGGACATAATAACAACTTGACTGAGAGACAGAGAGCTGTATTTATAAGACGTGATTTTGTCGCGCGAAAATTTGCCCCTTGCGTCTGAGAGACGTGGACAATGCACTGTGTGGACACCGTGTAAACACGACATTTCTTGGCCTAAATCATTCCTGGCTCTTGAGTGGATTGGTTTGACTGAAACCGTCTTTGATTTGGCGGTGTTATAATCTATTAATTGCCCACAAACGTCTCTAGAAGTAATGACAGGTGTACAAACAATTTGTTGCAAGGATTTTTGCAAAGGTCAGCTCCTAAAGCTAAGCTCAAACTGAACTTCATATCTATCATAATGGCAGTCATCATCCTGTTTCATCAAATTTCTGGATCGTCCAGAAGCAACAGAATAATACACATAGCAACTGAGAAAAATACAGAAGATCGTTTTTGCCCTGTACAATTCGCCTCAAGAAGACACTTCAGCTGGATGTGTGCCACTTTTCACTAAAGTTCCTTATCATGTCACTCCGTGTATGCCTGTGAGTTGTGGTATTTGACTACGTAATGATGCGTGAGGTACGTGTACCGGTACCATGAATGTGCCCTTAAACACTCTATGAAAGAGAATTTCCCTTATGAGATAATAAATTCATAGTGATTCTTATCTTATCTCCTACTGGTGGACATGCCCTAGCTGGCTATGGAAACATCACCACAGGGCTGAAAATGGTTCGAAAGGACTTGACAGGCCTGAAGCCAACTGTAAACTTTCAAATTTTGTATTATTTACGAATGCATTATGACACAGGCATGAATCTATACAAACAAAGGATGGACGGAAATCTTGATAGTCCTGTGGAGGACAATTCCTTCCTGTGCATGTGAATCGACATTTCGCCCCCTTAAAATGACAAGGTTCTAACTCCTTTCCATCAACTTTTGAGAAATTGATGGTTGGGATTTCAAGTGCTCACAGCTTTTAGAGATATGACTCTTGTCTTTCTTTTTTAGTAAGTGCTTACATATTACACACCGAACCCGCTTAATAATACTTTGTCACGCAACAGAGAAGGCCCGTGGAAGTAGTATGAAGCGTGTAACTCTGTTCAGCCAAAAAGTGGAGATCGAGCCTTGACACTCTAGGGGATGATTTTGCTGCAAATTTTACGCACGGCTTTTTGCTGATTCAGGGACGATTCTCAAATCTGAACGTCGAGGAGTACGTTTGAACCGCGGTATTGTATATGTACCAATGTGTCAATTCATCTACATGTATGTGACTGCAAATTGCATGCAAAACGTTTTCTGGAGGACACTTCTTGTACCCGAGCAATGTGTCATTCGAGCTCCTGCAATATTCCAATAACTTCTGTTGAATTTTAGTCATGTAGTTTATGTAAGCTATGTCGCCATACGAAGGGCTAACAACGCTGGAGCGCCGAGAAACAAAAGTGTTCTTCAATGCCACCAAATTTGAGATGTAGACCGCTATGCACTGTGCTGCCCTTAATCTGAGCAAAAGCAGTTTGAAATTTCGCAGATGCTCATAATTTTATGAAACCAAAACGATGAAACCATTCTGTGGTCTAATATTTTTAAATTACCTTTCCCGCACTTTAAACTTACAATTGTAGATTATCTCTGAAGGCATGATACTGTATTGCAATAATACTGACCAGGATTTTTGTAAGAATGTTAACTTTGATGCCTGCAGACATTGGCACGGTGTTCTGATGAATTTGCAATGTTGCACTATGGACATCACATCTTTATGAACTAGATAAAGTACCTGACTTTGCACAGGTTGAAACTTCTTCAGCCCTCCCCCTCCCTGTCCGCCACCCGTTCCCTCTCCAACAGCCCCCCCCCTCCCCTCCTTCCCACCGTGCAACTTACATTTTCAGATCTTTCGCAAAAAATTCATGTCAGTAAATATGCAGGATTCTGCAGGATAGTCCACAGTAGGTCCAACAGAATCGTTAATTTATAGAAGTCGACATTTTAAAAGATACATTAATACCATGTGGATACATACAACCTATAAGGATATATTTTTCATTATGAATAATTAACAGTACACAGTAGTGCCCCCCCCCCTCCCCCGACCCTGCAAAAAAAAAATCATATATATATCAGACCCGGTGAGCGTGGGTGTACGACATCATTAACATGTACGTGTGTTCTGCGGGATTTTCTACTGCTATGACTCAGTGGTATCGACAATACACAGGCACATACAGAATACCAATGCTCGTAACCAAGCACACTGAATATCTTTGATCCCGATACGCGTCATTAAGTCCGATCATGGGTTCCTACCACGATATTGTATAATTTGCTAAGTGTCCAATCTGCAGAGTCAGAAGAACACAGAGCCATTTTCTCGGAGTATCGCTTAATGTTATACATAATGCCAGTGGCAGAAATCAATACCGGGATCTTTAGATCGCGCCAGCCCAGAACCGAACCGCCCTCGTCGATCATTGGATTCACGGGTCGGCGATCCGAGGCAAGTCATACTGGCAATGAGATGAGAATCGAATGTTTTCCCACTCGATAGATGAAATAGTATTGCCCATGGCAGAAATCGATGGAGGACCTCTTGAGCATGACCCGTAACAGTGAGCTAATTACTGGCACTATGGAGCCGTTAGTCAGCGCTTTTCATTGGCCCCAATATCGATATGTTTACTCGTTTCTTTCTTTTCCTCTCTCCTCCTGTTTCTTTATCTGTCCCGAGCACAGTCTTTTTATTGTTTAAATAGCCCGTCCTTCTATCTATCTATCTGTCTATCTATCTATTTATCTATCTATCTATCTATCTGTCTTTCCTGCGTCTGCCTGCCTGTCTGTCTGTTTGTCTATCTGTCTATCTGCCTGCCTGCCTGCCTGTCTGTAATAGTACTAATACCTTACATCGCCAAGCCCCCAGTGTTCGATCAGAGATCAAAGACAGCTCACAGCAATAGTACAGTCGTGTACATAATATGTCAGTCACAGTAACAACTTCCAGCTTGCGGGAACTCAGCACCACTGTGACTCTCGCCATGAATAGTAAACAATAACCGTATTTCAGACACAAGCGGTATAGCTGGCATGTCAGAACATTCCATCCAAAACTTGAAATAACCCTTCCTCTCCACCCCCCCCCCCCCAAATCGCCATCTCCGTCAAGTTGTCACGATCGAGGTAAGTTCATGCATGACCAGTGTATCCCCGGCCCTAGCGTGAAACGGCGCAAGTGCTGAGGTCACAGCTTCACTGAAGATGGGGGAAAACTGTTCTAGGTGAATTTAATGTATTCCTATCTTAAATATTATAGGCCTAAGACAATTATGTTTAGACTTACCCGTTTATAAACTTCAAAAATTTGAAGTATTGTAGTCCTTTCTAATCAATGATATTTAAAAAAAAAAAATGATAATGAAATTCCTCCACCAAGGGGTTCTGAGAAAAAAAACATACACACACCAGAATACATGTAAATGACGAAAATGAGTTGCTTTCTGCGGTTAAGCGAAGACATTAAAATTTGTGCAGTTTTATAATGTGGCCAACGAGTGATTTCCCCTCCCTTCCTCCACTATGGCAGGGTCGCGGGGTCACGGCTACGTCATCGTCTAAAACCCATCCCAAATCTACCAGCCCGGCTACCATCTTGTCTATCAGGAACGAGATCTGAACCGGATGTTATTGTTTCTTGACCCGGACCCACCTCACCAGTGACTTCGTCAGAGACTGAAGTCTATAATCAGCTGACGCCGGGAAGATGTTCAGAATGCACGCTAAAAACCTTGCCGTTGGTCCTATCATGAAACCGCGTTAGTGCTGAGAGAGCTGTAGATAGGGAGGCAAAACCGTTTTACTTGAACATAAAGTAATGCTCACTTTGATAGATCTATACACTTTAGTTATATAGCATACATTTGAATAATAGTATTCCCTCTTAGTTGGTAGAAAGGGATTAAATTCCTTCAAGAATCCCAGGAATATTTAGCATCATCTGCCGTTATGTGGAAACATTTGGGCGGTTTTTATAACTGGCGTTAAAACTTGCACTCATGTTCTTGTCTTGAGGTGTTCGTATTCTTTTTAAGAAGTAAATGTGTGCCCAAGTAGCAATGTGATCCCTTGAACTATGAAAGGAAGACCAGCTGTTGGCGGCATAAAGTTAGCAGAATTTAGTATACTGTTTACCCACGAATTGCTCGGTCCTAAACCGCACAGAGTCGAGGCCGTTTTGGCCCATTTTTTGGTCTGTATTAAGGAATACCTACACGTCACTGACGTCAGCTAACGTGGTTTGTTACGTGTATGAGACTATCCACACGTTGTCCAGGGTTCATACAAAGTCTTGAAAACTAATTTTAAGGACTTCCTAAGGACTCACAGTAAACAAATTAAAGACCCGCATGCCTGTGACCAAGAAATATTACACGTATGTAGCACTCAAAAATCAAGTAGGCTACACATGTGCCAGAAATATTACAACTATACAAGTGGTGTGCAGCACTCATCGAAGCGGAGCCGTTTCTGCATCCAGAGTTCAAGCATAGTAAATTCACTCTGAAAAGTTCAGTTATTTCAGATCCATTATGCAATTCAGTTTGCCTGATAGATACTCTAGTGAAAGTAATGTACATCAAGTCTATTAACATGATAAATGAAGTTCAGTCCTCTTAGCAGGTGCCCCTTCAAAAGTTGTTTGAAATCAAATTTATTCACATTATAAAATCAGTTTATTTCCCCTGACTGATGCTCCTCCAAAGTTCATTCCATATCAAAGCCATTAACACTATAAATTACATTTCAGCCAATCAGTCATTGTACCGAATGAAGCCTACTTAACTAATATACCTAACATTATGACATGCAGTTCAGTCCTCTCTCAAAAGTTCCTTGTACTTGTATGAAGTCTGTTAGTATTAACATTTAAGCAGCCCAGCCCTGCTGGCTGATGCTCTGTCAAAATTTTCTTGCATCAAGTCTACAACTTCTGCTGAGCTTGGCTACCATCGCGCACATGCATTTTACAGCGTTAATGTTCACTGTGTATCAAAGTACCAATTATCGAGTGCGCAATCGGAAGATTTGAATCTCAGATGTTTCACTTGTAACACAAATTTTAAGGACTTTTTAAAGACTCTGACATCATTTTCAGAATTTAAGGACTTTTTGAGTACTAATTTTTTCTTTTAAGAAAATTAAGGATTGTAAGGACTTTTAAGGACCTGTGTGAACCCTGGTTGTCCAGGCTCCAAATAATGATTTCGACAGGCAGGGATTTACAATTAACTTGATGAACCAAAATTAGCACGTGCTTAGGGCATCAAGGGAAGAGAGGGTGGGGGGGGGGGGGGGCACAACAGAAATTTTTCATTGCCGAATGTACCATGGTGCAAAACTGCAAATGGTGCAGCTGAACCAGGGTCCACAAAAAGCCCCCCCCCCCCTCCCCCTCCCCCAAAATGAAAAAAAGAAAAAAGAATTAAAATATTTATAAAAATTCTATTTTACAAAATTTATTTTTGTTTCTATTTTGAATTACATGTACAATATAATGGGGACACCAAAATCTTTAGTGCTTAGGGCCTCTTAGGGGCTTAATCCGGCCCTGCTGACAGGTCTCCCCGAAATGGGAATTCAAGGAGGATGTTATAGCTTACAAGCCTACAAATATCGTATATTTTATCCATGAGCTCCGCGGACGCGTTGACAGGCTACAATGTTGGCGTTTCCATCTCCAACACTGAAAAATAAAAACAGAAAAAAAGGGGCTAAACGTCCGACGTTGATTGTAGGGAAAAGATGACCGGCTGAAATTACACGAGTGTTTACTGAAATTTTATACCCTTTTTTGAAATACGATCATATCTTCACGCCAGATCGTAGAATCCATGCTTCCTTGCCGTCCATGGAACCTAGAGAAAGAAAGAGAGGGGGGTTGGGAGGAGTGTTGAGATCACTGAGTGGCCGTCCCGCGAAGAGTGTCGGAAAGATGGCGGCCAGGCAGTGAAAATAGTTCGGTCGTCTGCCCACATTGGAGGAAATCAATACGCCATATCGATCGTGTCCTGGTCAGACAGAGAGAAATCCCGGACCCTGCTCGATTTTCCCACACGCTTTTCTCCAAGCTGAACCACCACAACATAGATCTGCATTCTACATTTAGAACTTACCAAACTCCAGTTTTCCTACCATTGTGGCATTTTGGAAGGTTGGGGGATTGGGAGGGGGGGGGGGGTGTCAGTAGTATTTTTACTGTTGTGTTGGCAGTTTCATTTACAAATGTTAGTTGAACTTAGTGTCCTTTTTTTTTTTCCTCTACACAATTTGTATTTAATTTGCAATTGTCAGACAGTATACATGATTAAACCACAGTCACAAAGGGATTTAAATATAATTTGTAAATAGAAATGAAAAGATGGACTACCTAAATACGTAGCTATTTGGCAAGTGGCCAGAGTGAAAACTTGGATAGATTATGCCGTGTCATCATCACCATCATTATGTCCACTGTGTCGATCATCACTGTAGGGAGTGTTGTTATTATCACATTACTGTATGTTAGTATCAACGTAACTCAAATTTTGAAATTTGTACAGGCAGCACACGCACACGCGCGCACACACACACACACACACACACAAAAGGAGTGGTTAAAGATTGCCTCTCTAAATGTTTGAAGTTCAAGAATTAATGGCTTACGCGGGTGCTAAAATACAATGTACATGTGCCCTGGGTAAGAATCACGGTGGTCGGTCCACTGTGATACACACATGATTAATTTATTTAGAGAATAAACATCCCACACAACGTTTCTCTTGACAAAAAGTGGTCCCCTGAGTCCCTGTAGAAGCTGCATTGGTGTGATCACGAGGGATAGACCGACTGAAAGCATGTTATTTTGTTCCCAGGACGTACGGATAGGCATAACCTGCATTTTTCTCAATACGGGACAGTGTGGTAACAAAATTTACCACGACGCACGGACCGCTGGGAAAATAGCGACGTACGGAAACGTTTTAAAGAACACAGTTTTCGAGGGGAAGAGGTCACTACATACAATATTTGTCCTGAGTGCTATTTCCCCAGAATACGCCTCTGAAGCAACTGGTTACAGCGAGAGACTGTGTGCGACTAACCTTTCATGAACCCAGCGTGATTTTAAAAAGAGGGGAGTGGTAGGATTTGCGGGGGAGGGGGGGGGGCGCTGTGCAATGGGGATTTTGTCATTTACTGCATTCATTCTTTAAATGAAATGTGGATAATTTCCCCCGTTACCAACTCCGGTCACTCAAAGGTATTGAATAAGACAAATCATTCTCCAGTATAATTTCATACTCTGCTGGCGACCGGAAGTTATTTCGCACGATATGGGAAGTAATTCTAATTACAGGAAGTTCTTCACTGTCTCCCGGCAAATTATGTAATTATTTTCATGTTAATGATTTTTTAAAAAAAAGATTTCCATAAAGTATAATTTGAAATTTAAGAATATTGTAAAAGAAAATGGACAATAATAATAATAATGTTAGCACTTTAGGTGGGCACGTGCGAATTTTCAGTGGAACCATCCCTCAATCAGCATCTAAGTTTTCACTTCCCTGTCTCTCTCTCTCTTCCTCTCCCCGGCCTCTTTCAGTCTTTCTTTCTCTTATTCTTCCCTGCCTCTTTCAGTCTTTCCTCCCCCCTCTCTCTTTTTCCTCTCCCCACGCCTCTTTCAGTCTTGCTTTCTCTCTCTCTTTCTCTCCATTGCCTCTTTCAGTCTTCTCCCCCCCCTCTCTCTCTTCCCCTCCCTCACCTCTTTCAGTTTTTCTCTCTCTCTCTTCCTCTTCCCCTCCGCCGCCTATATACATGTTTATATAATATATTATATTACATGTATATCTCTCTTCCCATACTCCTCCCCGCCTCTTTCAATCTCTTCCTTTATTCCCCCTCCTGCCTCTTTCTGTCTTTCTCTCTCTCCGACTTTTTCTTTCTTTCTTTCACCCCCCCCCCTCTTTCTCTCTCTCCTTCATGTGTGTCAGCACGTTGCAAGGTGAATTATTCTGCACTGTTTGTAATGAGCGAGTCATTCGCCAACTAATTTACATGCAAATCTATTTTGATATTTACCTACATGTAAAAAGATATAGTTAAGTTACATGTAGATAATTCAACGAAAACAAAAGGTG
Source organism: Onchidella celtica (assembly GCA_963931925.1). Lineage (NCBI taxonomy): Eukaryota > Metazoa > Mollusca > Gastropoda > Systellommatophora > Onchidiidae > Onchidella > Onchidella celtica. The sequence goes on along the minus strand of OZ007583.1, from coordinate 5,097,703 downwards.
AAATTGTAAATGACGCATCTTTTCCTCAGTAAAGTCAGTTACTCAAATGAATGAACACTCGGGCTAAAACATAAAACTTGGCATGAATACACGGTAAATCACCAAAATCGCACATCAAAGTCTGTTCATTGCATGCATTTGGAACTGACGTTAAACATTGATAGGAAGGGTAAATGAGTTACACATATGTCATGTACATGTAATATACCTGGGGAGTAAATTAAATGTGTGTGTATAGGTATACAACCATGTCAATACGTGCCAGCAAAACTCCAGGCAGTTCTTTAATTAAGACACATTACAATGAATATAACTATGATGCTGTGTACTTTTAAGTTTCCTTAGACAGCAATGGTTTGGCTCAACAATTTACACGACTGAGTTAAACTATTATATTTTGTATACATGGCTGGGGGCGGGGGGCTTTGGCGAGGAGACAGGGGCAATTGCCACCTTTACCCCCTATAAATCCAGCCCTGTCTACAGGAAATTCCCAAGATGACTCCAGGTACCGGAGAACTATGGAACACCGGTGATATTAAACTTATAAAGTGCACGAGTTGTGCCATACCTACTCGGATGACTGTGCTGGCATTGAAAAGAGAAAAAAAAGACATTTTTCTTATCCTGTTCCTACCAATCGATTACAAAGGGGAGGGAGCGAAGCAGGCCTATCCCGGGCAACACTGGGTACCTCATCTAGTCGATCATAAATTTAATATCACACAGTCGTAAATTCTGCTTCAGGATTCCAAGAGAAAACGCAGTAAGCGATACTTAATGTTAAAAGTTAAATCATCTTGAACATTTTAAGCAACGCATCATTGAACTTGAGATGATTTATTACATGTAGCTTACTCACTCCAAAGGGCCAGGCCATTGGTTTGTTCGTCAATGACTGTGAAAAAGCTCGAATGACGTCGGTAGGAAGCCAATATTTTACCTGTTTGGAATTTAATGCCATTCGTCAAAGTGCCCATAAAATATTGTCAGTTCAGATGAGGGTGGGCTTTGATTTATCGTAATCGATTGACATGGTCATCTCTGTATTTGTATGCGTAAAGGTGGGGGGGGGGGGTATTGAAAATATATGCGATACAAACAAACAGTTCAGTTACTTGTGCTCCATTCATATTGATAAACCGAACTTGGCAATTTCAGCAGATGGATGGATGGATAGAATTAAATCGATGGATGGATTGGTGGATGGATGGCGCAAGGATGGATGCACTGGTGGCGCAAGGATATTATGAAATAGCTGGATGGACGGACGGATGAATAGAATTAAATCGATGGATGGATGGATGGATGGCGCAAGGATAGTATGGAATGGATGGACGGACGGATGGACGACTAGATCAGCTAAACGAATGAGTACGACGAATGAATCTTTTGCAAGTGATACGTCCTGTGCATGTCACTATTGTCACAAAGAATAATACATGTATTGTACGTGTACGAGTATTTTTGCTGTGCAATTGAAATTACATGTAGTTCTATTTTTCAAATCCCCAATGTACGCTTGGCGTTTGTCAGGCGTGAGAACATCCACACACTGCCGTGCTTTGTTCCTCACCCATCAACCACCAGTAGTTATGGTCCCTCCTTTACCTCTTCTGTGGAAAAAATATATTGAACGGAGGGGTTAAAAAAGGCGTAGGTCGCTGGGCACACAAAGCAGGGGTTTCCGAACTGCTGGTGAATGGGGTAATTATTTTCATTCTATGAGAGCAACACAGCCTGCACTAAATTTATTCTGACCCACATTCGCAAGAATATTGTGATCATTGAACAAAAATGCTTATGCCTATGGAAGAGGCAAGTGTCAAGACGTCTTTCTGTGCTCCAAGTGGAAATTATAATAAAGTTTCATATATTTTGGAGTGATTCTCTGTACACTATGAAGGGCACCACAATAGTTTGATTGTGGGTCATCCACAGTGCGATTTGGGCTACTTTGATCCCTGCCCCATATCCCTTTTCGTACATATGGGCTCCCCCAACACCCTCCCTTTTCCTCATGTATGATCATTAGATTGGTGAATGTCCATGATAAATCCTTGATATTATGAGACTATTTAACTGTTTCTTATTAGACACAAGATTTATACAATTCAAGAAGCTTATTTGGTGCAAAAAATCATACAAAAACGTTTCACTTCACTGCCATATACATGTAATTCAAGAGCATACGTTCGCTCCCAAAAACTTTCCCTTCTGATAGGGTCTCCTCCTGCCTTATCAGTGTTGTACATGTATTCTATTATCTTTTTTTCCCAGCACAGACTGGTTGTTTTCTCGTCGACGTGCTTTCTTCGAACCAAACCCGTGTTAGCTTTTCATACGGCAGGGGGCACCCCCCCCCACCCCCAACACACCCTTCTCCATACGTCCCTAGTACATAAGGATAGCCCCTGAGGTAGTTAAGACATCTTCTATCGGAAAGACACCAAGGAATTGTGAATGCTTAAAATTAAACAATAATCATATTATTTTCGAGGATTTTATCCGCTTTGTAGTAAATTTTAAAATTTTATAGTTAAGACCTCAGTGTTAGAGATTGTCAATGTTGTCACGAGCGAGTGAGCGAGGATCAGTGGTTACGAGAAGAGAGTTAGAATAAAGTTAACCCACGGGGTAAGGGAAAGCGTGCATGTGTGAGTGGGGGGGGGGGGGGTCTGAATGAGGCGAGAGCGCTGTATTACTATCACTGCACACTAAGACGTCCTCAGAAAGCGGACGCAAGAGAAAGCCCCAGAGGGCGAACATAAGGGGAGCAGTCGGAAGACTAGTGAGAGAGTTTTTTCCAGTGATGACTGGTAGGTGAAACGATGATTGATAATAGTTATGATTGATGTATTATATTCGTCTATGACCATGATGTAAATAAGTATATGTGAGGAATGTGGAAGTCCTTGATACTGTATATAGCAATGTGCGCCATGAGCGATAGATGAAAGTTGAGTTCATGGATTTGTAGCGAGAGTGAGTATTGTGTACTACGGTGGAGGTGTGTTACCGTAAGATGTTTGGTGAGTGAAATGTGAACTATTGTGTGTACGCTTCATGAGTTGTAATGAGGGTGAAGTGATTAGAAATGGTATGGTATTATACCAATGTAATGTTATTCTTGTAGGTGCCGGGGACGGGCCGAAGAGCCGCGTCGGTGAGCACAGGGGATAGGCCAGCATAGGGCCGAAGGCCACACATAGGCCAGGAGTGACGCTGTCGTGTAGGACAGTCGCAGCACATGAGTCGTGGCAGTCTGACCACAGACAGGGATGTATATATGCTTGTAATGTGCTATTAAGATGTATTACTGTGTGAATTGAAGTATTAACGTGTTATGGCCACGTGAAGTGTATAGGAGGCTAAGGTGTATTGCCATAGGGAGGCGCTATTGAGAGACTGTGGAGTGAAAGAATATTAGTGTGTCATTAAGACCGGGAGTCGAGAGGCTGAGGCCGAGGTGTCTTTAGAGTGATTACCGGGTTGTGGACCCGAGGAAGTGATCTAACGTATGTCATTGCATTGTTATCTTTATATTTATGTTTAATAAATGTGTGAGTCTGATGGGTTGTTCTGTTAAGTGTTATACATGTTCGTTCGTGATTGTTGTCCTGTTATACTTATTACATCTCCCAGTCTGGGATTTGTGACAAATGTTGAAATGAAATACACTGTATTAAAGATTTTATTTTCGAGTGATTTCCGATCCATTTAGTTCACCATATTAGCCTACAATTTGAAAGTTAAGATCTCAAGTGTTAGAAAGACATCCAGGAATTGTGAAAGTTTGAGAACACCTGTGTTAGACAATGCATCACGTCATCGTGTATTGACAAAAGAACAGGCGGGAAAGAACACAGAACATTCCCTGTATAAACAATGTTTTGTTTGCTCTGTCACTGCAGTCAGGCTAGGATATTGATATGGCCGTTTTTTTACAACTCGAACCGGATGGTCTCCCAGCCCAACGTTTTTGCGTCCACCGCTCACCCTACATTTTACATCATGTACAACCACTCAGTCGCTACTCACCTGGACTGTCGGGTGAAAACAATGAACATCGCAGCACAGACAAACAGACAGACACACACCGGCAGGCAAGCACAGACAATACATGTAGATAGATAGATTGATAGAAAAAATATAGACAGATGGATAGATAGATATAGACAGACAGACAGACAAACAATTGGATAGATAGATAGATAGATGGATACATGTAGAGAGAGAGAGACAGAGAGAGAGGTAGATAGATAGATAGCATTTCGAAGACATAAAATGACGTGCAAATATACATGTAATGATGTATGTATACAATGTATATCGAGGACGGTATGGTGAACAATAATTATTACTCCACATTTTTGTTTTAAATTGGGATACATGACATTGTATCATGTATTTGGCACGCCTGTAGCCTCGACAGCCTTGAAGTTTGTATTACTATTATAAGGTGGGAAATAAATTCTGAAAAGTAAAGGTCAAATAACCTGTTTTTGGTTTGTTTTAAAAATCATTACTTTTTTTATAAGTATGATACACATTGTATAAAAGTTTTAAAAATTAGAAAGTTAATCAATTTTTTTAGCACTTCTCCTGAAACAAATTGTGAAAACTGTGTTACCACCGTTTACCATCTAGCCCTCAACATGACACCAAACTTTCATGGCTTACCCAATAGTAGACAAGACACTAAGCAGTCTGAAAGTTAGACAGGACACGGGACACACATGTGTATACAATGTATCAAATTCTGAAACAACCCCGTACATTCACTGACAAGCACTGACATCGCCACTGTTCACCGATGACTAATACAGCAGACACAGACTCATAATTTGGTTTTCACTATGTTTATTGATTCACATAAACATTGAATCGAGAAGCACAGAAACAAAAAAAAACCCAAAAAAAGGTGTAAAAATGTACAATCTAAGACATTCATGTACATATTTGTTCAAGAAATTTCTACAAAAAATTTTGGGACAGCAGTGATGAACGGACGAATGATTGAATGTATGAATGAATGAATGAATGAGCGAATGAACAAACAAACAGTCAAACAATATGGTGACTCAAAGATGGAAAGAGGGAGCTGGGGATGAGGGTGTGGACTGGACAAGCCAGACCAAGGGCTAGAGTATGTACAAGGTCAGGCAAAACCAAGAGTCACCACACTCTTCCATATACTCTGACCATTCACAACTAGAAACAGACACATTTCTCACACACTCCTTGTACTGGGCTAACACCAGTGGACCGGATGACGTCAGAACAATTACTCTATCACGATCTAGATCTACTCATTCTCAGACCCATAATCTTCATCATCATTCTAAAATAAAAAAAATAAAAAAAAAGGAAGTTCCTCAGGTTCGAGGTCGCCTTTAGTTTCAATTCCGCGTCCACTTGGACATCAACAACTACACATGGCCTAGCTGTAAAATACGCCCGAAAGGGCAAGGCGGGGCTTCTGGGGAGCGTAAGTATACTTACGCTTTTCAATTGTGGTAATACATGTAATTAAAGCGTTTCGTGTTTGTTTCACTGTATAAAGCCTTTCTAATGAAACAGTCAAAGGAAGACATGTAATGCATGCAATAATATCCATGAAGCTGCAACTGCAAAGCGAATGTCTCGGCCAATCAGCCAGTAGATATTTAATGCAACATAAAGTTACGCATGGGTTGGTAGTCCATGCTGAAAGTATAAACGCTCCTTGAGTATTAAATATACATGAATTCCTATCTACTTACTACACCAGTACACCGGTGATAATGCAAAACCCCATGGTCATTCCTAACCGACGGCGGCCTCTCATCTCACGAGTATCTCTCGCCAGACATAAAAGCCATTTCTGTTCTAGGAGGTCAAGGCAACTGTTATTACAGTAGCGATGAGTCAAGTCTGAGTGACCTTTCTTTCCACTGACCCCCAGGTCGATGCCCTTTACCAAGTCTACAACCGTGACCAAGACCATTATAATACTGTAGTTTTCAAAGTTTCACACAACAGACTAGCGTGTGAAAGCATCAAGACACACGGGTATCTGAGTGGATAGTCTGACGTCATCAGGTCCACCACGTCCACACCACAAGTAACACACGCTGACAAACTGGACAGGAAACAGCTGGCTCATGCTTCAGAAATACTCCCACAGGCATACAGTCAATTAAAATCGAGTTGCAAATCTTAAACGCGGAGTTCTCCCAGATGACTACAGAACCTGGTTACATACAGTCTTCCCCAAAATTCCTTAAAAAAAAAAAAAAAAAACCAAAGTCTGAAAATGGATGAATGAAACTATGAGAACACATTCGTTTCATGCTCAGCTATGACAAGTTTCAAAACTGAGCCGTATATTTTCCACGCCGTGTTTTATAGTTTCACATTCCAAGCTTTTCCCGTCCGTGTTTTGTAAAGAAAAAAATCTTCTTCCGTGTTGACTTTCGCTAGTTTGCCGATATGTTTCGATGCATATTAAATTTTCACGGCGAATAAAATAACGCGAATCAAGATGTTAAAGAAAGCAATTATTATTATTATTATTGTATGCCCTGTCGTAAGCTGATCTAGTCTGCTTGCTCCTAAGAAAATGTTATTAAAAATCTACTATCTTTCAAAAATATAAAATCAATAATGCGCTCTCAAGAATTCAAAAATCTGCATCTACACCCACACTGAGACACCCCCCGCTCCCCTTTACTGAAATTCACTTCATGAAACAATAATTCTCGTTTGTCTGAAATGAGTCATACACAACTGATGGAGTGCCATTGTGCGTGCCAACTTAAAACATTTACAGAATTGATCTTGATGATCATTTCGCTGGCGGTGGGCAACTCCAGCGTGTGTGTTGGGGGACACTTCATCCACTGCATGCAAGCAATGGTTACTGATAAAATCCACATCTCCGATTCAGTTCACGAAACAATTTATCTCATCTGACTGGGACTAAATTCTATACAGCTGATCAAGTGTTTGTGTGTGGGAGCTTAAGGTCTCTGATAACACCATTGATCCTATTCTCTTCGTGAGTCATGCTGGGTTCCCTTCGCATATAAGACGCTGTGCGTTGGTCCAGTCAGTACAGTGTTTGACGCGTGCGAGAGATCTTGTGTTCGAATCTTGCTCGGGACAGGGGAACGGACTGCAAGTAACTTCTCGGTGCGATTTTAAGATATTGTATTTGTATTTATAACTCTTTAATCCCATTTGGGAAATTTGCCTTTGTGCCATGGCAGCCCAGTTATAACTGGAGCAGGCACGTCGTCGCCACAGTGCAGTGCCGGTCGGCGTTTTTTTTTTTTTTTGTGGGGGGTGGGGGAGATGAGGGGGGAGGGGGATATTCACTGATCGGCGACCTTATGAGGGTCCTAGTCTCATCTCTGATCTATACTAGTCTTAGTGTACTGTAACGATGTGTAACACGCCATTTAAACTTTTTGTAAGACAAAATGATTGAACTTTGCCAAGGATATAACTTAAAACTTTTACATTAAGTATCAACCATGCAAACCAAAGCTGTTTCAAAGCTAAGTAATCTCCACTAGCCAGGTTTTGCAAACAATAGGCTAGCTGTGAAATTAGGAGTTTCTTTTTTTTTTTTGGCAGAATGTGCACATTCAGATTCCATAATAATGAGAAGGCACCCAGGTCTTTCTTATGATCACTGGTGGTGTTCCAGTGCGTGTACCTCTGTATTTCTCGCTCACTGACCCCACCCCACCGCGTCTGCCCGTTGAGGACTGTAATATAAAATGCTATTCCGTGGCAATGCAAATGATCTATCTGTGAACGAAGACATGCCCACGCATCGTTTAAAATGATTCTGTGCATAACCCAACTGGTTTTCTCTATCTCTCTCCAGATCTACGTTTGACGACAAGGCACTGGGATGTCGCGTGAAACCCGACACAATGTTTTTTTTTCTTTCCGACCACCCCACGATTCTTCAAAACTCAACTTTGCCATTTAAGCCTACCTTTTATTTTAACCTGTAGTAATCCTTACATATGTTTTACAACTGACACAATTTCTGTACAGTAACCAGTGAAAAAAAAAGATAGTAACGCTGACAACTGGATAATAATTTGCCATTGTACGGGAATTTCACTTCTGAATTGAATTGAGGTCAGTCTCCCGCCCTACTATAAAAAGCTGCATAACATTAAAAATTTTTGGTTCCCCACACCAAAGCAAATAACACAGCCTCGTTCTGAACAAACACCGGGTACGCTACTGTATGTATGTTGTATGTACACCCAAAAAAGCTTATTGGCTGCAGTATCACCTTAATAACAATGACGCTGTCCATCCACCTATGTTCCGTGTCTCGTCCGGCACGTTATAAAGTTTATTACTGGCATAAAACTTACCCAATAGCAAGGCGTCGTCCTCTCACAGGCCCCATCCCTCCTCTTTCACAACGAGTTAAAATTTCTACATTAGAAAAGATCGTATCTGTGGTATGCTCACAGATCCGGGCATGGCCGAGTTACCGGCTATCTCCCCATCTACACGCTAAATGCACATCGCCCTTTTGACTGTAAACATTTCTCACTTCTCGCCCACTAGACCCTCCACGGTGACAGAAATAAAACGTAAATTTTTTTCCACAGATCATTAACTTTTATAACAGAAAAAAAAAATTGCACACTGATTTAACAGTGACATAATCTGAGAAAACCGGGACATCAAAAGCCTGAAAGATTTTTCAACGACAACAAAACTCTAAAAGGAGAAATAGTATCAGTGTATCGGTGCGCATAACATGGCTCACTGGTGCGCATAACATGGCTGACTATCTTTAAATCGCTTTCAGAATAAGGGTGGTTAGGGTTATTTCTACCCAGATTGCAACATTTTAGACCAAACCACGGTATCTCTAGTTGCTCAAGATAAAGCCCCGCTGGATGCCGCACTGATAAAAAACGGTACAGATTCCACACTGAAAAAAAATCTTATCCCGTCCCGTACACCTGTCTCCGAATGACTCACGCACTTCGCTTAAACACCGAAGGTAGACACAGCCGCTCCACATTTCCATTCTTTTATTCATTTTTCGATTATTTTTATTTTCCTGTCATTTGTTTCTTGTTTCACCTGAAAGATAATCGGAAAGCTTGCCAAAAAAATTCCATACCTTACTGGTTTCTTGTCTGTCCTTAAACTTTGCCAATTAAAACTTTCTTTTTTTTTTTCTGCCACATTTTAAGACAAAATGTTGCAAGAACAGAGCCAGCTGACACACTTGTCCATAGCACTCAAAGTCTACATAGACGCACGAGGTTTGATTATAAAGAAAATTGTGGCCCACACGCAGAACTTGCTGGGCTCATATTTTTAGTTCTCATATTTCAAACAACAGGCAATGTACACATAGTTTGTTAAATATGAACATCTCGCGAACGACAATCAAGCAGGCAGTCTCTCTCCACATTCTGAGCACACGAGGTACACATGATTTGTTCAAAATATTACAGTGTAATATGGACATCTCGTGAGTGACGGACACACAGACAGGCACCATCTTTCTCTCTCTCTCTCTCTCTCTCTCTCAGTGGACGTAAAGTACAAAAACTAGGCCTCACTGATCCCCTTCAATTTTAGCATTTGGCCAAGGTTCAGATTTACTTTTATACTTCAACATCACAGTGACAGGACAACCCATGAGCGGGAGTTTCATGCAACTTAAATATAGTACGCATCCTCAGCTTAAAACAAGAAGAAAAAAAAACAGCCTTTGGCAGAAAAATCAATTTTGAATACTAATGGTAAAGGAGAGGCAAAACTTGAAGCTTACAATCAACACACATTAGGACAATACACTTTATAAACAAAATGAAGTAGACCACCTTCTGTAAGTGTAAAAATCAATACAAAAGTTGAAATCAAAAAATGTTTAAGCAGTTTCAGACTTCAAGCTCTGCCAATTTGAGACCTACATTCAGAACTTCAAGTTGTATCAAACTCCTCACTCGCGGTAAAGGACCAAAACTGACAATGATTGCCATACAAACCTGATGGGAAACAATTTTCAATCAAGGTAACTAAAACATTGATCAAAATGCAAGTAGAACAGCATACATTCATACAATAGGAGCATAATAATGGCAAACACATACAACCTCGTATTTTGACCCAGTCCGCCCAGAGCCAATTCCACATTTTATTCTTTCCATTCATGACCTCATAAGCATGACCTCAGCTTCCCAGAATACACTCAGGGGAGGCTTTCCAACACTGACAATCAACTCACACCCAAATCAGACTTCACTACAAATTTGACCACACAGGTCACATTTCTTCCTTTTTGGGGGTTCAAAAATGATTGATTGTTGGCAAAACTCCCTTTAGATATATGCTAGCACCAACTGGCAAGTATATTTAAGCAGATTATCAAATGCCCGCCATTTTTTACTCCTATAACCAAGACAATCAGCCAAGACGCAAGTCAATGCGGAGGGGAAAAAATCCACCTAACTGCACTTTTAAAGAGGCTCAGCTGAATCCTGAAATTATTTGCCAAACAAAATGTCCAATTTCATTTTAATTTAAAAAAACAAAAAAACTAAAGTGGACTTTGGGCAATTCTGACTGGACATGAGCATTGGAAATTGAAGGGGTGAGTCGTGTACCAGGCCTAAATCCACAAGTGCAAATATGTAAAAGTGTAGTTTTGAATAAAGACCATAGTGACTATACTGTCTTCAATGCAAAACACATTAACCCAGGACTGTTGTCATTAGAGTGAAATGCCTTGAATTTCAAAGAGCTGAAATTTTCAGTCATATTGGTATGCTCGAAAAACATGATTTGCTAAACATGCCAGTTTTAGATTTCTGTGACAAGGCATGATAATTATTGATATACAGGGTATATATGAGCACATCAAACATAATGACTTCAGCAAAAGGTGAAAAAAAAATGTCCTGAGTCCAACATAAAAATACATTTTCTTTTGTTTTAAATCAAGCATAACGTAGTACGGACCTGTGTACAAATGATCCTGAATTTAAGCAATTTCGGATCTTTTGTCCTGGTCTACACCACAAATATCCCCCCCCCCCACCCCCCCAAATTTCCAATCACCCATGCTGTGCAAGGCACATAAAAAAAAATGATGGATAAACACTCTTGATTTGGAGGTAAACCCCTATCCGTATCTGTATCTAATATTAAAACCTCCCCATGACTTTTACTATGACTTCTACTTCTAGGATCCATCCGTTGCTTAAATGCTCTGCTTGGGCTGTGTTTTAATTTTTTCCCCCTCCCACTTTTAAAGGAAATATATATAAAACTAAAGGTGGCATTTTGCGGGGGGGGGGGGGGGGGGGGGGAGAAGAAAGAAAGAATGTGATTTCCAAACTGCTCATTGGAGGACCATATACAGAGGAACGGTTTCTTCATGATTGAATTTGAACTCTCTAATGATGTTAAATTGTGACAAATGCTGAAGAGTTTTAATGCATCAAAATTAACCTACGACCAAATGTCACGACCTTTAAAAACTAATTTGACCACCAATCATTTTACATTTGTAAAACAATGCCCAATATACTTGTTTCTAAATTCTACCTGCCCAAAATATTTTCTCTGCAAAAAGTAACAAGGCCTGGGTGGAAAAAAAAAAAAAAAGCTTTCTCCTGTTCAAGGTTCAGTAGTAGCTCATTCTAACCCAAAAGCAGGAGATAGGATTGTCTTCTGAACTTCGCCCCCTCCCCCGCCCTCACAACTTTCAGGCGAAGTCCAGCTCTTCCAATTTGATTCATGAAAAATTTCTTCTCCGATATCCTGATAGTCATACACGCTACATTTCACACAATCCACTCAACTTTTTTCCAGTTTGAATAAAATCTTACACATTTACAATAATTATGTACCACGTTGGGAGAGGCCACAACCTGCCCCATAGCACAGGGCTTGTGGAACACAAAATAAAAACGATTCGGCATAACTTTTACAAACTATTCCACCACAGATGACCAAATGATTCGCTCGCCGGTGTAGGATATTTTTTAAAAGTTGTCACTGCCACCAAATATGCAATTTTTAGGCCGTAAGCTGGTGGAATCTTTTTCAACTGACACAGAATTTTATAATCTGCTAGTAATTTTCCATGCTAGTTAATTAAAAATTTTTTTTTACAAAACTAGGTGTAGTACCCGGCACTATCCTGGATAAACCTGTGAAAATACAGCTCTCTCTCTCTCTCTCTTTGGTCTACAATGCTTCCCATATTCTACCGTCTTACTACAGATTCCATGCGCTCCAGAGCACTAAGCACTCACTTCTGATAGGGAAATTGCGCGCACAGAAGTGAACGCATATTTAATATCCATTTCCAGTGCGATGGGCTTGCTACAGGAAGCCAAACAAAGATCACTGTATTTTACAATTTTACAATTTTACAACTTTTTATTTAAAAATACCTGAAACTTGAATCAACACAATCGGTCTTTACAAAATCTATTGGACTGGATTAGTGCACACTTAAGAAAATTAATTTTATAATTTTTGCAACTGTCATGTAGGCTGTAGGATCAAACAAAAAAGGACCAAAACTGCACAACAAAGAATTACTCCCACCACTTTTTTTTTTAACAATAAGATTGCGAGTTTAAATTAAAAAATACAGCAGACACTTTCCCTTTAGCAAACCCCACCTGAAAGTGAAAGATGCTGATTTATACCTGAACATGAACAAAGGATGAGTTGATACAAATTACAAAACTCCGCTGGCTTCACTTCATCTCCATCTGCAAGGCTGCACCACTAGCAATCCACAGATGAAAAGTCCAGCATAGTTACCATTTCATCTCCACCTGCAAAGGCTGCACCACTAGCAATCCACAGACGAAAAGTCCAGTACAATTACAGTGTGAAATGAGCTGTCCAGTGCAGTTACCATCAGGTAAAATAACACTGTGTCCAGAGTTCCGATTCCATGAGTAAGTCAATCCCTTGAACATTCCAAACTGTACAAGTACAACCCATATGACTAATATGTCACAACTGTCAGGACAATGGACTTTTCCCGCTGCATGTATGTCAGCCACAAGGAAGCATTAAAGCTGTTCACTTAATCACAACTTCATATATTTGAGAGCTGTCCTTATTATAAAGCCCTCACACATTTTGGTAACACAACATAATATAAATTATTTGTTTTCTTTTTCAAATTTGCCATATATCATAATATGAGCAAACTCGGTGGAATCTGCTTATGATTGGAGCCTTCTGGCCCATAGTGCATCACGACGTGAACTATTTACAAAATGGGACAATGAAAACGACCACTAACAAAGCAGTAACATATCTTTTTCTTTAAATGCAATTAGCCCTACAGCTACACATGTCTACAGGTAACCAAGATAATAATGATAATAATAAACGAATGATGATCATTGAATGTGCCATGATGATTTGTGTCACAGTCATTTGTCACTGATGGAGGTAGTGCGACGACACATGACACTTGACTTGAATTATGTCATCAATGTTCTTTAACATAGCTGTCTATATCCTCAAACACAAGAACACACACCGAAACACGTGAAGAAAAATACTGCACAGACTGACCGTCTTCAAGAACCAAGCAATTATTACACACAGCGCATACACAATTGACATTTGTTTTCCAACTTGTCAAACAAATCTTCAAAAGTGCCCAAGTAAGTCTGGACTGTCACCTCTTTCACATCAGAATAATGGAGACTGAAAAACAGAATACCAAGAACAGGACTCTTGCACAAATTAGTCAACCAGAAATCTGGTTTCAAGGGGTCTCTACCTATGTCACAGAAATAGTACTAGAACTGACCATTCGAGGTTTTACGTCACTGATATTATTAGTGATAAAGAACAACTGACCATTCGAACAACTGATCTACATCATTAGATACAGAATACTGACCACTCAATGGTCAGCTCTGTGCAGATTCCTGAATGTCATAGTTAGGCATGGCCAGTACCACTCCCACTTCACATCTCACCAAAAAAAAACAAAAAACCAACACACACAGTCAGTCAGTTCCAGTTCAAATGCATTCAGAGTCAATTTATAACTGAAATTCCATTCATCATGCTAACCAAAACCTTCCAGAAGCAGAAGTCTCCAAACTCTTTTCCTCATTCAGCCCTCAGTTATCCAGTTTCCACTACACTCAAAACCCGGATCCATGGTCACTCTCATTTTCATAGCAGCCTACATACATCCACCCTTGTTGTATATTACACTACTGATTCATTGTTTCGATGCACAAATATACGACTGGAGAAAGTCCTCCATGAGTGGAACGTTTTACCGGTCCAAATCCACACCCCAGAGGTGATGCCCACAATAACAGTCATTAGATATTTGATCATGAAAACGTTGAAATCTGGCCATGGCTTTTGCTCCACTTTCGGGCAATTCATCACTAAACTGTTGCAGATGCCATCGTACCATGTGACCATCCACTTGTCACGGAAAGCTTGTTCATAGAAGTAGCAGGCAATAACAATGGTGGCTGGAACTGTGTAAAGTACCGAAAAAATGCCAATACGAACCATCAATTTCTCCAGCTTGTCGGTCTTGGTGCCGTCGCTCTTCATGATTGTGCGAATGCGGAAAAGGGAGACAAATCCAGCCAGCAAGAAGGAAGTGCCGATGATGAGGTAGACCACTAATGGAGCCAGTACAAAACCCCGTAGAGCGTCCACATCAAAGATGCCAGTGTAGCACACACCACTCAAGACATCACCATCCACCTGGCCCATAGCGAGAATGGCAATGGTTTTGATGGCTGGGACAGCCCAGGCCGCCAAGTGGAAGTACTGGGAATTGGCCTCAATAGCTTCGTGACCCCATTTCATGCCAGCCGCTAGAAACCAGGTGAGAGTCAGAATGACCCACCAGATGGAACTCGCCATGCTGAAAAAGTAGAGCATCATAAACAGAATTGTGCAGCCCTCCTTCTTGGTTCCCTGGGTGACAACAGGCAGCATATCCTCCTTTAGTGTTAACGCGTCAGGTGGATCGAAAGGTTTGCTACATGATATTTCTTCTCGCAGAGCAAATCCCACCACATAGGCTACAGCCACCATAAAATAACATCCAGACAGAAAAATAATTGGCCGCTCTGGATATCTAAACCGCTGCATGTCAATGAGGAAAGTCAGCACAGTGAACAACGTTGACGCAAGGCAAATGCATGACCAAATGCCAATCCACCAGCGAGCAAACTTCCTTTCATGGCTATCAAAGAACATATTATAGCAGGGGGCAGCACAGTTTTCCTCAAACTCATCTCCTACCTTCAGGTTATAGTCAAATCCTTTTGATGCAGTGAGTACTGAAGGACAACGAAAGCCGAGGTTACGTGTTGGATCATTGGTGTCAGGTTTCGTAGGTATACCTGAAATGGAAGGCGCAAAGTGAAAATTCCAGCATTAATTATTTTGGTGGGGCAAACAAAAAGCTATCTTTCATTTTGGAACAGGAAAATTAAAAGTGACAAGCATCAAAGAGTGGACAGGATATCAAACTCAGGGATGCAACCAGGCCACAAAAAAATTTCCTGAACTTTTTCCAGCAAGAGCTTGTCACGCACGAATGTAAAAGATGACTCAACAATACATAAAGAAAGGCATGTCATTAACGTCAATAAAACCACCAGGAACCTGTCCTAGAGATAGGATGAGTAGGAATGACTTAGACTAGAGGTGCCATCATGATCTCGAGTTGTTTCTCACTTGTCTCTTAAGACCACAAATCTTAGATCTAGATGGGTTACACTCGAGGCCTACCATAGTACTCTGACTGCCTAGGTTACACTGCAATCTTACATTTCAAATTTACATGCTAACCAAAATAACATAGTTATTACCAGTGTCTTTATCCAAATATTGTTGAACTAATCCCTACCCAATGCAAGACAGATCTAACTTTGTTTGGTAATTCCCCCCCCCCCCACCCCCCTTTTCTTTTTTAACAAAGAAGCTCTACTGTAAGTCTAATCTTCTAACTAACATAGCTGATAATCTTTAGGCTGTGGCTATACTCTGGTCCCAGACTGACGAATAGCCAAATGCCTATACTACTATGTGACTTGCTGAGAAAGTCAGAGGGCTGAGAGGGATGGTGGGAAATGGTCACCTAATTAACCATGAACGCCCAAATGGTCAGTTAGACCATAAGATAGACAAAGACATAATCAAAAGTGTCAGTAAACTGATACATTGTTATTACTCGAATTTATGAGTGCAGGAGTAAATAATTCACCTGACACATCGAAGTCATTCTCCACTCAGGTTGTGATTGATAAACAAGTGAAACAGCATCTGGGCTATCATCATTGTTATTTGAACTTTAAATAAAAAAGTTAAAAACAGTGACTGCTGGTCATTTTATTATGGCAGGTGTGCAAACTCAAATTGCCGAACAAAAATTACTTTCGAAGCCGCCCAGGGAAGAAAAAAATTGGGAACCCCCGAGCTACATGGAAAGGTAATTATGTTCGTTTCACACACACGAGTGTCTCTGGTTGACAGATGTCCCTGCCTTACTGATCCAGACATTTATTTAGAACGGACTACACCTGCAAGTTCAGTTGCAGGGAAAAACCAATAGAAGACCAGCTGGCTGCCAACAAAATGTATTTAAAAAAACAAAAGTGTGGAGGTTGCAGTGATATGATTGCGAGATACATACTTGATTTAAATGATTTCAGTAGTCAGAATTTGTTACTGTAGGACTTTCGTGATACTTTTTTTTATCTAATTTTCAACTGCAACATTTAACTGTTGTTGAAAGTGATACCCCCCCCCCTTTTTTGTTTCCTGTTTATTTGTTCAAATTGTTTGGGGGGGGGGGGGGGGGCTCCTCTTTTAAATTCTGCATGATAAAACCTGTTGCTCATCATTATCAAGCAAGATCTTTGAATTAATGAATACGAATGAAATACAAACTATGTGGCTGCAAGATGAAGCCTGATGGAACAGCCATATTATGCACGAGTTTGGAGTGAAGCCAGTCTTTCTTTTTTTTTTTTTAACTCCTAGGAGTATGTGAGTAAAGGAGGCAAGTCAGCCTCTTAAAACTCAGTAGGACTAGCAGTCAACCAAGCAATTCCATGAGGACTAGGGCTGAGTGAGGGATGCAAACCAACCTTTAATTCCAGTAAAACTAGAATTAGTAGACTAGAAGGATGCAAGGCTCAAAATCAAAGGAAATCACGTCAGATGAGACAAACAACTAAACTTTTCAGTAAATCACATTTTTGTTTCATAATTGCGATACTTTCTGAGCTTTTAACTGAGAAAAATTATCTTCTGTGCCAACTTATTTTAAGGCTTTAGATTTTTAAGCCTTAAACAAGAATCCAATGTGATGATGGGGGGCACACTAAGTGTATTATAAATATACATGAAAATGTGCAAACTTTTACCAGAAATGACACTCCACACTTAAAGATTTTCTGAGGTTACCAAAGTCAGTCGGACCACAAGACAGTCATGCAATGCAGTGTACCCGTTTTTCTCATTTTCTGGACATTTACTCTTCAAATTCAATGTCGTCACTGGGATTTCAGATCATTTGATTTCAAGAATTCCGAAAATTTCCACTAAAGTGGCCTTTCTAGGAAACAGTGTCAGCAGCAAACAAACTAATTTACTAGGACTAGGACACAAATGTCAAATAACCAACATTGCTATGCCATGAACTCTAAAAAAAAAAATTTATTTTGGACAAAAATTTACAATTTAAATACCAGAAATGAAACTTTAATTTAAAAAGAAAAAAAAAAAAATGTTCTACACGGCAAATCCTACCTGTGGAAAATACCATAAAAAGGATTTATGATGCCCTGCCTGTAATAATTAATCACCATTCTTTGTGAGTGTCATCTGATTTGTATGCATACTATTTTCATGATTCTCAGAACCGAGTGGAATCACACTACCACAGCACTTCAACAAACTTAACAAATCAAGTCTCTCACTGTGAACACAGACATTAATTTTGGAGACAAGTATAAAGTAAAGTACGTTCTTTGTTACACGAATTTTCTTTCACTTTTCAGGGGCATCAACTCTTTGCCAGTGTATATTTTCAGGTGTGTACATCAAAAAAAAAAAAAAAACCTGTGCTCACCAATTTGTCCATCAAATTCATTACATGCTGGCAAACATTAGCAATGGATAAATTTACTTTTAGTCATTAAGTGATTAACAACATTCATGTCGAAACAACTCATTTCTCCTAAGCACCACTCCAGTGATGATGGCATCTGTTGAGGACTAGATAACGGGTCATAACGAGCCCACTTCTCAAGTCAGTTTTCAAGGATTATTCAACTAAGGGTAGTATTATCTTTACAGTTCACTGCTGGTGTTGTGCAGTGAATGCAGGCTCTGAGATATTAGTCAGATATTTCCTTTAATTTTAATCCTTTTACGGCAATAAAGCTTCAACATTCAATTTGTATTCGTGCAGTTATCAAACCTACAAACTAAATGACTATGATTATGAAGGGAACACCTCATAGGGCATGTAATCTATTAGATTATCTAAACCATAATCATAAACCTTCACCCTCAAATCTGACACAAATTTCTCATACAACAATTATTTTCCCCAAGTCCTACAACACCCTAGGTACAGGATAGACAATAGTCATATAAGGCCAATAAGGGACAGCTGGCAGGTCTGAGATATCATAAATACTTCTGCTATGAAATGAAAGGAGATTATAAATATCACCAAGGGACTAAATCAGTGCGAGAGTTTAATGAGTAGTGGTCTCTGGCAGTGGCAGTAATTATGGCTTCCAACACCTCAAAACTTCATGATGCATGTCATTTTTGGCCATAAGATATGAAATTTTTTAGGACTAGCAACCATTTTTACACTCTTAACAGTGCCTAGATTACAAGGTTGGGGGGGGGGGGGGGGGGGGGGTTTGCAAAATATAAATCTGTGGAATCACAGCAATGCAGCATTTGAGGAAGGGTGGCACCAGCAAACAACCGTTACATCGTATCTATGATGTAAACGGTTCTGTGATTATTCATTTTCATAAATTGTTTACACCTGTTAAGACTATTTTTTCACCTAAGGACTCAAGGTTCAAAACCCTGCTACTTTTCCATTTTGAATTTGTTGCCAATTTACTGCCTGGATTTTGTTTTTTTTTAAATGTTTATTTCTAATGCAGGCTTTGCAATCATAGGCTAAAACTTTTTCTTTTTTAAATTTTAGCCACAATTAAACCTTGTCGCCTACATTAGTAGTCCTATGCAGTTTATTCTGAACACAGCCAATTATATTCCCATTCTTGGTAGTATGGTAGTGAGTTAAACAGGCACGTAAACTTCTAATTGCCCCCACCCCCCATCCGTATAGCTCTGATCTTTCAGCAACCTGAAAAAAGGTTTTAATCAAAACATCATACTACATTCTCTGTGGTCAACAGTGTCCAAGGATGCCGGTGGACTGCTGCAAAATGATAAACAATATATAACCAAGCATCACACAAAAAATGTCTGGCTTAATTTTAACTCCACTTTCTACACAATTGCAACATTTATAATCAATTTGTCAGTGTAATTCTTTGACTGTCTTTGTCATTGTGCTTTTTACCAAATTTGATAGGACAGCAAAAGAACTGTATTTCTTTCCTCCACTGGCCGGAATTGCGTCATTTTTTAACACATTTTTAACACAATTTTAGAGTGATTTCCTTTGGCCACAGTGGTCCAATTCATTGTTAGGACATGTAATACAAGTTGTAGATTCACTTTGGAACAAGAAAGATTGGTTCCCAAAAAAATGCAGTTAGATGGTCAGAGAATTACACTGACGAACTGATGTACATGCATTCTAATTTATCAATCCAACGAAATCCGTGAAGGTATCTCATCTCGGAAAATAGATTAAAATTTAAAGCATTAAGAAGTTGTTCCAACACTGCAGAAATGCCACTCCCGCCTTCAAAAACTTCCTCAATTTTCCACTGTGGGTTGCACCACAAGACACTAATTTTCTCTATGAAGTTTTAATCTTCAGTGGCATCACTGAGATTTCCAGAGATTGCCTGATTTGCACAGTTGACTAGAAAAATGACATCTCTGACTCTGTAGTTTGAGAACAGAAAAACACAAGTAACTTTCTCCAAACACGCTGATAATTACAATACATGTAAGTATGGAGATGGAATATGTCAACAAAATGTACTGAAAGTAGGGCCTACTGCTTCCGTGCTACTGCCAGTCAGTCAGTTTAAATGTAGAACAATGCTACAGATGGAACCAGCCCCGCGGAACAAACAAAATTCAAATTTTAACTGACTTCCCTGTGCATAGCGTTAGATACAGTTGTTTAGTTTAATACATGAAGATTTGGGCTATCTATTACTTTAATTATTATAACTTTTCCAATGACAATCACACACCAAAATAAAACAACAAAAATAAGTTTTAGTCTGAGCCCGGATCCATCCCTGCAAAGTTCCCATGCAAATCATATAAGCCAATTTTAAGAAAGATTCACACTCAGTGACTCATGAATCAGATTGGGAAGGAATAGCATGTTGTCCCTTCAATGCATGAACTATGAAGTGATTATTTCCTTTTAAACTTAAGTTATTTGTGACAATTTAGTTCAGTGCAAGAAACAGGCCTGTTTCCTTATTTCTGACACCAGACTATCTAGGCTAACCGCTTCTTGCACCGAACCAATGATTTTAAGTAGGCCTACACCTACTTCATATTACAAGTGTTAATCGCCAAGCTGTGCACTAATTATAATAAATAGGCTACATTCCTCAAGTAGACTTATCCTGCCAGCAGAGACTCTCTGCAAACAACAACCTCCTCCCGCCATGGACATTCCTGAAGACGCACCCCTCACCTGTGTGGTTCGAATAGGTCTTCCAAATATTTCGTTATTGTAAGAAAATTTGACCATGAGATAATCTAGCTAGAATCTAGATTCAGAAGTCCTTTCCTTTTTTTTTTTATAGCCTAAATTTTAACGTTTAACTTGCAGGCTACTTGTTAGGCTAGATCTAGTCCCCACTCCTAGGCTACATTGAAAAATCGGCAATTTCTGCCGTTCTGATCACAACTTGAATGAGAAAAAAATTTTTTTTTACCTGTGCCATGATTGAAGTTTGATCCACCACCGCTGCTACCTCCTCCTCCACCACTATGACCCCCACCACCGCTGCTTCCTCCACCACCAGAACCACTGCTTCCACCTCCATGGTGTCCACCACCTCCAGAACCTCCACCTGTATGCGGTGGCCGTTTCGTAGGTTCCCCTGGCTCGGTTGTATTCTCACCCACACAGAGACCTGACGGAGGAAACTGGTCACATTGAAGGGTCTCTGGCCACTCAAACCCGAATTTGTTCATTAAACTTTCACAGCCTGTGCGGGCCTCATTACATAATGACCTGCAGGGAGGGATTGCTTCCTCCAGCACTGTGCACACAGGTACATACATGGTACAAAGGAAAAATTTCAGTTGCTTGCTACACTGCACTTTCACCAAAGGGAAAAACTGGTGGACTTCCAGACCGGCATCATCCTGCTTCATGTGGTTGAGTAAATTAGGCATAATGGTTTCATTGTATTGTATGTCTTTACACAATGGAATCGTAATTTTTTCACACTTGCCGTGAGTAGCGACATATTCTGATTCTTTAGGATACTGATTGCCATTCACATGATCCAACAAACAGTAAAATAGAACAGCTAACACAATCCTGTAACTGCTCCATGAACAGATTTTCCTCACAGCCCGACGGGCCGCCATGATTGTTAGGATTTTATGCCCCAGTCGAAAACAAAGAGGCCCAGCCCGTCACATCGAAATCGGGTTTAGTGCCTCCCGAGATACCGCTGTACATTCATCTCTGTAGCCACATAATTCAGCTGTATAAAACACTCGATCTGTAATCTATTTCCAATGTCACTTCTATGAAACACTTGAAAACGACGAGACTTCCGACAAATGATAATACTCCTCACAAGACAATTCACAAGACCCAGACGGTAGCAAGCTTTGCCTGAATGTTCCGACCTAGGCTAAGCTAGGCTACTCAGAAAATTCCAAAATCTCGCAGTAGGCTCAGAGCAACGCGAGCTGCCGCATTCGGAGCTTGGAAACCAGCCAGTGCGGGTAGCCAATCAGATTGTAGGAATGTGAGGGAAGTGGCTTTCTGATTGGCTGAACGCGGTAAACTCAATGTCTGCTATTCCGTTTTCCCCCGACGGTAAGGTAAAAATGTCGAGAAGAGGGTGAGTGGGGTGAAGACTCGGGCAAACGACTGAAATGTTTGGAGGAAGGCCCAAACAATGCTAAAATTATTATCATATCTTTCTATTTAGATAAAATGCCGGTCTGATAGAAAACGCTTTTGCACTCAGTTGTCAGAAGAGAAATTTACCTCGTTTTCTCCTCATGCCAGACAATAACATAGACCCGTTTTTGTTTTTATACTTTTTTTTTAATGTTTATGAGACGAAATGGAAATGAAACTATAGTGGGATGGCTTTGTAAATTTTGTTGCACGTCACCATTGTAATTTCGGTTAGCTTGATTCTGCACCACGCATCAGTTTAGTTTATGACAGCACAACATTCCACAATCATGTTTTGTAGCCTACACACGCGCAGATCTATACTCCTGCAATATGCCGTTGTCTTGTTTGTTGTCATTGTTAATTGTTTTTTCTTTTGAAAAGAGGCCTCTTAGTCTTCTACAAATCAAAGACGAGCTGGCATTCGCTCTCAGTATCTAGGTATTTGCTGTAAATTTTCTATGGGACACATTGTGTTCGGACTGGACTTTGTTTTCTGTTTTATTTTGAAACACCATCAATGTGTCCAGTAAAACTGTAAACAAAAAAAAACAAAAACAAAGCAAAATAAATAATTATGTGGACTATGTACAGACATACTGTCGCTGCACTGTTCAAGGATTTTTGTATCTTTGCTTTAAAGCTATAAACTTTAAAAAGGTCTACATTACAGCTTTATGAACTGGAAAGAGGCTTATAGATAGTTATCAGTCAGAATGTTTGGAGTCAAGAGGGTGTAGAGAAATTTTCAACGCTATCGTATATCCCAGGCTCTATGATTTATGGCTTAAGAAAGAAACACATGGAAAGCAAGGCATTTATAGAGATACAGCACGTATAGGTAAAGCTGCATCTTATCAAACAGACCGTAGAGAATAAAGAAATAGCTCAGATGTAGCCTAATGTGTGTCTGTGTTTTTTCCATACTTTAAGCGGTCCATCTTAAATAAAATTATACAATAATAATGTTACTAAGTAAAACTATAGAGGAAACGTGAGAACCGGGGAAGGGCGAGGAGTAAGCAATTTTAATTCATTTCGTACATTCATCCCGGTGACCTCAGGGTAAAGTTACAGTGCCGGGCTAGGAAGGTTTGCCTGGAATGAATTCTTTTGTCGCCCTATCTCTTCCCATCTCCCTCCGGAGACGAGACGGCAGGCGAGGGCCATACAACGCATTCCCCCCTTTGCAAGTCCGTTCGGGTGTCGAGCTGAATAGGAGGAAATTATTGCCTCTTCATAAACTCTTGCCAATGAATGCAGCCCGTCCTGCGCCGTGTCGGCCTTTGTGCTGGCTGTATTTGTAGCCCTCACTTCGTATCACCTTTATTTTACACATCATTTACTGCGCAATTGTCCTTCACTCTCTGCTGGTTTCGAGAGCCATAATATTGTAATAACCACGATAGTTCTGGGATCCATAACGCATGATACGATTATCATAACCCCACACTTGAATTTAAAAACTGTTTATTATTTTATTTGCTTTTTTTCTTTTCTTAAAATGTATAATAAGATTCAACGACACCTGTTATTGAGTTCTAATCAGACAGGTACATTATGGCCCGGGGGCTTCGGCCCGCCAAGTAATTTTATGACCGGTCCCCGAGGTTGATTAAAAATTACTTCAAGCAACAGTTGCTTTAAAATATAAAAGTAACACATTCACATGCACCCCCCCCCCCCCAAAAATATTTAAAAAGCAACATCTAAATAGACGTCTATGTCATTTAGAGAAGGGTTTTGTGAGAGCATCGGGCCCACTGAATCCTCACCATTTTCAGGACTGGACTTTATACTGTTTGAAAGGTTGCCCATGTCTGACTTTGATGATTCAGACCTACGATTGTTGTTCTCAGGAAGCGACAATCCTGAAAAAGCAACGTCACACTGATAAGAAAAAACAACATATTGTTCAAATTCGGACCCAGTATCAAAGGGGATTTATTTAATATCCGCTTGGAACGCAGTGCAAACGGGCGGAAAACTGTGATAAAGTCGAGCATTATCTTTACACAGTTGTGAATGTTTTGTCCTAAATATCTGATACAAATAATCCAATGCAGGTTTGAACTGTCACAGTAGATTTACAGTTTATTTGCTTTATTGGAAACGCTTCAGGTTTTGCTTGGCTATGTAGGTAAATTTCAAGCACACTTGGAATTATTTATGCCCCCCCCCCTCCCTCCCTCTCTCTTTCTATCTGTCCGTCTGTCTATTTCACCATACGTCTCTCTTTTTCTCTTTCTGTCTCTGTCTGCTGCGTGCATGAGTGCTGCTGCGAATGTGTGTGTGAGTGAGACAGACAGATAGACAGACGGACAGAAAGAGAGTGGGAGAGAGAGAAAGGAATTGTTACTATTTCATTTCAAAGCCCTGCAGGCCCACTCTGTGGAGACAGCTCCTAGCAACAGCATAAATGACTCGTATTTTTTTTTGTTGTTGTTGAATGGGTAGGGGGCAGGGTTGGGGATTCGATAGGATTTAGGCTTGAGGATAAAGGACAAGGTTAAGGATAGGTAGGTGTGGTACACGCCCTTAGGGCAAAACGCTTGGAATACGTACGTACTTATAATAACAGCCTTCCCCCCCCCCTTTTTTTGCTTTCTCGCTCTCTCAGTGAGATTTTCATACCCTTTCTTTCCGGATTTTTCGTGTTGTTTTTTTTTTTTTCGCTGTCTACTTTTCTTTCTCTCACCCTCTTCTAGTCTGTCTACCTGTCTCTCTGTTTGTCTCTGTGTCTATCTATCTATCTATCTATCTATCTATCTACCTACCTATCTATCTATCTATCTATCTATCTATCTGTCTGTCTATCTGACTGTCTGTCTGTCTGTCTGTCTGTCCGTCCGTCCGTCCGTCCGTCCGTCCGTCCGTCCGTCCGTCCGTCTGTCTGTCTTATCTATCTATCTATATCTATGTCTGTATCATTCTGTCCGTCCGTACATTATCCATTCATCCATCCATTGATTGTTTGCGTGTCTGAGGGTCTCTCTCTCTCTCTGTCTTTCTCTCTTGCACGATGAACACACGATTTCGTATACTCCAATGTTCAAAAGCCATTTCACCCACATTATAATAATTTTTATAGGTTAGTTACAATCGTGTTCTGAATCTGAGACACGCCTGCATCATACACACTATCCAAGGGAAGTAACAACGTATTTCCGCTGCACATTTTATAAGGTGGGTAGTCTTTCTTGCAAGACGTTCTGCTCCCCCCCCCCCCCCCCCCGTATGATTTTGGTGCTCGTGTCTGTCAATGGCATGAGAACACGATAGGAGTTCAAACGCGCTAAGTAGAAATCTGACGTAATTAGCGATTTAGGCCTATTCTGAAAGTCGGTATCGAATACAACTGTCAGCTTCAAAATGTTGAAAATCGGAGGCATTTAGCTTATGACACCACAGCAAGGTAAGTCAACACATCATTAGCTAAACACATTCGGCTGATGGCGCTCTGATCAGTGCAAGAGGTCTCTTCCAAGTTCCAGGATGCAGTATAGTGTGTACCATCTCAGTCAGCACCTCTCTAGGAACCCGACGAGCAGGATTGACGTTAAAAATGATGACATTATCCCTGTCTAGATCCGCTTGTCACAACATCGTGCCTATGTCGGTTTGATATATGTGGGAACCAGCCTCTATGGTAACCCTCCCAATCATACGGAAATCCTGTACAAAGTTAGATCAGACTGACGTAGGGATGCTGTAACGTCTTGAGTTTGTCTGTCTGTCTGTCCACTGACTCAGGACAGTTTTGATGCACCCAAAGTTGGAAGACAGACAGACAGACAGACATGTTTCAGTCCTGTCAGTGCAAGAGGTCCCGTTGCCACTCCATAGTCGGCAGCTCATGCTGAAACCGAGACTAGATAGATTTGACTCAGTGCCCCATCAGCCTTACTGTGTGTAACGCTTACAGTAACTGATGTCATTATTGATTCAGCCTTTTGCATGAAATTCAGAAAATGATATTCAGCCAAGATTTAGAAATTTATCTGAACTGAAAATACTAAAAACTATATCCCCCGCACACACTTTTTTCTCTTATTCTTCCCCCACAAATAATAATAATAATAATAATAATGAGATAATAACAAGCAGTGATGATCGATAACAATTTAATAAATGATAATAATTATACCTATTTAGCCCCATGACTTGGAGAGATGTGATATTAATATAATAATAATAATAATAATAATATTATTATTATTATTTTTATTTACTGTTGATTTTTCTGCCAGCTACGTGGAAAAAGAGGCGAAAATGAAATTTCTGATCACACTTTTTGATTCTACTCGACTAAAATGCGTTTTGTTTTGTTTGTGTTTTTTTCGGCTAAAGAAAACAACGTAATTAAATAACATTAAAGACTGACTTTTGTCCAAAATGAGTGTATCCACATAACATATCGTCCAAAATCACGGCAGCGTCCAAAGTTTCATAATTTTTGGTTCAGTGTTCGCTACGCTTTAGGTTCTTACATGTTCACCACAGACTAATAAAATACCCAGACTGGATGATCCCGTTGTGTGACGTCACAAAACAGCGAAATGTCATGAACCATCCGCCATTATAGGTTTAAGGTAGCGACCGACGCTTCAACATAGCTACAATTTTGAATGATACCATTTTGACGCGCCTACTGAACGCGGAAGTTTGGTTCCGCACCAAGAAATTAATACACGTACAACCAATCTTGACAAATAAAAAAAGAAATCTCTACTATAGATAGAACTAGAATCGGAATTTCCCGAGCGGCGGCCATGTTGGTTATACAGTCGCCGCTCGGGAAATTCCGTAAAAAACGACACAGCCCGAAGCTCGTGTTTCCAGTCTGGTTAATTTATTAGTCTGTGATGTTCACCCTCCAGCTCCATCACAGCATGATTTTAGAATTAAAGTTGTCACAGTGACATATAAAACTGAACCAATAATTAAAGCAGATTGGAAGTTGCGGTTTTTATAATGGATCTAAACTATTGATATCTATTATCTCTATTATCTACAGTATCTATTAGTATTTACGGAGTGTTTATCTGCCGGTAATTGGCTTAGTGATGTTGATTTTGGAAAAAATTCGTTCACAATTATGTATGGTCCGCAATAGCATAATGGGTAGCATCTTCGCCTGTCAATCGGATGACCGTGGTTCGATTCTCAGGCGCGAATTTTTTTTTTTATTTCTTTAAATAAAAATCTTTTTTACCACGAATCAATCTGTTTACTTTCTTTTTTTTTTTAATCCAACAACAATAATAGGGAATAAATCTAGTTTTTGTGGGATTTTTTTGTTGTTGTTGTTGTTTTTAGTCAACACCATTACTGGCGGATACACCCGGACCAATATTGTTGGCGGATAAACTTGGGTAGTATCCGCCGATGATGTTGGCGGACAATAGCAGCTTACTATCAATTATTATGTAAATGGCTGCAGCTTGGATGGACATGACACACGTCATTTTCATTACAGGACAGTCAATTTTTTCCCTCTAGATTCCTGTTATCTCTCTGCTTTTCCACCCTCAACCTGATCTCGCGATCTTTCCCACAATTACAAACATAGGCTTATATGACAGGCAACCAGTGACATATTTTATGTATTTTGTATATTAATATAATAATGTCACTGGGAGCAACAGATTCATGGTTTGGGGTAACCCATTAAGTAGGCCACGTGCACTCGGATGTGTGTGTGGGGTGGGGTGGGGTGGGGTGGGGGGGGGGGGGGAATTGACCCCAATGTCTGAAAAAACACTGGGGAGGGGATCGGCTGGGTAACGTATGTACGCTTTTCAGTAACCAGTAATTGGTAAGGAATTAATTCGTTTTATTTTAACAAATACATTGTAAGATTACATAAAAATCATCTCTACTGGATCAGTGCCATTACAGTCCATTCAAAATGACACTTTGAAAGTTCTAAAACATCAAGGCTTGGACGTGGATATTCATCATGCTAATGGCCGTGCGCTCGAACAAGGAGGAGGGAGGGGGGGGGGGATTGAAGCAAAGCGAATGAAAAGCGTACATGGGAAAGAAAGAGGGAGGGGGGGGATTGAAGCAAAGCGAATGAAAAGCGTACATGGGAAAGAAAGAGGGAGGGGGGGGGGATTGAAGCAAAGCGAATGAAAAGCGTACATGGGAAAGAAAGAGGGAGGGGGGGGGGGGATTGAAGCAAAGCGAATGAAAAGCGTACATGGGAAAGAAAGAGGGAGAGGGGGGGGGATTGAAGCAAAGCGAATGAAAAGCGTACATGGGAAAGAAAGAGGGAGGGGGGGGGGATTGAAGCAAAGCGAATGAAAAGCGTACATGGGAAAGAAAGAGGGAGGGGGGGGGGGATTGAAGCAAAGCGAATGAAAAGCGTACATGGGAAAGAAAGAGGGAGGGGGGGGGATTGAAGCAAAGCGAATGAAAAGCGTACATGGGAAAGAAAGAGGGAGGGGGGGGGGGGATTGCCAAAATGGAGCCTTCGTACATACGTTATTAGTGGCCGTAATTTAGTCATTACCAACATAGGTCTAAATGACGCATAACACACACAGTTTCAACATTCGTTCACCTTTTCTTGTTGACTTTCTCCACCTTCCCCGCAGAGTCACCTTCAGATGTTCAGCTGGTGGAGATCTCCAGCCTTCTGCCCTTTCTTCCCCGGTGCTTAAAATGACCCTAATGACCCCAACCGCGCCATAGAAACCGCTCACTTTACCAATCGATCAGCTGAGAGATTGAACAACTGACCAGCCAGCCAAAGAAAGAAACAAACACCTAATTAACAAATAAATCAGCGAGCCAAAGAACTTAACTAACCGACCAGCCAACCAACCAATCAACCAACTCACTCACTCACTCTCTTACTCACTCACTCACTCATTCACTCACTCACTCACTCACTCACTCATTCACTCACTCACTCACTCATTCACTCACTCGCTCACTCACTCACTCACTCACTCACTCACTACCACTCATTGACTCACCCACAAAGTAACCAGTAGCTAACTAGTTAATTAGCTAACTAGCTAAATGACTTACTGACTGACTGTGTGCCTACCAGACTGACTGACTGATTGACTGACCAGCCGACCGACTGACTGACTAACTGTCTGCCTGCCTGCCTGCCTGCCTGCCTGACTGACTGACTGACTGACTAACCAACCGACTGACTAATTGATTAGCTGTCTAGCTACCTGCCTGCCTGCCTGTCTGACTGACTCACCGACTGACTGACTGACTGACTGACTCACTGACTGACTGACTGACTGACTGACCAACCAACCGACTAACTGATTGCCTGTCTAGCTGCCTGCCTGCCCGACTGACTGACCGACTGACTGACTAACTGACCGACTGACTGACTGACTGACTCACCGACTGACTGACTGACTCACCAACTGACTGACTGGCCGACTGACTGCCTGACTGACTGACTCACCGACTGACTGACTGACCAACCAACCGAATGACTAACTGATTGCCTGTCTAGCTGCCTGCCTGCCTGCCTGACTAACTGACTGACTGACTGACCAACCAACCGAATGACTGACTGACTGACTGACAACCGAATGAGTTACCAACTGACTGACTGACTGATTGCCTCACTGGCCGACTGGTTAAATAACGGAGAGTGAGAGAGAGAGAGAAGCATGGTAACACAGGTTTAACCCCGGGTAATGGCAGATATCTCATTTAGTAACTAACTAACTAACTAACTAACTAACTAACTAACTAACTAACTAACTAACTAACTATCTAACTAACTAACTAACTATCTACCTAACTAACTAACGAACGAACGAACGAACGAGCGAACGAATGGACTGACGGACTGACTTATTGTCTTACTGACTCACTGTCTATCTAAGTAACAAATGAATATATGAAAAAAGAAATGGATAAAAATACATGATCGGATGTATTTCTTCTTACTTACTGTCACTTCCTGTTTCTCCTTTTATTAGCTGTAATAAGTTAAATAGGATAGTACACAGTACACAAAGGGCACACAGTATAGATTCTAGTTACCTACAAAAATTGCCCACAAAATCTCCTCCACCCCTTCCCCCAATGCAAATCCAGCTTACTGTGGGCCGCCAGTCGTTTCAATCTCCCATTGCTGGACAAAGTAGAATGCTCAGATCCTCTTGTGTTGACTTCAGTGGAATTCATGATGAATGGACAAGGGCAGAAATGTTGCGGTTTCATGAGGTGTGGAGTTAAACTTACACTTCGGCCTTTAGTTCCTCCAGCTGACAGTTTGCGTTTACAGTTATTGCGGTTGAGGAAGAAACGTGAAGGTCTGGCGTCCTTTTTCTCCTCAATTTTGTTCCAGACAGGCACTTCGTGAAATAAGCATGCTGAAATATCACTAATCTTGCAATGACTCATTTCACACCCCAATTTTTTTTTTCATTTTAAGGCTTTTCAGCTAAGAAAACCAATTAATCTTTAAACAATGTATGGAGTTTAATTACTTATAATTATCAGTGTGTTTAAAATAATGATTATCATTACCCTGCAAGTTCAAAGTCCCATAAAATACAGTCATTAAAGTGAGTAGCAAGGTGGCCTAGAATGTTTGTTGTTTATTTTTACTGAGGTTAATGCGTCAGCGATTCATAATTTACACCATATGTACGAGCACGACTTCATTCAGTGGACGAAATTTTACACACTGTACGTATACGTTATACGTTATGTGAATGAAAGTGATGCCATAATATAAAAAGATAATTGTATTTTGATGAATGACACGTTATTTTTGCAATTTTGGACGATAATTATGTTAATTACCGCAAATCTAACACACTAGGATGTGCTTTTCAGCGCAGTGGAAACTTGATAGCCATAAATTATGTGCAGATCTTTTTTCCTCGAGGGCATGAAAGCTATTAGTCTCGTGGATGTGATTATAGATCGCTCCGGACACTTTTTTCTTATATTATAAGTGAGGGTTTTTTCAGTCTCAGTGGAAATACTTCATGCACCTAATTTAATTTGAGCACGAAAGAGGAATCTGCTAATACTGAGTTTGACAAAGATGTTAAAATTCAACCGGTTTTTCTGTCTGTTGCGTAAATTGTACTGTAAATACATAGATGTGTAATTTCGTTTGCAGGTGCACACTCGTATGTATCAGCACAAGAACTGACCTTTTGACCCTTGACCCCATTATTCATTTAAATGTGTTAAAGAATCCTTCCATTCATATAATCTTTCACAAGTCCTTTCTTCTTCTTCCTTTTTTTTCCCTCTGAGAGTAAAGCAGCACTACATCTCAAAGGCTATAATTTCTATCAGCGTGGCATACTTGCTGTCCGACAGTGGGAATAGAATCGGAAAGGTTCCTTTGATGCTTGGCAGAGGTAGAAAGAGTTGCGAGGCACGAATGCCCGAGCTGGAACTATATTGACCTCATTCTTCATTGGTTACTGCTAGGCAGGCCAGGTCAGGGCACCAAATGAGCTACACGAAAATTATTTTATACTCATATGAATTTTTCAAGAATTAAAAACAAGCAAACTCAAATACTAATTAGGAAGCTTATTTTTTGGAACAGATTGTCGGCCTGATAGTGGTTTATTAAGTTTAAGAATTTGCAATGACCTACTTTCTATATTTTCTGCGATTCAGCTATTCGGCCTCGGCGCTATCCTGTGCTCATTAATATTCATGAAGTACTAGTGGTGTGTAGTACAATATTTACTTCAATGGCAAGATGTGTTGAAACAGACCGTTTTTAGACGAATTCTTATCCCAAATAGCAAAAACGTCGCCTACAGGAGGTTGCAGGTGTCTTCTAAATGGACAGTACGTCCATTATCACCCAAGTAACTCGAGATGACGAGCTCCTCAATACATTCCCCGCATCGGAAAAGGGTAAGTGGAGAAAGCAAGTGGTTGCAAAATGGCGCTTGTTGTTGCTCTGCCCTCACCTGCAGGAATGTTTCCGTGTTTCTCATTATTTTAGGAAAAGATGCGAATATATGTATTTTATTTTGGTTCTAACAAAGTGTTTGTAACGTTTGCAATTTAGAATCATGTGTAGAAGTCGCTTTTGGGTCCATCATGGGTTGTCTTTAGCTCGTGAGTTTTAATCGAGGTCAGAGATTAAACCGGAGTTGTCGAACTTGGTCCTGAACAACTGCGAACCGTTAGCGTAAACAAAGCTGAGATCGGTTGATTCGAGGACAGAAACCGAGATTTCCCACTGCTTCTGTCCTCTCACCCAAAACACTGACCCTGATATACCCTGAAAAGCAAGGTTCACATTCAGAACAAATGATTTTAAACCTAGATCTACATTGATTTGTTCCTGAAGCAGTAATGAGAAGTATTGTCACTGCTATGCCCGACCCAACCTATGGCGGTGTGTTACTTTTACCATAGGCCTAGTCCCCGTGATTTGCAGCATGTTGGGCAGTTTGATTTTTGCATTGGTTTGTAGAACCATGCTGCATAGTCCTAACAAAAGTGTTGAGTAACTCAGAGAGAAATCCAGTGTGTAGGCCTATGCCTATAAATGTTGCCATAGGTAATCTTTTTTGATAACTTAAATAGATCTAGATCTAGATTCTAGATCTAGATCTAGTTGATATTTGGATTATAAATTTCTAAAGGAGAATTCTGTCATGGAATCCAGAAATTTTATCGAGTTCAAAGTAACCTACTTAAAGTGTTGATTGCTGTCGCTGAATACTGGGACCTTCGTGTGTGGCTTATCAAAATATGGGGAGAGATGTCCAGTTTATTCTGGTAGGCCATTCTTTGGATGCAGAATCAGTATAGTATATAATAAAAAAAAACTTGCCCAATCAACAAAACTTACTGCCTGGTCTGGCATGTAATTTTAAAAGTACCTTCCTCTGACCCGCAGAAGGTTCCTTTTTACATTCAGAGTTGAAATAGTGGGGAAGTATTTTTGTTAAGTTTGCTATGTGTCGCTGATTGATCGTCCCTGACCCTCTTGAGCCCATGAAGCCACACTGACTACTGCCGCTAAAGTAGATCATCCACCCTGAATCGACATGCCATGGTGTGCTTAGCACTCAGTAATGTTAACATGAGACCTACTTTCTTCCATCCGCTACAAATAGACCACCCCCCTCCATAATGGCTCACATGGTTGGCACAAAGGGAAGATGAGGGGGGAGTGGCGAAACCTGTTTTTGTTGTGATTCCATTCTGTCTGAAGTGGTGCTTTTTGTCTGTTACCATTCATAGCAGGAAGAAATGACCTACTTTGTCAGATGTAACAAGTGGAGTCCCCCAGGGGAGTGTTTTGGGTCCTCTTTTGTTTGTGATCTTCATCAACGATCTACCTGAAGCACTCAAGTCTTAGTGTCAGATGTACGCAGACGATACCAAAGTATCATCGAGAGTAGTGACGGAGTTGGAGAGACTAAAATTACAAGAAGACATTAACAGGTTGGTGGACTGGGCCAACAAGTGGCAGCTTCATTTTAATGCAGAAAAGTGCAAGGTCGTACACCTGGGAAGGAGCAACCCAGAGCAGGAATACACAATGGGAGTACAGCAGTCGGAGGACAGAATGAGATTGATAACATCGAATGCTGAAAGAGACCTGGGGGTGTTGGTGGATGTGGAGCTAAAATTCAGCAAGCACATCGAGTCACAGGTGGCAAAAGCGAACAGAATACTGGGACTGATAAGACGGTCTTACCAGTATCTTCAGGGCGAGAGCCTTAAACTGCTGTTTACTGCACTGGTCAGACCACATCTTGAGTTTGCTAATGTCGCATGGTCACCCAGATACCAGAAAGATAAAAACCTTATTGAGAACATTTTGAGACGAGCCACCAAGCTAGTACCAGGTATGGCCGAATTAAGCTATGAGAAGAGACTAGAAAAGCTCTGTCTCCCGAGCATGCAGTACAGAAGAGACAGAGGTGACATGATAGAAGTCTACAAGTTCACACACAAACTGTATGACGTTGAACCATTATTTGTATTGGACGCAGACACTAGAACCAGGGGTCACGCATATAAACTGAAAAAGACAAGAATGAACTCTGGAATAAGACAACATTTCTTTACGGTTAGGGTAACAGACACCTGGAACAATCTGCCAGCCAATATTGTCAGTGCCCCATCTGTCAACAGCTTCAAAAATAGGCTAGACACTTACTGGAGCAACCGCAAGTACTTGTATAAAGTGTAGATAGGGGAGACCACAAAGTTAGTGAGGACTAGACTAGCGATGATCAAAAGATCGGACAAAAGGTTAATAAGCCTACGAAGTCCGAAACACTATATCATATCATATCATATCAAGAGTTACAAGTACTATGTATTTCAGGACCTGCCGAAGCTTGGCACGGTTACTGACCAATTCACAAACAGTATTTAAGCTTCAAAATTTTTATACAAGTTACAACTAATATCGAGATCACAACATGGCCATTAATATTACCAATACTAAAATAGGTTGAAAAATAGATTTTTGCGATTCATTTTATCATCAGAAGGTGTCTTCTTTTGCCCTTTCTCGTTTTAATTTGGCCGCATTTCAAGATCGTTTTCAAAAGTGTATAATACTTTTTGATAGTGCATTTTTCCCTGATAGTAATATCGTGCACTGCACATTAATGCACATGGAAAGCATATTTGAATGAGAGAGACAGAGAGGAGGGATAGAGAGAGAAAGAGAGGGGTACATGGAAAAGGTTGGATGGCGGAAGCAGGTTTATCCAGGGCAACTCTGGGAGCCTTGGCTGGAGCAGTTATTTTGACAAAGATTTGTAGAAAGTCCTGATCACCAGAGATTTGAATATTATCACAAATTGGGTTATCTCACCAGAGGTCAGAAAGTTATCTGACCAGGGGTCACCGATTTTGTCTCATGGAATTATTTGGAGGAAATTAAGGGTGGAAATTGAAATGATAGGATGCCGCAAGGGAGACTGTGTTTACAATTTGCAACAGTAGCCATCTGACCTGAAATCGGAGGTCGTTAACTTTTGTTTTATGTGTTTTAAATAAAATCAGGTTTAGGTGAATGGGAGACCGATTGGCTGGCCAGAGCTGTTGAAGGCCACTGAAATCAAGACTATAGAGTTAGATAAGACAGGGCAGTGTCTTCTTTGAGCCTATTAAAACAGTGCGCACATAGCTGTGGGCCAATTGGGGATGTGGCCAATGATGCAATGCATGAAGAGAGTGCGTGACATGATATGTAATTTACTATTTTGTTACAGTGCTATCACAACTAATAGAAAAAGAGGTTTCCTCCTGCAATTGACGTTAAATAATTTACAAAGTAAGATTCTTCAATCAGGGTGTAGAATGGTTGCTGAACAGTACACACAACTCAGTAGTTTCTCAATCCAATTCCAACTTTTTAAAATTCATCCTCATTCATGTCTCCCAAACCTTCACCATTAGATGGGTTCCCAGGCAGTTTGAGTGTGTCGCAAAAGGTGAAGTGTAAGGATATTTACATTAGCTTAAGGTATAGAAATAAATTCTCTGAAATCTTTGGACAGTCCGAACGTTTTTAAATGTAAATATCCCAGAAAATGAGAGATGAGGGGAGCAAATTTTCGAAAGAATTGTTCAAAATCTGCTGATCTCACGGAGGAAAAGATGGAAGTCTTCACGTAATTTATATGCCGCCTGTCAGAGTAGCCTGTTGCCATTGAATGAGTTTTTCCTATACATTTTCAAAAGGTATTTCAGGCAGAAGTTTTAGATTGCTAAATCTGTAACTTAACATCCACATATTTTTCGTGGCACTCACTTAAATTGTTCATCTGTATCACAGAATGAAATAAGCATCTTGATCTCAACTTGCTGTGTGTGCTTCCCAGTTAAATTTGAATTCATGCCAGATGAAAGAAAAGGTGAAAAAGTAATTGACCAGAAGATAGCCAGTGCCAACAGGAGTTTACTAGTTAAAGCTGAAGTCACTTCGACTGATTTAAGCACAATATGTCAGTGGGGAAGTAGAATCCAGATGTCATTTTGGACAACATTACATCTGAGGTTTAAAATTAGACTACCTAACTATATATATATTGGAACAAACAATCCAAGGTGATGGTTTATTCACAATTTTGAAATTAGTTTTACTTTGCAAATCACCACAGTCCACTAGAGTGCTCGGAATCTGCCCGCCTGGTAATATGAACAGGTGGTAAGCGAAAGTGGTTTTCAGTTGTGAATAGCTGTCAGAAGCATTGGGAGTATTGGTTTCTCAGATTATCATGTACCATTATCATTGCAGCCAGAGGTTCTGAGCAATTCCATTAGGTGCTGTCCTAAAAAAAAAAAACAAGACTGGGGAGAAGAATGTCAATACAGTGTTTTTCTAGCTTTGTTGTCATGAAACAGTTACATAGCAAGGAAATGCATAGCACTAACTAGAGCTAATTATTTACAACTTCACACAAGTGTGCAGCAAATAACAACAAAAGTTAAGGACAGCAGTTTCAACTATGAGAATTTCTGTTATTCTGGGGTAATCAGGAACCTTGTAATTATGATTAAATATAAATCATTTGTCATTTCAGCGATATTACTGTCAGTGTTTTTAAGTTAGCAGTGAGAAATTGCATTGTGTAAAATAAAAGAACTTTTTCATATGGAACATGCAATATCAGGTTAGAAAGTACAAAAGCTGTGGAAATACCCAGAAAGCTGGGATATTTCATTGTGGAGAATAAATGGTAAAGCAGACTATTTTAACAAAATGTGTATTCCACAGCAACAACTGTTTTAACTTAGATTTTAAAAAATTTTTTTGGCTTAATTTGATCAGAGTGATGGGTTTTGTTTATTGAACAAATCCAGTATTTCAAATCATAATAATAAAGAATGATGGATTTGTCAAGACTTTTTAAACTAATTAAAGCCAGATCCACAGGTAATGTGTTTGTTGTATCATAATGATAATGTGTATTAGTCAGTGTGCACAAACATCTTTTGTTGTGCAAATTTTTTATTTTTTTTATTTTTGCATACAGTTTAGGAGAAACACTGGTTTTGTAGGTAAACTTCTTTCCATGTGGATTGTGGCAGTGCAGTTTTAGGGGGTTAGATGGCATGGAGCCAAAGGCCAATGACCTAGAGTGATTGTCAGTGATAGGGTGGTGGATATATTAGCGTTGTGAACAATTGACCCAAAAAAGCAAAGCATTGTGTGGTGCATAGTTATGGGAGAAGAAAAAGGCAAACAATGAAACATTTCTGAGCATGATCTCACAAAGGAGTGTTATTTGGGAAGCCTGTGTTCTGAAATCGGGTTTTGGCATTAAAATAAAAAGGCAATTTTTTCTCCCCCTGAAACTGAAAGTTCTTCCTTTTCTGAACCCAGCTGCATCACACACTTCTCACATATTTTCATACCAGAAGTTAAAAACAGCCTTCGGAGATAGGATTTGGAATTGGACTTTATTGCAGCAGCTTTAATGTCACCAGGTTACCCTGACCAAAAAAAAAATCAGAATGAATAAAAAAAAAAAAAAAGGCATTTCTGTGCTGGTCTGTTCAGATGAAAGAAAATGCATAGACAATACAATATTGTGATAGTGATAGAAATACTGGGTAATAAGTGATAAGTTTGCATTGTAAATGCTAGCATCCTTTAGTTTGCTGGATTTTGTCTATTCAGACTAATATCTGGATGAACGTGGCAAGTATATTCACACTTGCTGTTAATGTTATTAAATCAGCAGTATTTCTTAAATAACATTCAGATTGTGTGCATTACATAAAAACAAAATTAATGGATGAAAAGTGTCTGCTTTTAAGAGGATTTCATCTGTTTTCATCTGAAGTGAGATTCTGGTTTGTCCACTGCCTTAAAATGTCTACTGATATCATCATGTATTGAAAGTGTTCATGACATGGGACACAAAGTGGTAATTGATAGTCGGCAGAATAAACTGCACAAATGGCCATTTTGAAATGGATTCTGCACAGGAAGATTATATTGTTATTTCTTTTTTGGTAATCAAGAAGTGTGTAATCTGTTTCATTCAAAATGGCACATAATCATAATAAACTTTGGCTCTTAGGTATTGGCCTGCTTGGGTCGAATAGGATTCTCATCCGAAGTCATATATCCAATTTTCATCTTTGAAAATTGTATCCGACAAATCATCCTAACAAAAGACTGACACTTTAAATTGTCACAGTTGTGTTGCAGTTGGTGTGGCAATGTGTTCATACGCAACAGTTGCTTTAATGTCCTATAGTTTTCAAAATCATGGACAAGAATGAACACATTTTGCGTCACGAAAATACTTTTTATAAACGGATAACCTGGGGAACACTTTTTCCTTGTCTTCCCATAACTGTAACACCATGTCACAAATCCCAGACTGGGAGATGCGATGGTTATAACAGGACAACAATCACGAACGAACAAGTATAACACTTAACAGAACAACCCATCAGACTCACACATTTATTAAACATAAATATAAAGATAAGGATAACAGTGCAATTACATACATACATTATATTCTTCAAGTTAACTGCCGTCCACGGCCTTCTTCAGTAAACACACTTCCTCGGGTCCACAACCCGGTAATTACTCTAAAGACACCTCGGCCTCAGCCTCTCCCCTCAGGGTCTTAATGACACACTAATATTCTTTCACACCACAGTCTCTCAATAGCGCCTCCCTATGGCAATACACCTTAGCCTCCTATACACCTCACGTGGCCATAGCACGTTAATACTTCAATTCACATGAATATCTCATTCGCACAGTAATACATCCATGTCACAATAGCACATCTTAATAGCACATTCACAATCCTATATACATCCCTGTCTGTGGCCAGACTGCCACGACTCATGTGCTGCGACTGTCCTACACCGACAGCTTCCCTCCTGGCCTATGTGTGGCCTTCGGCCCTATGCTGGCCTATCCCCTGTGCTCACCGTAGGCGGCTCTTCGGCCCGACCCCGGCACCTACAAAAATAACATTACATTGGTATAATACCATACCATTTCTAATCACTTCACCCCTCATTACAACTCATGAAGCGTACACACAATAGTTCACATTTCACTCACCAAACATCTTACGGTAACACACCTCCATCGTAGTACACCCTACTCACTCTCGCTACAAATCCATGAAGCTAACTTCCATCTATCGCTCATGGCGCACATTGCTATATACAGTATCAAGGACTTCCACATTCCTCACATATACTTATTTACATCATGGTCGTAGACGAATATAATACATCAATCATAATTATCAATCATCGTTCCACCTACCAGTCATCACTGGAAACACTGTCACAATCTCCCGACTGTTCTCACTCACGTCCGTCCCCTGGGACCTTCTAACTTGCAGTGATAGTAGTACAGCGCTCTCGCCTCATGCAGACCCCCCCCCCCCCCACTCACAACATGCACGCTTTTCATTACCCGTGGGCCGTGGGTTAACTTTACTCTAACCCCTTCCCCCGTAACTACTGATCCCAGCTGACCTACTCGTGACACACCACACTTGCAAGCATTCAGCCGTGTCCATTTGTTTCAGCTTTGGCAAAGATCTTCTCAGGAGCAGCAAAGAGCAAGAAAACTGAAACGTTCCCACAGGATGAACAAGATTTAATGCATTGTTAGATATTTATTGTCTTGCATTTAAAAAAAAAAAAAGACTCCAAAAAAAAACCTTCAGGACATGTGAGAATTAGATTGGAATTGTCACCACACATTTTGGTGCACAAATTATGCTTATCATGGTCTGATAGCCTGGGGCAGGGGCCCTCAACCTGTTTCATTTCCTTAACCCCTGGCATAAAATTTACCTCTGCCCTGTTTTCTTCAGTAATTTGAGTTCACACTTCTGTCACCATAATATATATATACTGGCAGTGGGGACATTTTTAAATACCATTTTCAACATCATTATTTTAAGATTTGAAATAATAATGTTAAAAACAGTATTTTAGATTCTTCAATTAAGAAGTATAAAAATACTGATTGTTTAAATCCAAAGCGTTCCAAGGTAAACTAAATGAGTATTTTTTTATTATTTTTTTTTTTACATTGCCTTCTTCAAATTTTCTTGTTGACTTCAAGATTTTTTTTTCTTTTTTTGAATTGTAATGGAAATAATAACTGTACAAATCCAGAACCAGCAAATTTACTCCATGGGAAGGCAAAATTTACCACAAGTTCGGAATTGCTGGCATAGGACAATCACATTATTATATTGGAACTTCGGCAGTGAAACTAAAGCAAAATAACATTTTGGAATTTTTTTTTTTT
This sequence comes from Onchidella celtica, assembly GCA_963931925.1. Lineage (NCBI taxonomy): Eukaryota > Metazoa > Mollusca > Gastropoda > Systellommatophora > Onchidiidae > Onchidella > Onchidella celtica. Next base: position 5,057,075 of record OZ007583.1, on the reverse strand, counting down.
TTTTAGTATGTATGTATATAATTCATAATTAATAAGTTTTAAATTTGATAATCTTAAACAGATATCTTAATTAAGTAAAACTAGAGTGAAATGGTAATATATTTGCTAACAGGGACATCTTTTTTGGACCCTTGTTCCCGCCTTAATCATATTGTCGTTGTTTTCGGGTGTGGAAAGGGGAACGGGCTGTCTGCATAATTACTCTCCTCCCCCCCCCCCCACCCCCGTTTTTCCCCCCATCTTTTTATTTTCTAATTTTATGTCACCCATCTGGTCCATGTCCGCAACGCTGGACGACCTTCACAGATTGGGTGTGTTTCTGTACTTGTGGCAAACTACAAAACATTTGTCCTTTAATGTAGGCGTTTGTAGACAGCACAGTCTTTCTGTCGGGCCGCGTTTGTGGACAGGAGATAAAAGAGGCCTGATGGATGGATGAAGTGGATCACCCAAAGCCACACCGTCTTTAATTAGGCGGCTATTTTTATCACGATCGTGCGTTAGCGTGTCTGTATGCCTCTTCCTCACCCTCTCAAACCGTACATTGCATATGTATATTATATCTGTACTTGTTCTACTTATTCAATTGACGTCATGAATGTGTTTCCATGTGATCAGAGATACATATCTCTGTGTAGGACACGCTGGAGTCACACGCTGTTTAGTAACACAATGATAATTCTGAGTAGGCCCTATCTCTTATTCAGTTCTCATTCTAAACCCCCACCCTCCCCATTTTTTATATATTTTTTTTTTGGTGTTCATACCCTCGTTGTCTTAATTGTCTTAATATCAATGTTAAACAAACCAACCAAATCGCTGAAGCCTGACTTGTTGTCACATGACACAAAGAAGATCCTTGACACAGTGGCTCATCATAACCTATTACTTTTTTTTTTTTGCCTTGACCCGTCGATGTCAACAAACCCTTGTTTAAGTAAGTGTAAGGTTTCCGGCTGTTCTAATAATGTGTGGGGTTTCAACCAGGACACAGGCTGGGTTTGAGCCTGAACAACAGCGGCCTTTTGGACAGGGCTTTCTCATTATTTGCATCGGTTGCAAGTGGAGGAAAAACTTAGAGAACATTCGAATCTTTCCCTCAAAAATTATTGGGCGAAGGGAAATTTATGTTCCTTACTCAGTTGTGCCATTTTTCTGCCGTTCCGTTATCGGCATCTTGTACGTGAACATTTATTGGCTGACTGTAACCGAAACACAATACACGTATATCACTGTATTTTCTGTCTTTTTTTTTTTTTGCAACCATTGATGACTGGTGTTGAATTAGGCGAGGCCTACGAAAATTCCACATTTTTGAAAACTTTATAGTAGCGTCTATGCTAAGTCACACAATCATTGGTGAACGAACGAAACGAGTTTTCCCCTCCTAAATAGTTTTTTTTTTCTTCAATTAAATTAATTCTGCACTGAGCTTATTAATTATTTATCCGCATCAGTGCTACCGATGTAACACTGCGCGTTTGACAGGGTAAAAATCTGAACCCGTTACTGAATAAATGCAATTCCTGCTGTGGAAACACACCTAAAGCCCCCCGCCCTTCCCCACGCCATTAGTAATTTATATTCATGTATATAATATGCAAGTTGTAAAACTGTCAGCAGTGGACAATCCTGAGACTTTTAAGAGTTATAGTGCATTAAATCAACTTCTGTTGAAGGTATCTGTTGCATTCAGTTTTCAAAAGGAAAACAGAGACTATTTTGGGCTGCAGAGTTATGGATGCAGGCGATATCCGAGAGAAGCGGGTCTATTGGGTAAGACACGTCAGATAGATACTGACCTATTTTTTTTATATGGAACTGTATTCACATAGATCTCGTCATAGTGTCTTATTTCTGAAGAAGAGTTGATCTTCTAAAATGAGATATCATATCAGCATCTGTCCACCAAATGTGTCAGTGGTTGTGAAGTGAAGGGCAGCGGGCATGTTGTGTGACACTAGGTGAGGCGGTGACCAGTTTACTATCAAATTTGGTTCACACTGTGTCGTCATGCGTGAAGGAAAGTTTATCTTCAGAAATAAGAATTATCCACCCCATTTCGTAAAGACAAACAGCAGTGCAGGTTGCGGGTAGTGGACACTGGTAATGTCCGAGTGGGTATTTTATGTGAGATACTAGTCTAGGGAGGCGGTCACGTGAGGTCTTTGTTCCTCGAGGGCCCGGGTTTAATACAGTGACTTTCGACCCCCCCCTCCCCCCTATTGTTCATTCTTGTCGTGCCCTTCGCCGTCGGTTACGTGGGTCGTCCTTGCAGCTGCTGCTTCTTGCCGTCCGGTAGTGGTAGACGCCGCCAGTAAGTAAGATGAATGAAAAGCCATTTGAGATGGGACTGGGAGTATCTTTGGTGGTCAGTTAGTTGGCGGGACGGACATCAAACCTGTCTACACCTGTCACGGGACACCTCAGCGCTTTATCTTTTCCGAGTGTTGCCAGGGGCCAATATGTGTGTGCTGTAGAAGTAACTGTATACATGTTCTGTGTCGTCGTCTTCAGCGCGTCACCCATGCACTTGTCACCCAGCTAACCGGCCGGCGTACTTCAGGGGCTTTGTGATTGCTGTTAATTAAGGGTCACCTCACCTATGCTGTGGTCATAAAATCTGACCTTTTCATGTGCTGAACACTTGGGGTCGCTGCGTGTCTTACATTACATTTCCTCCGATCTTGTAACGTGTTGAGTGACCAGCCAGGACACACGGCGATATTTGTCTAGTAGAATTGTAAGGGGGGGGGGGTGGTTCTTCGACTTGTATTGCTGCAAATGAGTGGGACATTGCCAGCCTTATACTTTTATGAACATAACCTGTCTCCGGCTTGGTAAAAAAAAAAAAAAATATGTACGCATAATTATGAACTGCTTAATGTTGTTGCAACTCTACACTGAACTGTGTTGTTATCAGTGTCTGGCCCAGAACGGCCGTCACTTTGAATAGATGCTAATGCTCAAATAATTACACACAATCTGTCATCGTCAATTTGAATTACATAATCTATTTTTATAAAAGTGAACTTTGGAGGCTATGTTAGCTACTCCTCCGTTAATACTTAACCCACACGCTTCAAATTTTACACACGTCGACAGTATCTACATGTACATACCCAGGTTTTCGTTACATAAAACATACGAAAACTCCTGTTCCCGAATTTATCAAAATAGATTTTTTCGGTCATTCTATTTTAATTCACCATTTTAATTGACCATTTTGAGTGAACTGAATGATACCATTGTCAATGTACCGGAAGAGCGATCTGATTTTCAAAACGAGCACGGTTTGACGCTCCAACGACGCGGAAGTTTGGTTCCGCATCAAGAAACGAAACAGTTCGTAGAACGGGTAATTAAATAAAATAATTCTGTGTGAAATTGTGATGTAACAGTAAGTTCTAATAGTTATGACTAACACATGAAATCCAAATGCCGTTTTAATGTAGCCTAGATCTAGATATACGGTTGCGCTTAGTACATGGAAAATTGGCAAGATATATCTTGCGCGGGTCGGCTAGTTATGTATAAATCTTAGCTGTATCGTAACTGACAATTTTATTAAGGCTAGGTATATTTGGACCGAATACGGCCTAAATAGAACAAAACCCTGGTTCCGGGTTATTTGGGCCGATAGTGCGGGTTTGCAGTTTGCATTGTTCTGGCGTGTTTTTTTGAAAACACAGAATTTGTGTCGGTACAATGTAGCGTCAATTATCACCGCATTTTCCGGTAGCCGGTAGCGTCAATTATCACCGCATTTTCCGGTAGCGTCAATTATCACCGCATTTTGCCGTGGCCATTGACTTTACGTCGATCGCCAGTGACTACCCCAGTCCCCTTTTGCCTGATTAGTCAATCTGACTACCGCCCATTGATACTGACTAGACCCTGACGCCCACAGGTCCGTCTGACCATTCCAATGCACACTTGAATCGTATTCCGCGGTGGCAATTGACACTCCCTTGCCTAAAATACCTTCGGCCCAAATAGCACAGCACCGGGTAGTACAGGCCGTATTCGGCCTAAACATACACTTCCTTTTATTAATAACAAAAATTCAAGCGGTTTATACATATTAATTTTTCTTTCACCCTAATATCTGTGATTATGCAACTTCGAAGACCTTCGTTTGCGCGTTTCTTGTGTATGCTATAAGAAAACTTTGCCAGATTGGCTTTATGTGAGAAAAAGAAAAATACATGTACCTATATGGAGAACCTGTCCATTTCTGGAGCTCTAGGACGATTGAAATATGTTTACATTTAGCAACGCTTCCCAAGCCTTACGAAATGAAAACTGAAGCACATCAAGCTCTTTTACTCTGCTATGTCGTGTCCAGTGGATATTTGCAGAGCAGGCATATGAGATCCCGTTTCCTTCCCGACAGTCTGAACCCATAAAATGCCATAATTTTGCATTTACACGATTATTGTCGGGCGTTAACGAAATGTAATCATTACAAATTGCTAAGAAGATGCACCTTTTCCTGATAGTATAGTGATAGACGCAGTTCAGAGTCTGAAGTGAAGACGCAGCCTCAATTCTATGCTTCCACCCCCTCCCCTCCAAACAACCCCCTCCTTTTCAGTTAACCCCCCCCCTCCCCATCTCTTTCTCTCTCTCCTTCACTCTCGTATTGCCCCTCCCTTTCCCCTCACACACCTGTCTTATATACATGTACTTTCTTCCCCACCTGCAACTACCTGTGCACGAGAAGTCCACGAGGTGTCATTAGCACCCACCAGAATACCCGGACGCACGTGCATGTACCCGCCGCGCGCGCACACTCTCTCTCCTCACCCAGTGAGACTCCGCATCTTACTTACACAACGTCTTAAGTTTAAAATTATAGTTGGTGGTGTTGTTGTTGCTGCTGATGTTGTCTGGCTGTGAACGAGTTCAGACTGACATGTATCTGGCTCACAATCTCTCCTCCGTAATTCTAGTCCCAGCCACTGAAGGTGTTTTGAACAGGCTTGATTTGAGGTCTTTATTTTAGGAGGTTCGCTGCCCTTGGCATTTACACCTCACTTTACTTGTTTTATTATTTCTTGTTCTGGCGGGGGGGGGGGGGGGGGATGATATGGATAAATTTTTATCTATTAATTTCAATTTTGCCCGGGCAGCGGCCTTTCGGCCTGCTCTTTACGATTTCCAACTGCCAAGGTATCTTTAACGTGCGCAACGTGCACACGGGCCCTCCGAATTTTTTCGTCCTTATCCGAGAAGACTAGGTACTCGATCCTACCCCCCAATAGGACCAGGGACTTGAAAATATGAGAAAAATCCAATTTCCAAGAACTACTCGATCCTACCCCCCAATAGGACCAGGGACTTGAAAATACGAGAAAAATCCACTTTTCAACATGCCTGCACTGCCCGGGTTTAGAACCCGGGACCCTTGGCATGAGAGGCGAGCACCTTGCCTCTAGACCACCTTGTCCAAGCTTTTGAACAGGCTTCTAGGATTCTTTCTCTTTTAAAGGGGGGGGGGTGATGGTTTAATAATTATGGCCGTATCTGTTGAAATAAACACTTACGTTTTTATGACATTTTGATTTTTGCCTAGTTTTGGAAGAAGACAGTTTAAGCCAAAATCAAAATTTTACAAGAAATTTAAAAGAAAAAAAAAAAGACCCCACAAGCCAAAGACAGAATTTTACCAAAAAAAGAAAAAAACGTGTAAGCCCAAAACAGAATTTTACAGGAAAGTAAAAAATAAGAAATAAAAAAAGACCTTAATATAATAAGACAAAAACAGGATTTTACAGGAAATTAAAAAAAAAGAAAAAAGTAAGCCAAAAAACCGAATTTTACACACAAAAAAAAACCCCACCAAATACATAAAAGCCAAAAAGTTGAATTTTACCGAAGAAAAAACCATTGGCTATAAGCCAAAAAACCAGATATTTTACAGAAAGATTAAACAAAACCAGATAGGCCGAAACAGAATTTTTACAAGAAACAAAAAAACAACACCACCAAAACCAAGAGACGTATAAACCAAAAACATAATTTTACAGGAAGCTGAATCAAATAACAGAAAAATTATTACTGGTTCAAAGTCATAAGCCAGATAAGAGCACTTTTCATTTAGCAACTTGATGTTAAAAAGGGAAATTGACTTGGTTTGGCAAACATGGCCTAAAATATCGGAATTGCGTATGACTATGAGCGAGCACACGCAACACCGAAGACCGCCAACCTGTGCGATCTGGAAACCTGCATGACTCATCCTTCTATCTTTGAGCTCCTTCATGTTTTTATCCTGATTGTTTTCTTTGGCTCCTGATGATATTTTTTTTTTAATACGATCTACATTTAGTGCATTGGCTCTTGTGTCTTCAGTTTGTTGTGGTCGCATTACGTGAAGCATCGACAGCCTCGTTCGTTTTGGGTCGGGAAATTGGCCGAAAGTCTGGTGGCGATTGTGGTGATCATGTCTCAAACTTTTAGTTTTAGTTGGGTTTTGTTGTTTGGCGGGGGGGGGGGGGGGTCTTTGAATAGCCATTTCGTCACCAATGTGATTGAATTAGTGGTTCTTTCTGTGGTCTTGTTCCTGCAGGCAAATGCCTTAGCAAGCAAAATTTGTTGTTGGCCGAGTGCAATTATTTTGCACGAAACAATTCTTTTGTTCGGGGAGCCATTTTGATCCCTAGAAATAATTAATTTGGTTGGGTACCGGGCACACGAGAGAGAGGGGGAGGGGGGCGGTTGTCAAGGACTAATTCTATGACAGAGCTTGAGTTTGGGTTTATAGGATAGTCGGCGCGAAGACGGTTACTTTGCGCCATTATTCTGCAAAGTACATGCATGTACATGTATATATCCATTGCTTGTCCACATTTTCATTACAGCGCACCGCACCGCCCCCCCCCCCTCTCCCTTTCTTTCATTCTTTTTTTCGCTGTCGCTCTCTTTCTCTCACTTTTTCTTTCTTTCTTTCTTTCTCTCTCTCTCCTTCTGTATCTCTCCCCCACTCTCCTTGTTTCTTCCCCTTTCTCTTTTTTGCCCCATCTCCCTTGTCTGTCTGTCTATCTCTCTCTGTCTCCCCACTCTCTCTCTTTACCATGTTATTCCAGAACGCCTGAAACTCCCCTTCCCTCATCAGCTTTTCCCCAGTAAGGTTGATGCTTGCATTCAAAACCAAAGCAAAGGTCATATTCATATAAACTGAAAGCTGCACTGTCCTGTAGGCAAAGTTCAGTGAGTACAAGTAGAAGTGTGTTTCTGGCAACCAGCTCAACACGATGTTTGCATTAAAAATATGGTAAGGAAATAGAGAAACACCGCTCTCTTGGCAAAGTTCAGTGAGTGCTAGTGTTTTGGTGTTGTTGTTTTTTTGTGGCAATTACATGTACATTTAGTCTTCTTACAAAAGATGCCTGGTGATTGATGGAAACAGGCAAAGTACATGTGTTTTTATAACTACAGAAAGTCTGGATGGCAGCTTACAGGACTTGGATACTTGGAATAACTTTAGAAGTTGGCCAAATAAAAAAAAATAAAAAAAAGTTGTAGTCTATATTGCAAAAAAATAATAAAAATAAAAAAACAACCCACACACGAGCAGACCTGCAAGAAATCACTAAGTACTGTTATTTTTTCTTTGGTGGTGTTTTTTTGCGTGTGGTTGGTGGGAGCGTCTGGTATTGTTTCCTTCCGTACTAACTATCCTTTTGTTAACTTCCCCTGTCCTCTGGCTTCTTCCTAGCTAGCACAAAATGACTGAATTCATGTCGACATGCCGTCTCTAGGCCCCAAACTCAAAATTGACCACATTTTAACTGTCACGGAAACAAGAACACTTCAGGCAAAACTTTATTTAGTGAGCGAATGCACGTGTATGTTTCGGTCCACCCTCTTGACGTACGACCACGAGGAGAAAATTTTGACCATGAATCTGTCATCAGCTCAGAAAGACAGCCGGCAGTGAGATTTTTTGCGCCCCCCCCCCCCCCCCCCATGTACACTTTATACACTTGGCGGCGCACCCCCACCCCCACTACCACCTCTCAAGACATTGGAATGGCGAATGTCTCTGTGACAATGAGTATGATAAAGAAAAAGGACTATTTAAAAGGTATTTTGCATGGGCTGTTACACTGTTTCATTAGAGACTAGATTTTTATGTAATCCTGTACTTTGTTTAAAAAAACAACAACTCGAATAGCCAAACAGAAACCAAGTTGTTTGATTCTTTACTGTAGCAGAAGAGCTTACTTAGGTTATCCAGATCCCCACCGCTATCGCCATCGCCACTCCCAAAACACTCACACAATCTTCCCCCCCCCCCCACACACACACACATGTTCAGAACATCTCCCAATCTTCGAACATTGTACAGTTTTTCAACATGACAGGGCAAGTAAAAGTTTACATGTGCTGACAGCCCGCTGGTACTTGCTTTGCTCCGGGCGCTGGCAATCCACGGTACGCCGCTGGTCAGAAAGATAGCGGGGCAGGGGTGGTGAACAAGTAAGAGAAGACAGAATCGTTACTCCAGATTAATTGCATCATGTAATCCATCTGGCAGTTGGGAAAAGAGGCTATCAGGTGGGTTCATCGGAAGAGACAAATTAGATAGGAGATACCTCCCACCGGCTGGCCTCTTCACTTCTTTTTAACCTTTTCACAACTTTGCCGCCATCAATGAGCGGCTTATGCAATGGTTACGTTATCAGCGACAGACTTGTGTCGTACCACGTGCGGGCAAACTGGGCCATTTTCACTTACCTGATTGGGAAACACTGATTTGCTTAGGCTAATACACTGTATGGGGCTGGTTCTGTCATGAAATCTAATGCATGTTCCAGACCAGCTAAGCCTCCTGTATTTTACAGCACTGCCCGTACTTCTGGTGTCACTGTGTTTTATACATACATGTATTTGAAGACCCAGATGGAAAAACGACCATAATCACACATTCATAAAACTGGAATAAACGATTTTTAAAGTTTGAAGCCCCCTAAGTGCATTGTTACTGGAGATGAAGAAAGGCAACCTGTTTCACCAGAGGGTGGCTTTACTAAAGTAGAGAAAAGTGGACGTTGGGGCAAAATAGGCATTGTAGTAATTTTTTCAAGTAACCAAGAAATCTTTAAAATTGAACTATGATCGTTCTTCCATCTGCGTCTTCATTTGTATTCTCCTTTCCACAGCAGGTATAACAATGTAGGCTAACTGATAGTTGAAATTTTCCCTCATACAAGATGTCCATTATGGAAGTGGCCATTTTGTTGGTAGGCCTGGCATTCTTTTTCGCACAACTGCAGATTAACAACTGTTCTTTTGTCACAATGAATATTCTATCAGCTGCTTGACTTCTTGACGGAATTTTATTTTTCTGCTTGCTGTCTCTCTGACTTTTATTTATATTGGCAAAACTGTACATATATTTAAAACAAGGAACCGATTCAAGTAAAACTGTTTTTTATTCCTCTCCTGTAAAATTAGGTCCTCGGTACTTACGCGGTTTTATGGTAGGACCAGCGATATATTTATTCTCTGTTGCACACGCCCACACCTACACTTTCACACATTCAGATACACACACTCTCACATGTGTTTACGTACGCACTTGCGGTAGGCCCAAACAGTAGGTCTCAGGCTCTCGGGCCACATAACTCCCCTTGCTCAGGTTTCCCCATATTCTTCCCCTTTCTGAACTGTCGTCTCGTAATGTTTTCACTATTTTACGTTTACAGTGGTTATTATTGAAACGATTTATGAAACTCATTTTCTTTGTTAATCGCAAGCTAATGAAAAAAAAAATCTTTATTGCAGTGGCTCATAAAACTTCTATTTATGACATATATGTAGTAAACACCAAGACCAACTATACCAAGACGGTGCAATCGATCGTTAAATACAAAGGCGAAGAGTTCCGCGGCGTGCGTTGTCTGCTAGACTGACCCAGCGCGTATGATGTGCCCAGTCATGGCTCGCTTAGCAAAGATTTAATGGTGGCATGAAGTAAACAGTGATATTTTCTTTATGTCCCATTGGATGAGATGAGATTAATAGACTACCAAGACTACCAAGAACTGTACAATAGAGCATCTATTCAGAGAATTAATTTAATGATTAATGCAAATAAATGAGTATAAACTGCAAACGTTGAATGGAGTTCCTACATACATAAAACCAAAGGGGAACTGTACCCGTACATCTTCTAATCTTATGAAAAAGTATGGAGATAACCAGGGTAGCACAACAAGAGGAATGAAGTAGGAAAAGAGACCAGATGGGCCATTATTTAAATGATTAAAGCAAATAAATGGGTATAAAACACAAACTTTGAAGGAAGTTCTCACATACATCAGTCCAGAGAGGAGATTCACATCTTCTAATTTTATGAAAATGTGTAGAGATAACCAGGGTAGCAGAAAAAGGGTAATGAAGTAGGAAAAATGACCACATGGGCGATTTTAAAAAATCAACAAAAACTCAACAAAATCCAGCCGCAGTATTCTGATGATAATGAACGTTGGAAAAGTGTTACTCATGTTGCAGTTTCTTCAGTTTTCCAACCTTCTTCCCTGAAATTTTCTGTTTTGGGGCATTATTTCTGATTGAATTTCTATTGCTTGAAGATTAATAAGGAAAAAGGAAAGAAAGAAAGAAACAACAACAACAAAACACTTCCTTTAAAAGGAATTCGGGATGATCAAGTGGAAAATTTCATTCACATACATGTAATTATTGATTGTACGTATGGGATTCCTTAGCTTTGAGAAAGTTTATCAGTATTTGATCGATGACGTTTTACGGCTTCCTCAAACAAACAAAAAGACGATGCCGTTATACCGAAAGTTGAATTAGCAATTAGAGTTTTACGCCACTCCCTCTCCACAAACACACACACACAGCTGATGATCTCCATAGCATACATGCATTAGTCCAAACACAAAAATATTGGGACTGTATGAGGAGTGCAAAGGTGTATATGTCTGAAGTCCAATTTACTATAATGGACATAAACTTCAAGTCGGCAAACAGCCTTGCAAAGTGTTAAATTTGATTCTTCACAAAGGAGCACTGGTCTCCTCGATTAGCACGTACGACGAACCGCGTGCCTGTGTTTACGATTGTACGCGCCGGACTATTGTTAGAAACTCTGGCTCTGCGGACGGAAGTGCTTGAATTGCACCGTCTTGGTATAGTGGGTCTTGGGTAAACAGAGGACATTCTATGCCAGTTTAGAGTTCCTTCCCCCTCGGAGCCAAGTGCCTGCCGTTTGAGAATCCTTGGGCCAAAAGATCCGGGATGATTATGTCATTTATAGATAAAATTGATGAATTCCGAGAGGCGGTAGCTGCCAACTAGACAGGGAGTTTTTACGTAATGTAATGCTTGTCGGATTTCACGCTGTTTTTTTCTTTTTAAGGTCGTGATAACAGTATGATAATATTATTTATTTTATGAGCGCGTGGTATGGGCACGATTATGGCGGCTGGTGACCTGAATGGCCGTCTCACTTTCGCCGGCCTTATGCTATCAAAGTTACAATTTGGCAAAAATAAATGCATGTCGCAAAGCCCCGGAAACAATAAATATGTTTAAACATATATATATATACACACAAGTTTGATATAAATTTCAAATAAATTTTAAAAAAAAATTAACTTTCAAACCATAAGTCCTTCTTCAGGCCACGGCAAAAATGTGAATGTTGAAACTAATGTAGGAAAATGAATAAATATTACAGAACGGTGTACTTGTCTGTCGCTGGGTGCTGCTCCTTGCCCGCCAATGATGACCTTGCCTGACCTGGCGCTTGAACGCTTGGCCCACATGCGAGAGATCTCAGGTTCGCATCCCGCTTTGGTAGGACGAGAGGTCCAGCCCAACATCTTGGCAGCCACATTTCAAATAAAGGCATTAGGAGTAAATTTTCGGCTTTCGGGAGACACAAGGCACTTCAAAAAAAAAGGGGGGGGGGGGGGGGGAGTTACCCACCCCCTTTCCCAAATCTTCTCAATTTCACAGTTTGCAAAAATGCGGCGTTTCCAGGAGACACTATCCACCCTATTCCCGGTACTTTGTTGTGTCATGGACACCAGGGCGTGTGCCTGTATTATTCTATTCCACTGCATTTCTAAGGTAGATCTAATACAAATTAGACAAGTCCACATGGAAAAAAAAAGAGAAAATATCACTGAAAGTGATTTTTGCCTATATTCCCAGCCTCGCCACCCCTTATACAAGTTTGATTCATCAGCCTCATTCACTTTGCAAAACCAAAGTTTGAACAAAGAGCTGCAATCACTAAATGTAAAAAATCATCCTTTCAGTTGGGCAAGGGAATTGTGGACTATTAAACTTTAAACATCGATTTGCCCAGTTTCACCTGTTTTTGTACCATGAATGTTTTTTTTGTTGTTGGTGTTGTTTTTCCTATGTGATCTTCACTTGGCATTTCCACACACGGCAGTGCCTAAACTGGGGTCCGTTAACTATAGGCAGGGAAATCAGTAACGTACTGATTAACTTGACAATGGCGGCTGCGTTTCTGAGGTTTGCAGAACGCTGGAGGAGCGTTAGTGGTGTGTGTGGGGGGGGGGGGGTTATTGGGCCAAATATTAATTTGTGAACGATTAAAAAAAGTACTTCTGCGCATTTATGAAGGCTGGACCTATCTATTTGTCTGTCTGTCTGTCTGTCTGTCTGTCCTTTCCCCATCAACCCCCACCCGCGCTCGTTTGCACACAGCTAATTTTCTCATGACTTGTCAATCTGAAGGACAACTGATGAGGGAGGGGGGGGGGGTGGGTGGAGGGGGGTCGACCGACTTACTTTATCAAGGAGTTGAGACGAGAGACAGATTTGATTGCCGTTCCCAGCCTGAGTCTGACTGACTGATATAGATCTGAGATACCATGAGCATGTGACGCCGGCCGCTGCAGTTGAGGGTGAGGGTCGTCGGAGAGTATGATTGTGGTACGGTGTACATTTATACTTTTGTTTTGGGGGCCATCCATAAAGTACGTAAGCTCGAATTTGGTACAGGGTTCACACTGGTCCTTGAAAGTCAAGTTCTTAATTTTCATAAAAGAAAAAATAAGTACTCAAAAAGTCCTTAAATTCTGAAAATGAGGCCAAAGTCCTTAAAAAGTCCTTGAAATTTGTGTTTCAGTTGAAACATTTGAGATTAAAATCTTCCAGTTGCACACTGGATAATTGGTACTTTGAAATGTCTGAACTTTTCAGAGTGAATTTACTAGGTTTGAACTCTGGATACGGAAACATTCCGTTTCAATGAGTGCTGCATACCGCATGTATAGTTGTAATATTTCTTGGTCACAGGCACACAGGTCCTTAATTTGTTTACTGTGAGTTCCTTAGGAAGTCCTTAAAAAGTTCTTAAAATTAGTTTTCAAAAGACTTTGTATAAACCCTGTTGGTCATTTTTGACCCCTCCACACCCATGTACACCATTCTGTCTTGCACTTGGCTTCAACACCTCTCGCCCACACCCTTGTTCGAGCGCACGGCCATTAGAATGGGGAATGTTCGTGAAAAAACCTTGTTGTTTTATAACTTAGAGTGCGGCGTTTCTTGAGCATGGACTGTTTGACTGTTTCATGAGATAAATGTTCTTAAGTTCGGTTTTATGTAATTCTGCAACTCATAAACATAAATAAAACCAAACTGTGAATTATATAATTGAAAAGCATACGTACGTTTCGCACAAACCCTCCCGCCCTCCCCAAGTCCGCCTTTTGCAAGCTGGGGGCAGACACCCCCACCACCTACCCCCGAGCGTGTATATTTTATAGATGACCCCTTTTGTGGGTTATCGCTATTGTTATTACTGTGACAGTCTCACGTGTGTTTGTTTGGATTGGAGGAAATGTTGGCCAGTGTTCAGTGTTGCTAAACAGACAAAGCCTAGAAACAGGGCCAAACCGCTGATAATGTAGTACTTACGGAATTATCGATTAGTAGGTTATGTTTTATTATGTTTTTCTTTTATCAGTCTTAAACGTATAAAAATATTGCATACAAATGTTGCGTCTGTCTGAAGACGGGAGACAGCTGAACTAGTTCAGTGAATGTCCTTGGAATGTCAAATTGGACCAAATACCCAGCATCTGAATGCATCGATTTTCGAGGTTGCAGTTTATTTATCCAGTAAATCGGGCATGTCAAACGTGAGGCACGCCGGCCACACGCGGCCCTTCATAAACTCAAATACGGCCCGCGACAAGTGCAGTTATCTTATGCTTCGGTGCTCGTTTGTTTACCAGTAAACCCTTATATTACCAAACATTGAAAATGACCTTGACTGCTTGCACACTGGAAAGTGCACCAAGACAACATAATTGTGATGTTTCCACTTTCTCTCACTAACTTTCTTCTGACACCAGCCGTGATGGGCACGGCACAAACACACTAAATAATCGACTATCTCTCTTCTATAAGTTATAACAAACGATATCTGTATTGCTTACATATATACAATAATTATTAATTCATTCAATAATAATAGGAACATAGGTCATACAATTTCATGTGAATTTCGATGGAATGAAGTTGATGCAAATCAGTACATGCTAATTAAATGGCTTCGTAATATTCAATTTCTAGCACATTTTATAAAACACATGGGAACATTCAGCATAAGGAAACCTCTCCTTTAGGGGTGTATGGCGCTATCTGGGCACTGGTTCTTCCTCTCTACCCTGGCTTGACTGCGCAGTTAGATCAACAGGTATCGGCAGGCACCAATAGGTCGGGAAGCCAAGAAGCCACGATGTCGTTAATCAAAATACAAGAAGTTGAGAAGCCAAGAAGGTGTTGTTCTTCCTCCTCACTCAGCAACAGCCCAAATACCGACAAGATACCAAAGATACCACGCTCTGACAAAGGATGTTTGCGGGTTCCCTGACCTTCCCCACTCACAAGACTAGTACAAAGTTACAGTTGCAGTTGTGGTCTCCTCTTCGGCACGAAGCTGGTGAGTGCTCTCAGCGGTCTGAAGTTGGAAGGAGCGTTCGGGGATTTATACCCAGTCAGGTAGCGTCCCAAGACGCTCACCGAGTGTACATTAGTTATCCTAATAGCCACCCCCGTCGACTCCACGTCAAATACTATTGAAACAGCTCTACCCCCCAAGCAATTCCCAGGTGATCTGATCGGCAAGTACGGCGGTCAAGTAAACACTACCCTTTTCGGGTGTCAAAGCGCTTCAGTTGCATCGGCTACTTTCCCCCTCTGGCCTACAATAACTCTGTCTCCCCGCCGTTAGCTATCTTCCCACGCTAGCTATACCTTGCCTGTCTGTCGCCCTGTTACAATAATAAAGAGTAACCAAATCACCGAAATTCAAAATGCTGAAAAACTTTTGTAATCTTTTTCATAATGAATATGTTGTAATGCGTCTGTTATATTGTGTTGTGTGTTAGGTTGTATTCATCTGAATAAATGTTACGCACCGTCTATGTTTTACAACGTGTAGTTGAGTCAATTAAGGTGATGCCGTCCCTATGGTAACATGTACTAACGAGGCACACAAGTACTTTTCAGTTTGACATGCCTGCGGTAGATGTTTAAAGAAAAAAATGGCCACTTTTCACTTCAGAAGTTTGTTTTGTTTTACTGCCACTTTGACATTCCAGTAGTGTCTCAGGCTGTGGCACAAGTGAGAGAAGTCTGTGTCCAGGCTTCCTACAGGTTCTTAAAATTTAATATCCATGCAGTTCTCAGTTTCCTCAAAATTGATTTTTAAGGCCTTCAAAACGTATTTGTCTTACTCTTAAAGTCCGTGGAAAATCATTAAATTTCCAGATTACCACAACTTTCTTTGTCATTTTACTGCACGGCAAATTTGAGACTTTTTCTTTTTAGACTATAAGGGTCGCCTTTAGGAATTTCTGAGCCAACGGTCCTTGAAATGTCCTGAGTATTCGTCCCCAAAAAGTCGTGAATATTTTATTTGAAGGATCTGTGGGATACCTGAAAATGGTTGTCACAGTGGTAATGGCTTTAAAACAACAGCAAAAAACAGCATGGATTTAAGGTGAAAGCAGTTTAAATTGCTCAAGTTGTCTTGCACCACCACCAGCACCTCCATTCCCTGCCCTCCCGGAACCAGAAACATTGTCGGTCCTGCTGTTGACATCTGCGCCTAAGAATGCATTAACACACATACCACACTTAACCAGACCGAAACCTTACAACCCACTGTGACAGTATGGAATTCATCCCAGGTCAGAGTGTCCCCCGAATTGAAAACCATCACTCTCGTCAAGCGTGTTGCATTCTGGATTACAGAGTTGTCTTTCCTTAGAACGTCAGGTTTGCCCAAATGCATCCATTGATGCAAAATGGCTTTCTTAACTGTCTTTGTCCCTAGTTTTCCTTACCTGAAACATGTCACCAGTTGTCCAGAGTTCTGCTGTGGTTTTTTTTTTTTAATGCACTTCTAGTAGTGCCTTCTTTTTTACCATGGGAGTAACCAGCATCGATTCTTTCATAGCACTAGCAGTCGTCTAAGCTTGTTTGAACATTTTGCTTAGGCACATAATTTCACACCAGACCTTATGGAGCTGTAGTCTACTTTGTGAGGTTGCTTCTCTGCGCGTTGTAGAACATAATGATTAGACCAAATTGATAATAAAAATATCAGTAAAACAATTCTAGAGTACTAAACAGTGTGAAGTACTCAAATTCATTCATCCAGTCATTCATGCATTGGTTGATCGTGTAGACTTGCCTGGGTATCTTTTTTCTTCACCTGAATGTGCCTGCAGAAGATCACAAAAAACGTGAAAGAATAATAATGTGTCTTGTCTCAGTAGGCCAGGATTCTCGTGCCAGTCTTCTTGCATTTAGTCACAGCCCCCCCCCCCCCCCGTCATCTGGCAATTAATGCTGCTGCACAACGAAGTGCAGAAACCAGCTAGTCTACACTAGGGAGAGTGTCCCACTGTTATATTGCCCTCTGAACTTCAGATTAAGTCTCTTTGATCTTCAGCTCACCGCTAATTAAGGAATAAGCCCGCGCGCTTGTGCTCTCGTCCAGCAATAGCCAACATCTTGTGTGTTTTTCTTGGATGCCTCTGGTTTCATCTGTCTAAATATAACCTCGCCAATAGTATCTTTAATGTCTGTTCTCTTGTTTCTTTGAGTCCGTCTTTCTATTCATAGCTCTTGTCCTACTTACTGATGACCGTAATGCTTTCTGGTCGCGTCGTCCTGAGACACACCCCCGCCCCACCCTGTCCCCCCCCTCCTCTCTCCCCAGCCTCCCTATCCTACCGGGTGTTGTAGGTAAAAATGGGCCGAATGTTGGTGATGTTAGGGGGGGGGGGGGAAGTGTGAGTGGGCTGAGCCGGTAGCCATTACCACCATCATGGCAGGCTGGGCGTGAGTGAGTGAGTGGAGCAGAGGGCGGGGGATATTGATCTGCTACAACGCGGTGTTCATATTTGACATAGTGGGGGATCCTGGCTGGCCCAGTGCTGCACACACACACACACACACGCCGACATATACACATATAACATACACAGGGCGGGCCGGCTGGCCACGGGGAGGTTGTCACCAACAGCTGTATGTGTATCATACATAGTGTATGAGGTGATGGGGTGGCAAGCTCGGGTAAGGGTGACAGACGAGGGTTTAGTTAGTTGGACACACACAGCGAGTAAAGCAAGTCTGCCTGCCTGTATGAACATCGGTCTGTCTGATTGTGTATATTGTGTGATCACAACATTCAGATGAGAGTGCAACAGTGGGGCACTTGTGGAACATACAGAGGATCAATCAACAGAGCCCATCTTTCCCGTTCATTGTTTGGGATCCTGGACTTGTAACATTGCACAAACGGCAGTCGAGCTCCCACGACGCCCGCGGAGATAAATCTGTCCGTCTGCTTTCATCGTCGTACCTGTAGAATGTTGCACGCTCAGCAGAGCATGCGCAGCTGATGCACAAATCTGTCCACGGATTGTCTTCATGAACGCGGAACATGCGATATGGAGCGGATCAGCCTACAGAGCTACAGAGATCATTAAATGGTAATGTCAGCTTACCATTTTCATGATTACGGGCTGGAACGTGGGCTATACAACAGATCAATTTGCAGACATGGACACTCTTATCTATCCACCGTTTTCGTGATCACATGGGTGGTAGAGCAAGTCGGCTTGTACGACTGAAAGACATGTGTCCAAATACCGTACTCATGACCCAGAAGTGGAATATGGAATACATGTATAAGGTAGATTAGCCTGAGTGGACGCACTTGTTGAAATCCATTTTCATAATCTCTGCAGTGGAATACGGAAGATTCGGTAGATTAGCCTTGATGGCTGACGGACCAGTGTGTGGAAATGCCGTTGGCACAGCAGTGGACAGCGGAATATCGAATATAGTCCACATGAGTCTGCACTGTTGATGCTTAAAGAGATGTATTTAAATGCCGTTATCGTTACCTCAGGAATGGACATCGGGATACAATAAGTAGATTTACATCTTTTGTGGCTGATGGATAGTTCTGAGGATACTCTGACATTCTGACTCTTGAGCATAGGACATAGAACAAACTAGACGGAGCGACATTCGACTATATTTATCTGTGATAATGATAGTTTGATATGATGATAGATCTGGAGCTCGCCAGAACTTTGATCATTTCCTCAAGCCCGAGCGGGATGATTTGTTTGTCTTAGGAGTCCACATGAGTGATATTGTAATCTGTTGAGAAGTGTATTTACCTACCCTTCTGCGTTGAAAGCTAGCCGACAGTAAGGCATCATCTGTCCGCCAGTAGTGCTCTACTGTAGCGCCTGTGTTCACAGATGTCACAGTGGCTTACTCACCACGAACACGCCCCGTCTCTATGTAGTCAATAGATTTTAATTTTACCCACGGATCAAAGGATTACACCACTCCAAAGTCGTGCGTGAAAGCAGTTTGGTTGGGGTGTGAAAAAGCTGCTGTTGTCAGTAGGACTTCGGGGTGTACAACAGGCAATCCATCGACACATCAGTTATTTCTGTCTAAAAACTCGGCACTTTTTGTCGGTACCCAGAATTTCTGATCAGATTTCTTCCAAGTCAAAAAAACGTACTCGAGAAATGATAAGACAGTTCTGGTAGATGAATTTTGAGCTGTGGAAACATAGCAAACAAGTAAAAGAATACCTTTGGCTGCGATATTTGAAGAAAAGAAAAGTGAGAAAGGGGATGAAACTGGTAACCTCTCCAAAACTGAATTGGCTGTTCTGCATCGAGTAAATAGTATGCACTATTAGACTCTGCTTACCGAGATCTGCATTGTTGGAGTCTAGGCTCTACCAGGCAGGGATTTGTTTCCCATCCAACCAGGCAGGGAGTTGTATCATTGGTTGTGATGGATTGATTACCAAGCCTGGAGAGATCTCATCAATACTGTATGCTCCCGTGTGATGGAAAAAGACCGTATTGGACGCCAAAGGAGGCGCTGAAAACGTTTGGTGCTCCGCTGTTTTGTTCAGTGTTGAATTTGTATTTTGTGACGACCAAAGGAAGTATCACTGTATCAATTTTACAGAATTAGAACCCTCATGGAAAGTTAGAGCACATTTATTTCTGTGAAGTGATTCTGAAAAGCGAATTCAGTTTGACTTAGATTGGCATACGGTCTTTTTTCGTAGCTCGGGAGTACAATAGATGCGCCAGACAAGCATTGTGTGTCCCTGGTGAAGCTCCGCATCCTTCCCTTAATGGGCCATTGCGTTGTTTGTATTTTGTGGGGCAGAGAAGAAGAAGAAGAAGCAAAAAAAAAAAGCTGATGTCACTTTGGTGTTGTTTCGGGCCTGGTAGTATGAAACACAAGTTTGCCTGACTTGATAAGCTCCGGGAATGAAGTGACGATAACGCCTGGGGCAAAAGTCTGTGTGACCAATACCAGCTGACGGATATGGGCCGTGGATCTGATTGGGCTTATCACTCTCTATGTGCTGTATATGTGTGAAACAAGAACCAATAGAAAAATGATCCAATAAAGGAGCAGAAAAGTGCGGATCACTTCTGTCAGTGTCATCATACAGGAAAGACGTGTCGAGTATGGCTGCGGAAAGGGACTGCAGGCCGATCGCCAGTGTTCAGAGAGAGGATGATTCTTACGATATTTTCACGGAGAGCATAGACAGCGAGGCGACGTGTGGACCAGGCTGCTGGACAGGCCTGGTAACCGCCCTGCGAGATCTTCTCAAGTGGATATTTAAAGCAGGTCGGACACGCAGTGGTTTTTTGTTTTTGTTTTTATTATTTGTATTGTTGCGTTTGTTGTTGTTGTTGTTTTTTGCTTTTGTTCATCCCTCAGCAGCAGTTGGCGGATCTGAGGTCAGGGCGCTCCAAGTCCAGTTTTTTTTTTTTCTGTTGGTTTTAACTTGAATTCCCTTTGAATCAACTTGCAAGACATAATTATTTGTTTCAGTCTCAGAGATAAAATACGGCAAAGGGGGGGGGGGGGGGGGAGCCCCACATTAGAAACAATCTAGAGACGCTACAATAAACTAGGGTACGCGAATTCCCGTTTAACGCCACAGTCCGTATCTCACACTGAAACAGGGGCGAAACATAATTATTTTGACTCGCTGCGTTAGGGCCCATACCGTCCCTTCTTCCTTTATTTTTGATTCCACCCCCCCCCCTTTTTTTTTTCTGTTACGCTATATCCCACCCCCGCCGAGTATGGTAGTGTCCGATATAGTTTTTGCGGAAATGACTGAACCAGTTTTTTTTAAAAAAGATAATTTCTCCCCTTGGTAAATTCCATGTATCCAAGTATGGTATGGCCTCCTACCATAATTATTTTATTGTAACTAATCATTCTTTCTTTCAATTAAAGTGGAATAAATTGCAAGAGGACTGCTTCACAACCTTATATTAAAATCGGTAACAGGTCAATTGCGTGAACGCTTGGAGTTTTACAGTATGCATGCTGTACTATTATGGTGCAATATTGTGTGGATTTGCACGTCTTAGTGTGCGCTGTAAGTGTGCTAAGTAAAATTCCCAGGTTCATTTGTGCATTGGGCGAGAATGTAGGATCAATAAACGCAAGCAAATGAAATACAATGCTGTAAACATGTTCAAGACCTGGCCAGGGAAGAGACCCGAAAGTGACGTATTAAAACAAACAAGGAAGAGACAACATGGAATGAAAGCCCACACGGATTTAGAAAAACCATTTCCCCAATGTGCAGGGCATTACAGGCTGGCATGCAACATTTTCAGGCAAGAATGCAACAGAGTTCAGAGAAAATCAATGCACTGTTAGGACACATTAACTTTTCCCGACTACAGTTGTTTTGTGAAAGAGATTTTCTCAGTGTTATTGTCAGCGTTGCCGGTGAGGATTTTCAAAAATCCCAAGAAACCCGTTTGAACAGTCCAAAGATGAGGTACAAAATCCAAAAAAAAAGTTTTCAACACAAAAAAAAATGCATTTAAAATTAACAATTTTTTTTTCCGTAATACTTTGAATTTCAACTAGACAATGACAGTGATTAGCTCGTGGATGGCGCAAAAAATCCTCATAAACAAACAAACTCAGACTGTCCCTTAGCCCATTAGGCTTTACTCACCTTGTAAGTCGCAAACGGCATTGTGAGAGGAAGGGCGATTTTGTGACTTTTTTAGCAAAGAAATAACAAGAAATACACAAAAGCACGAAAAAAATGCCAAGATCTTGAAAATAAATGCCAAGATCCAAAAGTAGGCTAATACCCAAAATCTCATGATCTTGGGGAAAAATCCCAAGGACCGGCAACGCTGGTTATTGTACTGACTATCTTTCATGTGTTATTACACCAGATTTTTTAGTATGTGTTCCAAATTACACGGTGGTGCTTCAATTCAGAGACATGTTGTTTTTAGTTTTCATGAGCCGAATGTATCGGCGGTTTTCTCCTCCTCCCACAGTCTCCCTCTGTTTGTCTGTCAGTCTGTCTTTCTCTCTCTTTCGTGTCTCTCCCTCTCCCGTTTCTCCCGTTCTATCTCTCTCTCTCTCTATCTCTATCTCTCTCTCTCTCTCTCTCTCTCTCATTTACTCTCTCTCTCTCTCTCTCTCTCTCTCTCAGTGTATATGCGTGCATGTTGTATGTGCGCGTGCATATATCAGAAAGAAGTTGCTGATTGAAAAGTATCTGCGGTCCCATGTATTCAGTCTACATTAATTTTTCCCTCTGCGAGTCGTGTGTTTTTGCCCGCCACGAAGATGCCCTTATCGTGGCGACATATCCTTGTACAGGGCCCAGATTATTTTCTCTGTAATTGTCGTTTTTGTATGTATGTACATGTATTTGCGTGTATGTTTGGAGGCACCATGTGCGGAGAATGGGAGAGGCTCTGTCGCTGCAAAGTCTAGACAGGCAGTTGTATATATATTACGTAGTCATATAGATCAGCCAAAGTCAATCAGCGAATGAGCATTACTGTATTAACTGTATATATGTATGAAGATGGCACTTTGGTATGACAAAGGATACTGTAGGGCCCAGCAGGAGTATATAAGTGGATATTCAGTTTGTGAGCACAAGTGATCCAGGAATGGCCTTGGGGACGTCCGTAATGAAAGAAGTAACATGCACTTAAGCCCTGCTGTAGAAAGCGTGCATCAGGAATCAACATAGATCTACATAATACCTGTCATTGGACCAAATCTAAACAAGCAGAATAGCCCAGTAGGCATCTAGGCTCTCAAAGACAATTTTGGCTCACAAAGACAATCTTTCTTCTGTAGCTTGATTCATTACTTTGTGCTCCGTGGATTCTTAAAAAGTTGCGAAGGAAATCCACGGTGTCAAAGTATTTTGTCTTCTGCCTAATTACTTTTCAGAACATTTATCCACAAACTGGCTCCGACTGTAAAAACCTACATTATCCCATTACTTTTCATCTCCCAAAGTTTCACAGCTGTAGTTTTTTTTTGTGACTTTTTTTGTTTTTGTTTTTCAAAGCTGAGAAAATAACCTCAGAGTCACCAAATTGTAATATAATTGAGAATGGGAAGATCTTTCAGCTTTCCAAGTAAAAGTTTAATTATTTGGTATTTAAATTGTGCAGAAGGGGACCTTGAATGTGACCACGGGACGCTGTTGTCCATTAATTCGCGGGGTTGTGAATATGCCGGTGGAGTGTCATTGTTCATTCATTTTGCTATCCGGCAAGGAGCCACCATAAAGTACGTATGTTCGATTTTGGAAATTTTTTGACACCGCCTACCCCGTACACGGCTTTTCATGCGCGTGGCCTCACTAATTTATTACCATGATTGAAAGGCATATATACCCCCTCCCCCTACCACCCTCTTTTCCTATGGTGGCAATGTACGCAGGGACACCCCCCCCCCCGCCTTACTTGGTGGATACAAAAGCCCCCCCCCCCACCCCAATTACCCACTGGGTAGTGAAAAATGTCACATCGCTTTAGTATGGTAATGGGAACTGATAAATGATCCCCGGGATCCCCACGAGGTTAAACTAATGGTCTGTCCTCCACGCACTCTGCCTTCACATAGCCTTTGATCTTGTACGTTGTATCTCCTATGGGGACATACACATTGATCTACCGTTTAGCTGACTCTTTTAGATGTATGCCATATGGAACAACAAGTGATGTTTGGGAGGGGGGGGGGGTTGACCGAAATCCCTTGAAGCCTTGCCAGATCGTCATAAGTGACAAAATGTCCGTAGTCGGAAATGGAACACATCTAGGCATTTGCAATTTGCCGACTCAAAAATTCGCAAAAAGAAAAAGTGCATGCAGCAAAGCCTGGCGTAAGAAATAATACTCAGACGATGCAATGAAACGCAAACTAAAAAGGAAGACAGAAAATGACCGATATTTAGGCATTTGCCAGCACTCGGGGGAAAAATGGAGGAAACACAGGTCCGCCAACATTACGGTCTCTAATTTACAGGACCATTCTGTTTTATAATGTGAAAGGGCAATGAGATAGAGATTTGTAAGAAGAACATTCCCGTCAGGTTTGAGGGGCAAGGCCAATCCATGGAAGTGCAAGACAGTGTCAGTGGTGGCAGTGGCCAAGTTCTACTAGTAAATACATAGAGTGCATTGTGTCATGTATGACGTGTGCTATAGCGTTATGGATTTGTCTCCGTTCTGTAGAAATCGTAATTCACTGACATTTTAAGTTCGCCTTTATGCAGCATGGGAACATAATTATATACCCTGCGGTGTCCCTTACAAAAATGGTCATTTATTATTGATAGGTCTGGTATTGATGTATTATATTACAACGCGATGGTGCCAGTTTAGTTCTTTCCATTTCGGCATTCACACTTTGCGATTTTGTTCCATGGGTTGATGACTTTAAGAAACGGTTTAGAAATCAGCGGCGCCATGATTAACTCTACACAAATTGGTGGTGTGGACAGTCAGTAGTGACCAACCAAAGAGCATTCGTGGCGAGAAAACCCAAAGATGGTCTCGTGTTCAGTCACCTAACGAGCTGGTCACAAGCGCATCAGGTTATCAGCGGCAGATCAGAGCTATTTTTTACCATTACAGATTTAATTTAATTAGGTTCTAAATCAGCCAGATTATCATAACCGTCAGTGATATGGCAGGTCAACTCGCTCCACCCAAAATCAAACGTGCCCAACGACGGGGAGCTTTCGGTACATCAGGGGGTTTCAAGTTGTGCCACTTCGAATCCCAAAGGTCCAGCTTGTAGTTTTTATATCACTCCATCTAAAGGACTTCAATGAATTCTCCAGTAATTGCTATTTTTGGTGTGTTATTTTGAGCACGCGACGATGCATCGCCTTTAAAATAGTCTGATGTAGGGTTCAGGGTACAGGTGCCCTAAATAGCAAGCTCCGAGAGCTGGCCATAGCCCGTAGAAAAACCAGGGCAATCTGACTGACACAAGTCTCACCGCTCACCTGGTTTTTCCTTGACTTCAGATAGATGTTTTTAAACATCGGCACGAGCTTCTCCGTTATCAGTGGTACAATGTTCTCTATCTCTACCGTTGTGCGAGTTATGACTCACCGAATCTAGCCGCTGGTGTAACCCAAAGATAGACCTGGCCCGGAGGCTGAGAGGCAAACTGTCCTAACCCGATCCCTACAGTAATGATGGTTTTGCCATGTAAATTTTTTTTTATTATTGTTACTTGGAAGTTCTTCACGAAATTGCACACTATTTTCCAAGGATCTCCTCACCTAGGTCATGGTGCCCTTAATTTGCTTTTGAACACACAAACATGCTCATTGAATGGCAGGACATTTTGGTGTCCATTACTGAAGTGACTGGGATCGAAAAGACGGGCAGCGCGTGGTAATAGGGAGAAATAGCACTGTACTCATTTCACTGTCCGATGTACACGTTTTAAGCCAACGTGTTGAACATTAACTTTCGTAGAGAGACTCGGGTCACGTTTTTACTTGGTAAAGTTTAGGACGTGAACAGACGTGACCAGAGTGGGTGTTTTTGTTTAGAAACGTCCAGTATTATTTAATAGATGGGATCAGTCAACCTTACACGTTTGAATATGGTTCGGATAGAAACAAGACTTATAAAACTGGATGTGTTTGTTAATAGCCCTCTAGTAGTTTCTTAAGTACATATTGGGTCAATAGGATTCTCGGTGGTCGCATGTCATGTATCAGTTTCCACCGTGTTTGAAAATCGTTCGGGCAGAAGCAAGACAGCGAAAACTGGATGTGTATATTTACACACCTCTAGCAGTGATATACATAATGTACATATTGCAGTAGGGCAGGTGGATTCTCAGTCGTTGCAATTTTTTTTCTGTGTGTGTGGACGATGCCGCGCCCAACAGCAAAGATAGCAGCAACATACAGTCACGAGAGCTTTATCTTCTCATTTTCCATTTCCTC
The DNA here is from genome assembly GCA_963931925.1 of Onchidella celtica. NCBI lineage: Eukaryota > Metazoa > Mollusca > Gastropoda > Systellommatophora > Onchidiidae > Onchidella > Onchidella celtica. The sequence continues at coordinate 5,031,199 of OZ007583.1, read as the reverse complement.
TTTTATCCAACAGTTTTCGTTGCTCCTGACTTACCGGAGTTTTATATAAGGAACCAGCGACCGACGGCTAAGAATAGGCTATAATATGCAGTGTATACAATCATAGAAACAGCTAGAAAATACTTTTTGTTTAATATTTGTAAAAAATAAACACGTTTTCAGTATTTTTTCCATGTGGGTGTGTTATCAACTAGATTAGCAAATGATGGTTTTTCATTCTTCATTCTATACAATATGAAGTAGTGGGTACGAGATACATATACTACATTTCATGTGGGCCTGATAACTTTTAAACTGTAGGGTTTTTGTTTGTTTTATTTTGTTTTTATTGGTTGACATGGTTTTAGTGTGATTGGCAGCTGAACATTAACTAGTATCAGATTAAATGTTGCTCGAGGTCTACATAAACTCTTTGAGTTCAAATTTTTGCCGGTAAATTATGCAAGATAGGAGCAAGACGAGATAGCTTTCAAATGGCAAATATGACGGGCAATGGAGATGAGACGTCAAGTCAGCTTTCAAGCTCAGCTTTTTCTTGAAGTCTCGGGTTGAGTTACAGTTGTCGGGTTGGATGGCTTTAAATCAAAATGTTCCTTGTATGTGTCTGTGTGTATATATATGTGTGTGTGGGGGGAGGGGGCATTTTCCTTTGTTGTCACTGAGCAGATCACTCTTGCGCTGCATTCTCTCTCTCTCTCTCTCTCTCTCTCTCTCTCTCTCTCTCTCTCTCTCTCTCTCTCTCTCTCTCTCTCTCTCTCTCTCTCTCTCTTTCCCTGCCCCCCCCCCTTCCCCCCTCTCTACTTTCCCCACCCTCCCGACCACCCGGGTTGACCCTAAACTTTATCTTTTCCTTAACCGGACCCATTTCCCTTTCAGCCAGAAAACACGGCTTTTTAGGTTATGGTTAGGGATAGGTTTAAAGTATAGGGATAGAGTGTAGACTGGGTGGTCTAGAGCTCTTCCCTACGAAGAGTATGACACGCCAACAAAAATGTCCCAACATTATGGCAGCTTCTGATCCAACAAGATAGGTTTCCCAAAGCGGGTCGCGGCCAGTAAATAGTTGTCATAATGATTTAAAAGACAGTGTATATTATCTGATATCAGATACATTGCGCAACCAGCACAGTAGCATATCTTATCTCTTAAAAAAGAAAAATCGAGCACCTCTGATAAAGAACACGTTTCTATTTTGAGACATCGGCCTATGGTACGACTTACTCTGTAATTGAGATATTGGCCTTAAGACTGGTAGAGTTATGTAACCAATTCGGTGGCACGTCTCATCCCATGAAGTTTGAGAACCCCATTATTTGGAGATTGGCATTGCTCTCTGATTAAATCGGTGGCCTTGGAAGTAACAAGGTCATAACTCATTTGGCTCAGTGGCACCTTTCATTCCACAACGTTTGAACATCCCTGACAAAGAATCTTTTTAGACTTTCGACCAAAAGGTAAAATGCCTACGGATCCAGATTTTCGGACACGTTGAAGAGCACTTGCATACGAGCAGTTTCTGATTAAGGCGGTGGCCATAGAGCTGGTGATACCTTTCGTCTGAGTGAACAATCGGAGCAAGAGGAGATGGAATTCTGAACTTACTCACTGGCACTTACCATAAAATTTGAGCTTCACTGATAAAGAATGTATTTTGAGACAGTCAATAGTACGACCAAAGATATTAGATACGATCTAACTGTATTGCCTTTGTTTCGGCACGCATTCATATTGAACCATTGGCCTTTTGCAGCAGAGTAGGATTACGTAAGGTTGAAGAGCTAGGTGATAGACTGGTAAAATATCGGTCATTCGTCACGGGCAACTTAGTCATTCGGCAGTCTTCAAACTCTCTCTCTCTCTCTTTCTCTCTCTCTCTGCCTCTCCCCCCCCCTTCTCTCTCCCTCATCACATTTGTATCATTCTCTGTTTCTCTCTGTGTCTCTCCCTCCCTCGGCCTCTCTCTGTCTCTCTCCCTCCCTCCCGCTCTCTCTCTCTCTCTCTCTCTCTCTCTCTCTCTCTCGCTCATCACATCTGTATCATTCTCTCTGTGTCTCTCCCTCCCCCCCCCTCTCTCTCTGTCTCTGTCCCTCCCGCTCTCTCGCTCTCTCTCTCTTTCGCTCATCACATCTGTATCATTCTCTCTGTCTCTCCCTCCCTCCCCCTCTCTCTCTGTCTCTGTCCCCCCCGCTCTCTCGCTCTCTCTCTCTTTCGCTCATCATATCTGTATTATTCTCTCTGTTTCTCTCCCTGTTTCTCTGTCTATCTGTCTCTGTCTCTCTCTCTTTCTTTGCCTCCCCCGTTCTCTCTCGCCCCTTCTGTCCTTGACTTACCCGTTGCAGTACTTTTGTTATTGTATTTAAATCTGACGCTCCATTTCGGAAAACATTTCAGGATAGATATTTCAGATATAGGGCGCACGTGGTAATGCGTTATTGACTGCCGCCATCATGTGCAAAATTCATTGAAGTATTCGCCAACTCAGTGCCCTCGCCCCCTCCCGAAAACGCCTTTCCTCCCTCTGCCTGTGTGTGATAGACGTATACGCCTGCTCAATCACTCATTCATTTCTTCTTCACTTACTCAACACTCGATTGGCCCACTCGTTCTTTCAGCCACTCACGCATTCCATCGGTCGTTCATTCTCTCATTTATCTTACTCATTCATTCACCCGTTCATTCACCCATTCTCACTTTCACTCACTCCTACATTTTTTCACTTAACTCATTTGCCCTCTTATTCATTAGCTCTCACACTTACTCATTCACTCACTTCCTTAAACCCCACTTACTCACCCATACATTAGCTTTCATTATTCTAAACGGATGGGACCGTGAGTCAGTATTACAGCACACAAAAAAATGCATCCGGGTATATCTAATCATTGTCAGCCTGCATGATGTATATCACACAGAGAACTTCATAAGGGAGGGAATGCTTTCAGGCAGGAACACGGACATTCAATGTCAAAATTCCCTTTCTCTGTTCTTCTCGTATTACATCCTTCTCCTTTCACCCTGTCTATCCATCTGTCTTGTTTGTGTGTGTATGTCTGTGTATCTTTCTCTTCCCACTCCCGCCCCTCTGCAAATATTGCCAGTAATTCTGACTGCTTCCCTCACCAACCCTCTTTTCATTACTACCGTGTGTAGTGATCTGGTATGGAAAGCACATTAACGTAAGCTTTTAGCACCATTGTGTGAAGGTGTGAAGAGGGGAGGTAAGGGGGAGAGGGCCGTGCTGCTTTGCTATGACAAGTGGTCAGGAAGTACAGACAAATTGCTGAGCTGATCATCATAACACAGGCCTGAAATTTCACTCTAAGCACATGACACTATAGAAAGTACACATGTGTATGTACTTCAGGGCATGTAAGTACGTGTACATGCATGACAGTACAAGCTGGCTTTGCTAATAACTATGGTCTCTTTGTTTTCTTGAAAAGCCCCGCTTAACTTGGCTCACTGGTTCTCAAACTTTTGCATGACCTAGTGATAAAACTCACCCAAGAATGCTCAGGAACAGTTCCAGTATTTGCAGATCTGCCAGTTCTCCCTTATTTTACGGAACTGCCCTGTAGTTAAGATGTTCAGAAGGGTGCGAGAAATCATTTTTATACAAAACAGAAATTCCTGCCAGTTTGAGACTAAAGGCCTTTCCAGTAAAGTGCCAGACAGTGTGCACGTCATGTTCATGTGATCTGTGAAGTGCACTGCAGTGTTTTTCTGGATTGTGTTCTACTTTCTTTGGAAATCATAACCAACTGAAATTTAGAACTAGTAATTTTCAGATGGGTACATATGCCCCTTGAGATGTCCCTTATTGAAGTGATCATTTAGTTGGCAAGTCTGTAATCATCAGTTTCTCAGATTCTGTGAAATGTTTAAGTGTAACATGACAATTGTGTGGTACCACTGCGGAACCCCGGAACAAGGCTGATGGCACCCTGGGGTTGTTCAGAAACCAGTGTGGGAACCACTAGCCTAGTTCACACATTTTGGCCACAAATGGCAAGCCCAGCCCTATTGATCTGAGCTTAATTTGTCTGCATCTGTGACTAGAGATGGCTACAGTGTACCATCTGTGGAGTGATTGTAATCTAATAAGATATTCATCGAACCAATAATGTTTGGGGTTATGCTTGTGGCGTGGAGAAATACAATGGAAAGGGAGAATGAGGGAGAGTAAGAAGATATGGAAGGCTGGCGAATGAAAGAGTGGTGGAGGAAACCTGTGCATGCAAGTCAGATGCATTACAGGGCATAGATTTTGTATCAAACTTCAGTAATCTATTACCTTTCCCCAAACACAAGCAGTACAGTTTAGCTTACGCCGCGTCTTACGAAAAATCGGCTTTCATCAGAATCTTGATTTGTATCTTGCCGCTATTCCGTAAAACTGTTGTGATCGAGTCATTGGTTTGGACTACTTTTCAGGAGAAGCAAAAAACTACTTGTTTTGTTTTTTTTTCATTAGCTCAACTGGTCTCGTGGTGATGACACTTTGAAAGTTTGGTATTCGATTATTTTTCACCTTAGGCATCCATAACCAAGATCCTTCAATGCGGCTTTGACGGTAGTTGAATATATATATTTTATAAAAATGGATTTTTCGAATTTTTGATAACGGTGACCCAAAAAAAAAAAAAAAAATCTATGGAAACTATTGAGGAAACCAAAACACGTGTATTCCCATTGCTTTTGACAAACTTCTCAAAAGAATGTTGGTGTTTCCTGGGGCCCTTAAAATGGCTGTTTAGCCTTCAGAAGGGCTTTTTTTTATATATTTTTGAGTCCGCAAAAGGGCTGTTTTGGCGTTGGTGGATAAACTGTTGTTGCTGGTGGTGGTGGTGGATAACTAATATCAGCATGAAGATAACAGTTACTCATTGATCCTCAGCATTCCACATCACTACACTTGAAATCTATGAACAAAGAGCAGGCCAGTCACAGATTGCATTGATGAACAGTCTGGCTTTACCTCTGTTTTAATGTTGTTTGCCATACATTTATCCACTTACACAGAAGATTCTCATTCAGAACTGTTGCCTTTGACAAGTAGGCATGTCAGTGGTCACTGGCACACAAATTGCTCCAGTCTAGAATGGTCAATTTTAATTTTACAGGAGGAAGAAATATTGATTTTATGTGGAAACAGCTACCTGAGATAGGACAGGTTGTTTACAAAATATTTGTTTTTAATTTTCTTTTGTGTTCTTTTATATACAGTCTGTTACTTTGTGTATGTATACATTGTGATCTGAGAGTGACAAGGTTGTTGGTGAGAAGTACATATTATATATGGCAGATAGAACATTGTAATTTTGGGGTGGCAGTATGTCCATAATGACTGAATCTGCCATTGTCACTTTCAGTGATGTCCGTCTGTAGATGGTTTGTTTTATGGTTTTCATGATTGGCTATTATTGACTCCGTTGGCCTGTATGCAACTTTCTAACAGTGCCAGTTGTAACATTACTTATGACTGTATGCCGTAGCTCATGGTTTTCTTGCCTATGTTTCTGTTTGCAGGCTCGACGACGACGACGGCAGTGGCACCGGTTGCCAAGAAACCCAGACGTCGTGGCCTGCTGAGCTGCTTCATGTGCTGTTTACGCAACAGCAACAACAGTAATAACAACAACAACAACCCTCCTGCCTGCCCCCCCTCAGTCCCAGAGGAGAATGGCAACCCCAGGGTAAGTGGAAGCCCCACTCTCCCCTACACCCACTTTCACCCCAATTAATTTCCATCCTCTAGTCATTAGCCTTTTTTGGCAAGCTCCTATGAAGCCTTATATCATGTGTGGAGACTACATGTATTAGCCTATTCACTTGACTATAGCTTCACTTAGTTTCAGATTGAAGTTTGTCAGGATTTTTTAAAAAAAGAAAAAAATTTCTGTACTCAAGAATGCACAATTTTCTCCATTCGTAATGTAATCTGCTGTAAATCCTTATGTAACATGTTCAACCTAGATTTTATTTTGCTGTTTTTTGTTTTCTTATAATTATGGTGAACGTGTTTGGACTTAAATTTTGTTTCTAAATGTTTTTATCCACTGTACTCGAATTTGGGGGAAACTGTGTTTAACCTTTTAATAGCCAGCATGCCACTACAGCTGCGCTATAATTTACACAATATTAGACATTTGAAGTGTGGCATTTTATAATACTGAATCCATTTCCTGGAGTCTTAACCATTGTGAGCCAGCCTTTAACCCTCAAGGCCTCATGTATCGCCAATGATACACAGAAATTTGTCACTAGGCTGCAGTTTCCACCAGAACACATGGCGAGAAAAGTTATTTTTCACTAATTTCTACAATATACACTTAAACAACCAAGTGATCACGAAAACCCTGAGAATAAGTCCTGACAAAATCAGAATCTTGCCCACAAGCAGAAATGAGGGCGGGGCCAAGGGGGTACACTTTGTTGTGCTTCCTGTCAAAATGTCTGAATCAGAGTCAGGTGGACAGAAACATACAATAACAATAATGAGGTGTAGGTGACTTATTTATAACTGCGTATGCTCTCTCTCACATGTGCTGTTTGTATCATCTAATCTGGCCAGAACTCAGAGAAGTACCTCTTGCCCACAGTGCGGCATCAAGACATGAACAAGAAATGTGTAGTTATAGACTTGGACGAGACCCTTGTACATAGTTCTTTTAAGGTAAGATTTTAGCTGCACCAGCGGGCAATCCCAAGTCAGTGGGGTTTGACCAGATGCATGAGGTCTATTTGAAGGGTTTCATCACAAAACCTCTTATAAACAAATTTGTTGAACCGAGAAAAATGAGAAAATTTAAAAGCACACAAATGGCAACCTCCATTGTCCCCAGCAACTGGCAGTTTTATTCATTCTGAATCATTCTCTCAGTCACTCCCAACCTTTCTCAGTTTCACTCATTCTACCCCCTCCTCCTTACTCTCCATCTGCCGTTCCATCTAGTCAGTTGTGTGCATAAAATACTGTAAAACTTAATACACACATGAAGTCCTATTATGTACAGGTAATTACAATCTGCATTTTTCTTTAGACATGCAATGTACTTGATATTGTTATCAAGTTAGCAGTTGAATACTGTGCAAAGAGTTTGTCATAGACCAACCCTACAGATGACATTACAGTGGTATATTCAGGAAAGAGATTTGATCCATGTTTTATCTTTTACTTTCAGCCAATAAATAATGCTGATTTTATTGTCCCTGTGGAAATTGATGGCACCGTCCACCAGGTCAGTCAGGTTATAAAAAAATATATACACTGCATTTTTTTGGGTCCTGTCTAGCTCCAGATTTTTATAGGATTTATTTGTGTGGAAATTCAATATCTAGATCTAGCCTGTTTCTTTCTCTCTCTCTCTTTCTCTCTCCATGTGCGTGTCTGGCTCTCTCTGTCTCTGATTCTCTCTTCCCCCCCCCCCCCCCTTTCATTGTCGTGCCCTCTCTGTAGCTCTCTCTTTTTCTTTGTCTTCCCTTTCTCTCTTTCTCCCTTACTCTCTCTCTGTCTTGCTCTCTCTTCTTCTTTCCCCCTCTTTCTCTATGTCCGTCTGTCTCTGTCTGTCTCCTCCCCTCCCCCCGTGTTTCTGAGCCTTTCTTTGTTTCATCCATTATTCATTTTCCGCCTGTCTTTATTTTCCCTCTCACATTATATTATGTTCTATACATGTGTTTCTCATGCTGTCATTAAATTCTATCTCTTTGTTTATTCCATCTCTACATGATCGCTTGAAAAGAATTACCTTGGCCATTGTCACGAGCAGAGTTAGGGTCTTGGGGATGTTACGACTGCACGAGAGGCAGCTAACTCACACTCGGACACAACCACACAAGAAAAGTACTAAATAACTAGAGCGTATATATGTCAGGCCGGTCAGGCCATAGTTTACATAAATATTAATAACAAACAAAAGACAATAGAGGTATATATTCAAACCAAAAACTCTAATTAATAACTGAACCAATGATATTCATGTAACTATGGAGGTACTGCAATCAATAGTAAATAGGTATATTATACGAAACTGGATATCAATTTAAAGTGACAGTTGAGTCGCCACTGGCCAGTCGCCAGGCAAACTCTCCATAAATCATATGGGCTTAAATGTTAGGAGAGCCCAGTACGTTCAAAGCCTACAGAAGCACTCTTCGGCTTGTAGGTAATTTAAGCAGTTGCCAAAAGACTATATTTTATGCACAATCACTATTCAATTCATCAACAATGTGCTATATTATTCCAATCATACTATGGCAATAGATCTATCATACAGGACACTCGTGGTCGAGTGCCAGCTGGGGTTTCCTTAGTCTTCCTATGAGGCTGTAGTGCTCTCTCTATCTCCGATCTCTATTATACTTGAATAATTAAGATATATTACCATTGCTCACGCCTACTGAGAGGCGCGAACATCAAAATAGCTTTCAAAGGTCAGCCCACTCAGACCTTTCTTTCTAGAGCTCAGTCAGTCCGTTAGCAAGGACTTCTTAGTCTTCAGACCACACAGTTCAGGTACTGGCCGACCGGAGATACTTCACGAAACGATGCTTCTCTCGTCTGTATTCACCAAATCTGAACGTTACACGATGTTATATACTATCTAACTACCCAGCGTGCTAGTCCGCTGGCCCAATTAGTTCAGCTATCTCATAGGTCGAAACCTCCCACCATTTTAATTGTAGTAATACGTCTGCACTATTCTACCAGCCAGTTAACGTGCAAAAACTTGTCTAGTCATACTTAACAATGTCAACTGTCCCCACCTTGTTTCACCCCTACTCCATTACTTATTAATCACGAACATTAAAACCCACAAGCGTGAATCTAACAGTTTAACTTTACATTTATTTACTCACCAACTATAATTTGGCGAGGACCGTTCAAGGCCACCAGCCAATTTTTCATGGCCCTGGTAAAAAAACAACTCACTCTCTGCGTGAGTTTTAACAACATCCGAATCATGACATATCCCCCACCCCAGTTAAAATTTGCAATTTTAACGATATAAATGATTATCGTAAGGGGAAGGCATGAGTCGAGAAATTCCTCGAAAGGTGAACTTAACTAAGAATACTAGGTAATAACTAAGACTAGTACTAAAGTTGAAAAAAACCTACAGGACGGGTATCATTGATGGACAAAACTTCATGAAAATCTTAAGGCTCCGTCCAAAAGTATATATCTCTCTGAGGATTAAATCTTACCTCTAATTACGTAGATATTAACAATCATAACTCTAAAATTTTAGAGTACAACACTGATCCTGTGCGAATGTCATCAGGAATGCACACATACAATGAATAATACTCAAGAAAAAATAACTATAGTAGCATCGATGGCATTAGTGGATCTGGACTCCTGGTCTGCCATGACTTCTCGTCCTCGACCCTGGGCAACAACGTCTGGTGTGGCCAAAATACGGGTCGACGTCAGTAAAATAGCTGTTGGAACAAAGGAAAGCACAGGGGTAGGTGAAAAGTGTTCACAATGGGTGAACAATATGTGATACCATCCCTCGGTCTCTGAATGAGGTGCTAATCAGTATCCAACGCCAATACATATGACAGACTAAAATACAACAAGATTAAGGTAACCGTGATAATAGGTCGGCATGGACATTATCTCCACCAGGAATGGCCTTTATAATGAAGCGGTATTCCTGAAGGGCCAGACTCCATCTGGTCAAACGAGCGTTCTTGGCTCGGTTCGATTTTAAAAATAACAACGGTTTATGGTCTGTCTCGATGACGAATTCTGTCATAAGTAGGTAGCGGGAAAACGCGTCTACGGCGTATACAATCGCCAGGCATTCTCGCTCTATAATAGCGTATCTCTGCTCTCTCGGAAGTAATTTCCGGCTAGCGTACATACAAGGGCGCAATAAGCCATCTCTTTCCTGAAGCAAAACAGCTCCAATTCCTTGGTCCGACGCGTCAGTTCGGACGGTGAAGGTGCGCCTAATATTCGGTAGGATAAGCAGCGGCGAACTGGAGAACAGTTGCTGCACTGTCGCGAGCGCGGTGGCGCACTGCGTATTCCAGGTAATTTTGTTGGGTCTGTCTTTTCTTGTAAGATCGGATAACGGGGCCGTAAGGGCCGAAAAATTAGGAACGAATTTCCGATAATAGCTTAAGAAGCCTAACAGGCTACGAACCTGCTTCTTAGTATGAGGAGCCTGGAGTTTTAAAATCTTACTTATCTTACTGTCGTCCGGTGTTTGGACGCCTTTGGCGATAGTATGTCCCAGAAAGTTAATCTGCGTATAACCCAGGAAGACTTTGCTAGGCTTAGCTGTAAGCCCGGCATCTCGAAGTTTACTAAGCACTTGACGAAGTGCTTCTAAGTGGCCTTTCCAATCCGTATGGAAAGCGCAAATGTCGTCAAAGTAGCTTAGGACGCATGGTGTCTGCTGCAATAGGATGTTTTACCCGGCAAATCAGTGAATACTGGCGAAAACTCCCGAACAAGATTCATGATGTCCTGTGTCTTACTTTGATCCAGCTCTGGATTGATATTAACGGAAGTCGCGTCCTCTGTGGCTTGCAAGGATAGGAGCGATCTTGTCATAGATAATGGCTCCCGGTCGTTGTCATCGATAGTGACCATCGCTGCGTTTGCTTGGGCCACAACATGGCATGAATGATCGTGATGAGTTTGATCATCGGTAAGATACTTTTTCAACATATTAATATGGTACACCTTATCGTTACCACGTATGGTAATGAGATAATTAACTCTCGAGAGTCGCTTTTTAACTAGAAAGGGGCCTTTCCAAGTGAGGAGTAGCTTGTTATTCGTTTCTGGTAACAGCACCAATGCCCGATCTCCGACTGACAGGGTTCTTAACCGACTACCCCGATCGCGATATCCTATAAATGACCTGGTCCGTACGCATGCAAATTGTCGAGCCAGGTCGCATGCATTAACTATTCTATGTCGGAGATCGACTATGTACTGATACGCGGATCGCGTATCAGGAACGTCGGTATCAGAACCGGCGTATAAATCGCGTAAAATGGCCATCGGGCCACGTGGTTTTCGACCGTATAAAAGTTCAAACGGGGAAAAACCCGTTGTCGCATTTGGGAGTTCCCTATATGCGAACAAGATGGCCGGAAGTCGACGGTCCCAGTCACCAGGTCTATCGGCGGAAACGCGTGCCAGCATAGTTTTCATGGTGGCATTCCAGCGCTCGCAACAGCCATTGGACTGTGGATGGTATGGCGACGTAAGTTTCTGCCTAATGCCCGTGAGTTCCAATACTTTCCTGAAAAGGTCAGAGGTGAATTGCGGACCTCTATCAGATAATAATTCGGACGGGAATCCGACACGTGTGAATATGGTCACCAATGCCTCGGCGACGTGATCGGCCGATATTTCCTTTAAAGGGACAGCCTCAGGCCAACGGGTGGCATAATCGATTACTGATAGAATAAACCGATGGCCTCTATCCGACTTCGGTAATGGCCCGACGATGTCGACGGCAACTCGCTGAAATGGAGTGGAAACCGGCGGCATCTCTTGTATAGGCGCCCGCGAAGTTTTTCCTTTGGGGGTTCTTTTCTGGCATGTATCGCACCGCGACACATAACTATTTATGTCCCCGTAAACCCCGGGCCAAAAAAACTGAGACAGGACTCTCGATTTTGTTGTCGCTTTGCCTTGGTGGCCCGCTAATGGCGTGTCGTGCGCGAGGCGGGTGATGTCTCGGCGAAATGATCTCGGTATGACCAATTGCAAAATAGTTTCGCGCTTTCCCCGAAAAACGCGATATAGGAGGTCGTCTTTAAGGCAGAACCTGGATGTATCCGGGTTGTCCGGATCAATCTTAGCAAAGAGGGGCTTTAGTGATGGATCTGTGCGCTGTTCGTTACGAAAAATCTCGGGGGTTACATCCAAATCGACGACAGGCGATCGTAATGTGTCGTCACTCTGGCGACGCGATTGTTGTCTTGTCGTGACACACGCAATGTCGTTATCATCCCAAATCCCGAGTTCGCAATCGGAGACGTCCTTTAAGTGGGGAATATTCCCAATGATTAGGTCGGCGACCGGATTTGGTAGCACGCAGGCCGTGACAACACCAGTTATAAACGGTGTGTCAACATATATTTCCGCCAAACGAAAATGTTCAACTGAACCACCAAAAGTAATGCATGTCGCATCGCGATCCAGGAGTTGTGCAGGACGGACCAGCGATTCACGTACACCGACGGTCGTACAGCCTGAATCTCGCAATACGGATGCTCGTATGGCGTTTACTCGTCCCTCATACAATGTCAGCGCGCCTCGCTCGTGGAGGGCGGACATAACTGGAATAACTTTATCTACGGTTTCGGCATTCCTAGTTCTGTAACCGCGGTTTTCGGTGAATGCTACAGAGCATGCATTTGCCGCATCTAATCTAACTCTGCATTGTCGCGCAATGTGGCCTCCGGCGCCACATCTATAACAGTAGACTGGATTATCATCCCTTCGAGGTGTACCTCGATAAGAAGGAAATGTGGGCGCTTGATAGTAGTTGTTACGCGGTCCTCCGGTAGGGAAAGGACGTGTATATCGGGGTTCCCAGTCCCGAGAAAATTTATGGGGATTCGGTTGCCTCCTGCTAACCCGCGGCTCGGACCGTGGACGAACGTGCGGCGACTGTCGAAAGGGCTGTCTTGATTGTCTCGACGGTACCGGTGTCTTAGTAGCAGCGCCGGCGTAACACGGTTCGCTTACTTTAGCTTTAGCTAACGATCGATTAGGGTGAGCTGCAGCATACCGTTCCGCTATCGATGTTATCTCGACGGTAGTTTTGGGGGCTTGTTCCTTAAAATGCGCCACCAGGTCCGTGTGGCAGGACATATATATTTGGTCTTTAATTATCAAATCATATAGTTTCTTATAGTTTCCCTCTTCCACACCGGCCAACTCAGTCCAATGGCTGAGTAGGTGGCGGAGGCGGTCCACGTAAGTAGAGAAATTCTCAGATGCCTCCGGCTGGCAATCGCGGAAACGCTTATGAAATCCATCTTCCGTATGTTGGAAACGCTTTAATAGCGCGGTCTTTAGAATGTCATAGTCCCTAGCGTCATCAATAGTGAGGCTATGGAAAACTTCCAACGCTCTCCCTGTCAAAAGATTGGCGAGGCATGACGTGTACTCACTACGCTGCCATCCCGCGCAAACGGCATGGAGTTCGAAGCGGTGTAGGTAGGAATCAATACGATCAACCTTATCATTAAAGGTTGGCAATTTAGGCTTCGTTTTATTATTGGAAGTAACTTCCGGAGCCCCGGTAGGTTGGGCTTGCTTCGCTTCTAACTGTTTCAAAGCGAGCTCGTACTCTCTTTGAGCCTGTTTTTCCGCGCGTTCCGCGGCTCTATCTTCTCGTTCCGCGGCTTTTTCTTCTCGTAATCTCTCCGCGGCCTTTTCTTCTCGTTCTTCTTTCAGTTTCTGGTCTACCCAAGAAGCACGCTGAGCTTCCGGTATGCCAAATGATTGGGCCAGTTCCAAATATTTCTGTAGTTCGGCCATGATATCGGTCGATAATACGATATAATAATGTCCTAATCGAGGACAGCTCCTGAAAAATCTCCAACTTTATTCTCCCTTGAAGCAATTTATCAATTGCACTCTGCGGGTGCTCGTTCCTGCAGTATGAACGAAATTAACGAAATCAACAACAAACTGTACGTCTTAGTCAACCAAGTAGTGGTTGAGCTATCTCAGCGATCACTTAACTCCACTTATTTCTCCTAATCCTCAAGCAGTCAGTCTACTGCTTCCGTGATTGGTCGTTACTAACGATACCAATGTAATATTCCCAGTGTATTTTCCGTACACTCCTAGCAGCGTTCCCTCTGCTATAAATCGGAATAAATCAATATTCACGATATGAACTTCCTTGGCTATACCAGCCTAACAACTCTAATATCCAGATTATCTCTCAACGTGCCCTAGACACGTGATTTATCCCAGGCAATAATATAGCAAGTATGAATACAAAATATAATAATGCAACACTATAATGGAAAAGAATTACATGGAGAGTAAGACGAGACTAACAGAAAGAACAAACGACAACAGACCTGACTAACCTGAAACTATCTACAAAAAGGTAAGAAAAAGAACAGGAGAGACGTCTTCCTAAAATACGAGGAAGATAGAACGCTAACAATCTATACGAATAACAGGTCCCTACAGAACTATTCAAGGCAAAGCAAATCTCCTATCCGTTTTAAACGCCATCTAGATCTGCTAGTCTGGCAAAAAGAGGTATGCTGAGTCTCGATCCCTTCCAACCACCCGCCTATCTAATCTAACACAAAAGAAAAAAATAATGCCTGTCAAAAGTAGGGGAGCTGGAACGACGAACCCCTCAAACGAAGACAAATACAGATGGTTCACTTAACTGGGCAAAATGGACTGGCTCTTTCCTTTGGTCCACAGCGCTGGTCTTGTCTTTTCCTGATGCTAGCTGTCAGTCCCTCGTAGTGGTCCCAGGATCAATAACGAGAGGACATGCCAGACATGTGGGGGAGAAACAAAAACAAAAATCAGCAGTATACAAAACTATAAACTACAAAAATTACATAAATAACAGTGGAGTCTTAGAGTGGTAGACCTGCAGCTGTTGACGGGGTCCTCTTCCGATGATAGTAGTGTTCTCTAGATGTCAGAAGGTGACGGGTCCTCTTCAGATGTCAGTGGGGTCCCCTCCAGATGTCACGAGCAGAGTTAGGGTCTTGGGGATGTTACGACTGCACGAGAGGCAGCTAACTCACACTCGGACACAACCACACAAGAAAAGTACTAAATAACTAGAGCGTATATATGTCAGGCCGGTCAGGCCATAGTTTACATAAATATTAATAACAAACAAAAGACAATAGAGGTATATATTCAAACCAAAAACTCTAATTAATAACTGAACCAATGATATTCATGTAACTATGGAGGTACTGCAATCAATAGTAAATAGGTATATTATACGAAACTGGATATCAATTTAAAGTGACAGTTGAGTCGCCACTGGCCAGTCGCCAGGCAAACTCTCCATAAATCATATGGGCTTAAATGTTAGGAGAGCCCAGTACGTTCAAAGCCTACAGAAGCACTCTTCGGCTTGTAGGTAATTTAAGCAGTTGCCAAAAGACTATATTTTATGCACAATCACTATTCAATTCATCAACAATGTGCTATATTATTCCAATCATACTATGGCAATAGATCTATCATACAGGACACTCGTGGTCGAGTGCCAGCTGGGGTTTCCTTAGTCTTCCTATGAGGCTGTAGTGCTCTCTCTATCTCCGATCTCTATTATACTTGAATAATTAAGATATATTACCATTGCTCACGCCTACTGAGAGGCGCGAACATCAAAATAGCTTTCAAAGGTCAGCCCACTCAGACCTTTCTTTCTAGAGCTCAGTCAGTCCGTTAGCAAGGACTTCTTAGTCTTCAGACCACACAGTTCAGGTACTGGCCGACCGGAGATACTTCACGAAACGATGCTTCTCTCGTCTGTATTCACCAAATCTGAACGTTACACGATGTTATATACTATCTAACTACCCAGCGTGCTAGTCCGCTGGCCCAATTAGTTCAGCTATCTCATAGGTCGAAACCTCCCACCATTTTAATTGTAGTAATACGTCTGCACTATTCTACCAGCCAGTTAACGTGCAAAAACTTGTCTAGTCATACTTAACAATGTCAACTGTCCCCACCTTGTTTCACCCCTACTCCATTACTTATTAATCACGAACATTAAAACCCACAAGCGTGAATCTAACAGTTTAACTTTACATTTATTTACTCACCAACTATAATTTGGCGAGGACCGTTCAAGGCCACCAGCCAATTTTTCATGGCCCTGGTAAAAAAACAACTCACTCTCTGCGTGAGTTTTAACAACATCCGAATCATGACAGCCATACCCATGCTAGAATCAGTTTTCTGAGTTGAGTATTGTTTGGCAGCTTTTAGTGGCTTCACTTTGGCTGTTTCACATTTGTTTTTGTAGTTTCTTGTTTTTTCTTTCTATTGCAACATACATGCAGAGTTGCCCGCATTCTGATTGATTGAGACTGGCTCAGGGATGTGAACAGTTTCATTGATCTTTCTATCTAATCCAACTTCTGGGTCAGGGCTAACAGTAATTCATTGTGTCAAGTGGACCAATTGCTGCCAGTGGGTCCCGGCACTAGGGTAATCTAGTCTTCTCAAGTACATACAACAACACTTTGCAACATACACCTCCCACCACACTGCTGGCTTTTCAGAGAGTGCAGCTGCTAAGGCTGGCCTCACTCTTGATCAGTTGTAGTCTGTAGGCCATTAACTTGAAGTGGGTGGCAAACTCTACTGGCCGTTGCTTGTGATGAGCCATGAACTAGCCTGGAGGAAATCTGTACTCTGTATGGACCCAGCTGGGCTTGGAACAAGGTTAGAATGTTAAAAAAAAAAATGGTCTGTGAAATATGTAGCGCCACATACTAATGATATTCGTTTTGCTTTGTACAGGTGTATGTATTAAAACGGCCTCATGTTGATGAATTCTTGCAACGTATGGGGGAAATGTTCGAGTGTGTGCTCTTCACTGCAAGTCTAGCCAAGGTGAGGAACAGTTTTGTCTTCCGCACCTCACATTCCATTGTGCAGGATTTGCTGCACTCTAGAAAACTACCAGAATCTTCCAAAAATTTGTTCTTCCAAAACATTTACAAGAATCAACTTTTTCTCTATTCCTCCCAGAAACACCTAAAATGTCAAATTGCTGCCGTTTTTGTATCTACACATTTGTTTCGAAAATACTTAAGTATATTTATGTTTTCATGGGAGTTTCAATAATTTTGCTCCGACACAATGAATGAAAAGAACAGACTGGAAATGCTAATGATTGGCAATAAAAATGTCATTTAGGTATTTGAAATATGTAATGTGTATCAAAAACATTTTCCAATTCTCCTTAAATTTTTTCAAATTTCAAAATTCCCAGAATCTCCTAAACTTTTTGTATTGTGAGTGCTGTGAGAGGCCTGAAGTAAGCAAAATCTCTGTGTCAGTGAGAACATAGGATGAGACAATTTGCTCATAAAACCCAAAAGGGAAGTAGCGTATGTGTAAGGTGGTCCATGACTGACCCTGTGTATTGACAGAGCCTGGCTTCAAATGACAAGATTCTGCACTGCTGGGGATATAGAAATACCGCTGTTGATAAGCATGATCTGTCCCTGAGATATCAGAAATAATGTCAGTGTTTGGGAAGATAAAGCAACTGTTTGCGCAAACCTTTCTTGTTTAATGTAATCTTTGACTAGATGTAGCAAAGTGTGTATGTACAGCTGTGGTTTCTGAGTGTGGAATGTCATTTTATCTCTCTTTTCAGATCACTCAATTTTATTTGCACAACTACAGATAACAACTCTCTCTTGCCAAATAGTCTATGAACTCTTTGATGGAATTTTATTTTTTTCTATCGATGAACAATCTGTGCAGAATTTTAGATGTTTGTTTATGTAACTGAATACATATAGAAGGTATTTATTTATAAGGAAACAGGCCAAAGGGCTTGAGCTCACACGGTGGCTAAATAGTAAAATTGAAAGTACAAGACATGAGTATTTCTATTAAAACAGTTGTATTTTTTCCTCCTATGCAAACTCAGGACCCTGGCACTCGTGGGGTTTCATGATAGGGTCAGTCAGCGATAGGCTATGTGATAAACTGTTGTTTGCATCAGTAGTGTTGATAGTATGATCATGTTTGTCTTCATACTTGCAGTTTCATAGGTGGCAATTGTCTGCCTTAGAATGGACATTTGCCCTATTGGGTTTCCATCTGCTCCCAGTCTGCCCTCCTGCATGAAGAGAGTTAGAGACCAGTGTATGTTCATGTATTATCATATAGGCATAAACCTATGAAATATGCAAGTTTACAGCTAGATTTGAATGCTTTCGGTCCATTTTCAGCCCTCTGAAGATTTTCCAATTCCCACAATGTTTGCAGGCACTGTTGGAAGAATATACCTGGTTTATGACAATTTTTGGTGTTTGATGTTAGTTCAATGTCTTTGATATCTGTGTTTCAGTATGCCGACCCAGTGGCAGACTTGTTAGACAAATGGAATGTGTTCCGCTGCCGTCTCTTCAGGGAATCTTGTGTCTTTCATAGAGGAAATTATGTCAAAGTAAGTTGGTCTGAGAGGGAGGGGAAGGGAGATTGATGACAATGTGGGGAACTTATTGTTCATTTGTATTTTGGGGACTGGGGTGGTGATCTGCATACTTTGGCCAGGTTGGATCCCAGGGCCCATAATTTCATTTTGAATTTGATCATACTGTGGTTTTCAATTTAAAAAAGGAAATAAGAAAAACAGAAAAACCTTTCTTGGAAAGATGAGAGAAACAATTCGCTCTTGTGTTTGGAATGAACATTGACTCAAAAATTTCAGTTGTATGAAAAGAAACTTTGGTACATGTCATCTTGGAACAATAGTCCATGAAAATGTTTTTTTTCTATCTCTTTTCATTTATTGAAGAAATTAATCTGACTGTGTGTGTGTGTATGATTCCGTATAGATATAAAATAAATGTTGTACAGCTTTCAGAGTGTGGTCGTTGATGCCGTGGAGCTCTGTGTAAATGCTATGTGTTACGACATAATGATTATTATTATGACGTGTTGTGGAGAAATGCACATTATCACATTTACAATATAGAAATGTATGCATTTGAAAGTGAAGTAAAGGTTATTCGCGGGCAAGGCATGAACAAGTCTTACCAACAATCCTTGAAAACTTAAGGTTATCCCAGATTTTAGATCTTCTCCCTAATTCTTGAAAACATTGCAAGGTATCCAGGTTTCTCAGTTACCACAGTTATGATATGTTCCCAGTTTGGTGAACAAAAGAAAAGGAAAATAAAATACAAACAAACAAAATAATCTCGGCAAGAATAAACACCTTTCTTTGTAAATATTACTGTATGTAGTTGAATTCAACATATTTGGTAAACTATGTATCATATAGGTAATTAAGTTTGTTACTGTTGATCCTGAATTTTCTCTGAAAACCCTGAATTTTCTCTCAAAATCCTAAAGTATCTCTCAAAATCTTGAATAGTTGCTCTCTTTATCCCTGATTTGGTGTTGGTGAGGCTGACAGATCTGTATAAGTGTAGAAACATTCACTGTTAATTTGGTGAAATGGAAAGTTAAATGAGTGGTAGGTTGGTGGATCAGTTGTTTGTTATGTCTGTGAATTGACCTGTGACTGTTTGCATTTGTTCCAGGACCTGAGTCAGTTAGGTCGTGACCTGAACCAGGTTGTTATCGTGGACAACTCGCCAGCATCTTACATCTTCCATCCAGAAAATGCTGTAAGTAGGCTTACATTCAGCCAGGTGTAGGCTTGATCCCAGCTCACTGTGTTCAGACTAAATGGGTTCACACCTGTTCATAAACTTACCACAGCATTGATTTTAGAGACTCATTCATAAAGTATGTAGACTGGGGAAAGGAGGAGAGGGGGTTTGCCTGTGGCTTAGAAAGAATTTATCTGTGGTGAGAGGGGTTTTCTGTTCATACACCTTGAACGATGGGAAGTAAAAAGTTTTTTTTTTTTTTTTAAGCAGATCAAATTGTTGCATTATTTAACCCTTTGAACCCCGACTGCCTGATTTGCCCTACACTTTATCCCTGAGCTGTGGTAACAAATGCTAAGGCACTCGCCACTGGTGAAGAGGGATATGAGCAGCACCTGGTGTCCTGGTGAAAGGGGTTCATTTGGTCAAAATGATGTCAAATCTAGCCAAAATCAAGCATGGCCACTCTCCGGTTTGCCCTTATAGTATTGTTAATGCCATGCTTCTTGCTGATTTATATCTGTGTTCTCCCAGTTCCATGACAACGGAAAAAAAATCTGAAAGGCACAAATTGGTGGTTATGGTGCCGACGCACCCTTAAACAAAGTCAAACTCAAACTCAAACTCCCAGTTATAGAGAATTTGAAATTTACAAGAAACACATCCTTAGTAACTATATAGTCTCATGCAATTTTGAGCTAGCAGGAAAAGTCCTGTGGGGGTTCATTTCTTTCAGTAAGAATTTAGTGGCATACCTAAGACAGACCTGTAAAATTTCCGACTGTATTCGGATTTCCGACTATTTTACCACGGCCAAAAAAAAAAAAGAGGCCTTTTATGCTGAAATATAAGTGCTCACATGCCCATGTATTCTTGCCACGCTGCTACGGTACCGAAAAAATTCCAGACTGTTTTGTCACCAGCCACTCACAGGTCTGCTAAGAGTAATGAATGCCCGTGGATGGATGTTGGCTGGAAAAATCTTGCATGGCCCGAGCTTTAAGTGCCATCCTTCATATCCCTCTGGTAATTTGTTTCATCATTTTCAGTGAATGTTAGTTCATGTTGGGTGTCATGTCTGCAGGGTTTCTGTTTGTGTGGACAATTGCTTGCAATTTGATTTGACGTTCACCCATAGTAATGCCTGACCTTTATTCCCCAGGTGGCAGTCACCTCATGGTTTGATGAGATGAATGACACAGAACTGTTGGATTTGATCCCATTTTTCGAGCGCTTGGCCCAGCAAGAAACTGTCTACACATCCCTGAAAAGCATGTCCGAGTCACCCACTTCTACCACCCCTTCCTCTTAGCCCCAGCAACCTGGCCCACTGACATGGGGAGGGGTAGGGGGGATGCGAGGGGGATGAGGAAGAGAGTTTTGCTGCTTCATAGGGCCCACTGACAGAGCTTCAGTATTAGTGGTGGAGGAAGACATTCATACATACATTGATATCTGGACCTGGGCACTGTCTGATACAACACGTACTGGAGCGTACGTCAAACACACAGTCTACTGAAATTTCTTCATGTCCCGTAGAGAATTTCTCCCTTTCTCCCAGCCCCTCTCATCCTTGGACGTGACAGCATTTAACGGGGGGGAAAAAAATGGCATTGTGTATTTGTCTGTGTGTTTGCAATGTTGACATCAGGATAACTGGCCTGGGATTTTGACCAAATACATCTGTCCTACTGCAGCTGTTGGACAAACACATTTCTCCTGCACCAGATATCGTTTCCCCCCACCACCGGTGTCACTGCATGGTAGTAACAGAAGTGAAGATGCAGCAACCAAAATCGATGCAAATTCAGTGCAGACACATGGCGAAGATAATGGAATTGAACTTGTTCGTAAACACCCCAAAGGATATGAAGATGGCTGCACCTTTTGGCACTGCCTGCTCGGCCAGCAATATTGCAAAGTGCAATGTCAGGGTTGCAGGTGTTATTGCAATTTCTGATCCAGATTTGGCACAAGACAGGAACTCACATGAAAACTATCGCATTGGTCCTAGTTATAAAGACAACAGGGAGACAGCCAGTGGCATGGCTGAACTGTCAACATCAGATTTACAAAAGCGAGTCCCAGCTACACCATAATGTTCCTCAATTTTGGTTTTACCACCAGCTATCGTCAGATTTCCTTGCTCTGTAAGTATTATCTGATCTAAGTGCATATACCTGTGGGCAGCTACCACCAGAGCAAGGCAATCACAACTGGGGGTCATTCAACACTTGATGTCACTGTTATGATCAGCAACAAGGAAAGGCTGGAGATTTGATGCAGTGAGTCCAATGATGATGGCAAGTAGATCATTCATACATTGTCTGTGTCTGGCAGTGGATGTTGGG
Organism: Onchidella celtica; assembly: GCA_963931925.1. NCBI lineage: Eukaryota > Metazoa > Mollusca > Gastropoda > Systellommatophora > Onchidiidae > Onchidella > Onchidella celtica. Next base: position 5,009,489 of record OZ007583.1, on the reverse strand, counting down.
GCTGAGCTCCAGTGCCTGGAAGGTTCAAGGATTGTAACTGTGATCTGTTATGTCCCCTTGGATGGGGGGTGGATGGGAGATAGATGAGGGAGGGCTGTGGGAGTTGGGCAAGACACGCTGACGTGGGCCAGGCAAGGGGATGAACTGTGAGACGCAGCATGCCACCGTCACCACCACCAGCCACGACAAGACTTAACGTCTCTCTCACTCTCGACAAGCAGCTGTGTTGTTTTATTCTATACTTACAAAAACTTTTGTGATGAAACAAATGTTGCTGTGTGGAGGAGGCACACCTGTGAAAGATGGTTCAAAACAAACAAACATTTTGCCTATGTATGTGATGCATGAACAGACACATGTATTTGTACAAATAATTCACAGGAATTTGCCATTACATAATACTGAGCAGTACACAAAACCTCGCCTCAGTACTGCTTTATTCCATCTCCACATAAATGCATTTCAAGAAAATTGCTTGCCAAGAGTTATACTATATAAAATATTGGATCAACTTCTGACACTTTAAAATCCATCTCCAGAGATGGGAGTACGTTGCAATTATGGTAGAAATTATAGGATATAATTTGTTAGGCCACTTTGTGACCATTCACAGTTTTAGTCAAGTGTGGAGATAGAATGCTGCAGTCCTGGGGCGATGAAAAGTTGTCTGAATAGACACCAAGGGATGCAAGTGGTCATTGTACATTTGTGCCTGTGTGGATCTGGAGCAGGGGGAATAATGAAAAGCCAGGCTGTTGCCTACACAGAATTCTGTCAAAAATTCAGCACACCTGTAGACTACATTGTTGTGGAAAAAGACTGTTATGCTAAAAACTACTAAAAATGTTACGGGAAATGCAAAAGGAAAAAAAAGTTTTCATTTCTTTCCAGTTGATTCTGCGTTCAGTTTTCATTTTGTAATCATTGGAGGAAACCGCCAGTCACACAGTCACAGAGAATTAGAACTGGAAAGATTGTACATTTTATTCGGTAAAATTATATTAAAAGGTAATCTTGACCAAGATTGGCCGACAGGGTCTTTTTCCATAACTTTACACTATAGAATCCTTTCTGTTTGATTCTAAGGCCAAGGGCATTTGATAACAGATTATATGTGGATTGATGTTAAAAGAAGCAGCCCTGGCCAAATGTCCATTGCATAAATAAACAGTTTGTCCAAAAGAATCCAGCACAGCCAGAATTTTGACTGCAATTCTCATGCTTCACCGGTAATTTGTTCCAAAGAATACTCGTACATGTTTACGTTGGGTATAGTGTTTGAAGGACTTTTGTTGCCATGGACAACTGTTGTCAGGAAAAGTAATTTGATTTCACTTTTACCCAAGCTGAACTGTTATTTGTGTAGCTTGTTGGTTTTTGACTTACCACCCTTTGGCCTTAGACCATAATTCCTCTGTGCAGAACACCGGATTATAGAATTGCAATTGTTCTAGATCTTTGCTTTTTATTCCCCCGCCTTGCTTCCACACATGCAAAAATTTAGTTTACCTTTTTTTGTTTGTTTTGCATTTTTTACATGTTTAACTAGAGCTCCTCTCTCCTTCTATCCCAAATCAGTCTGCCTCACAACCTCACTCATTCACTCTCGGCCTCCATGCTCCCCTTTGGTTTGCATTTTCTCCCATTTATCAACCACTGAAAGCTCTACCAATACCATGCACTTCTGCCACCATCCAGTCTATCTATCCCTACATGCAGGGACTTGGCCCCCAAATAGTCCCTCAGATATGCAACATTTGATGTTCCAGATTGTGGCTGACAGCTGACTGTATTCAGGGAATGGCATAGGTTCACACCAAGTTCAAATTGGCACTGATACACCAAAGGGTGCGGTTAGGCTTAGTGTGAAATTGCAGCGAGGCGGGGAAGAAGAAGGAACTGGATTAATTTGCAAATCTGTGAATTGGTGAGGAAGATATGATAACACTGAAGTCTGCAATATTATGTATCCATTAAAAAACAGAATACTGCCGTGTTACAGAAAAAGACTGTATACGCTAGCTTAGGTATCAAGTTAATATGATTCTGTAGAATGAAATATGGGCGGGCTCTGTCTTCCTATCTAGATTGTAATTTTGTACAGTTAATAATTCTTTTGGTCTTCACAAAATGGAAATTGAACAATGCAAACAGCAGTGCAAAATGCAAAATAGTTTGGTTTTTTTTTTTTGCATCTCAGGAAAAGTTTTGTTTTTTCCCATAAAATGGTAGAGTGTCATTTGAAATCTTGAGGTTCAATGCTTTTAAAGATTTTTTATGAATTTCAGCTAAAGTCAGATTTTGGTTCCTCCACCCCAAGGTGAAAATTTCGGCTGAGATTATGAGGTGTTTAATTTTATTGTGTTCAAGAAATACATACAGTATGAAAAAGAGTACATGTAATTTTAAAGAACGGATTGAAGTAGTGTGGGGACTATTCTGTAATGACTTGTGCCCATGAACATGCTCCTTTGTTCTTTGTATTCAGGTAGAGTATTTCGTTCAAAGTTTGCAAGTAACTTTGGTTTTAGACAGCGGCTTCAGTGCACCATATCTGATTTTCCCCCTAAATGGTTTTGTCCACTTTTCAGCTCCAGTATGTATGGGCATAGTCAGCTGCCAGACTCCACAATCTACCTAGTGTCACTTGTCTACTGTCAGTGTCAGCAGTCTTGTTTTCCTCGTTTGTGATTCTCCTCCTCCCACAGAGTTTCAAGTTTTTATGAAATCTGGAAGGAGTTGTTGATGTTACGAAATTTTCTTCTAGATTTTGTTTTTTATATAAAATCTAAAAGCACTTTGACTTTGCGATCTTGTATCATGAATATTATTGTATTGTATGTACATGTATACCTTTTCCTGTTATTTCTGTTAATGATTTTTTAACAAAATAATAATATTGAAAATAATAACACTTGTTTATAATAATAATTATAATACAGATATTGTTGATAATGTATATTACTATAAGCGTAATAGATGTGTGTGCAATTTCTTTTTTTTTTTTTTATACCTGTACACTGTTGTTACTACATTTTGTACACCTGTACTTGTGTATGTGACTTCTTGTCTTACTAGGTTTGTATCATAGAGACTGTGAAAGGTTTATGTACATAACCTATACATCATCATATTTTATAAATAACAACCCCCCAAAAAATATGAAAAACAAACAAAAAGACTTTCATAGTTTTTGTACTATACTTATGATTGCAAGATTTGTATTACCTATTGAATAACCCAATTTTTCTGTTTTTTTTAATTTGTTTTTTTTTATAACAATTTTATTGGGCACATAATTCAGTTATGCTTCCTCATTTCTCCACCTTTTCCTTTTGTCTTCATCCCTTGTCCTGGCTTTTAAGTTCGATATCCCACACTGTCATTAGAGAGCAGGCAGTATTGTAGGACCTGGGTTGCTGCTACACTTTGTGGGATCTTAGTTACGGGACCTTTGCAGATCATAAAACATTGCCTGTTTAGTTTACAAACTGTAAATGAAAGATTTTTTATATGAGACTGCGACAGGAGGTCTGACTGCAAAAATTTGTCAAGCATGACATTGGCTACATTTGATTTGAAGGAGGTGATTCGAAATAGAAAAGTTCATCTCATCAAGTTATCTTCCTGTGATAATTCTTAAACATACAATGAACCATTGATTTCCTGCATTATCTCACTAGTTAAAGTGTGAATATTTTGTCCTACATCACATTCACAACCAGTATCTTCTGTCAGTCTCTCATGCCTGTGTTGTTTGTTGTTTTCACCACTGAGCTAAACTTTCTCACCTAAACTCACAGATCTATATAGAGGTCAGTTTGGGGACAATGTTAAGTGTTTGGTCAGTCTAGTTTGGCAGATGGAATTGTGCCAAAATTTTTACCTTGTATAAAAGTCCTGTCGAATTAGTTTCTCTTTCTGAAGATCTAGGGCTGTTTAGTCAGTGGAGGATATTTTGTCCGCGTTTCCTCTGTGGTCGCTTTTCAACATTGTTTATTTTCTCATCGTAATTTGCTTTTCAAAGCCTCTTGCCATATATAATGTCCTGTCTGTCTCTGTCTCTCACCCTCCCTTTTTTCCTTACTCTAGTGCTGCTTCGTCTGTCTCCTCAGTGTTAACTACTCCATGTCTCTATGTCTCTTGCTTGTCATGTCAAAGTCTCTCCTTCTCTCTCTTTCTCTTTCTCTCTCTCTCTTTCTCTCTCTAGTTCTGTCATTGGATTTCACCCCGTCTCCTGTGTTTCATTGGACACTAGATAACCAAACTGCAGCCTTACTGATGACTTGACACTTGACGTTAGGGAACTTATACTAAAAACATAAAACAAAAAAAAACTGGAATTCTACGTGTGTAGGAGAGAAAAAGACTTTCACATCTTCCCCTTCTTTGACATAGATTTTCCATGGTTTTAGTTCAGTTGTTTTAGATATCAACAAGATTTGAGTACCGGCTTCAAAAAATTCATTTTTATTTAAAATACAGATTAAGTAATTCTTGTACTAAGGTATTGATCTATCTGAAAAATTCAATACGTCCTAGGCCCCGCCCACAGTCAGTTTGTAAGCTGTGTGTCGGCTGTTCTTAGAGGTGCAGAGAAGATACAGAATTGTCTAACTCTATTGTGCTCGGTCACACTGATGATTGACCGGCCAGTGGGGAACTCGTTCTGGCCAGGTTCAAACTAAAGACTCAGAAATGAAATGAACCTTCAATGAAAAAGGGACAGGTTCAAATAACACAAACGTCATAAAAAAATTTTTTTGGTGACCTTATGCAACAATAGTGAAGATTGAAAGGTAGGCCCAGGGTGCTTGTTGTGAGGATCAGCTATGGCTTCACATAGAGCATTTCTGGCACCCTTGTTTCATTGGTATTGTTGTAGCCAGATTCACCACTGACAACTGACATATAAGTTATTATAAGACATGTGTCCTACTTACTGTCTTGGTCTTGCATTGTCACTGGGTGAAGAAAAAAAAATCTGCCACACTGGAAAGATAAGCCATGTCGGTAGATGTAACATATCATCGGTTTCCTGACAAAGGAGTGAATAGATAATAACAGCTGAACATATGTTCGTCAAGAAACCGACGATATGTTACAGCGCACATTCTCTCTACCTCCTCTTTCCTCTTTCTTGACCTACTTTCATTCTATTTTCAACAGTGTGAGACATGCGTTTTTTGAGTTTAGGTTTGGGAGATAAGCCCTGGCCAGCAATGACACACCAACACAATATCTGTTTCATAATTGACTGGCCTATGGTCATTTGCGCTGGTCACTTTCAAACTAAATTCATATCCTGAAAGAATAGTCTCAAGGGAACATTAGGCGCACATTAGAAAGAACACAGACTCCACCGTCATATGCAAAGAAAACCAAACACATGTGTATCATGTCCCCTTGTCGGTGAAATATACCATGGATGAAAATTGCCAAATTTGAGAGGATTTGAGCCAAAGTAATATTTTTGTTCCTCTGCAAGCTGAAAATTTCTGCTGACATCATCATGTGTTTAATGTTTTCAAGAAATGCAAAACAAAATAAATAATGAGCAGAATGAAATAATGTGGAGATCATTGTAATGATTACAAAAGGGATTCTTCACATGGAGATGTGTTCTGAATGTATTTTATTCAAGATGACACAAAGTGCAACATACTTCAATCTTCTTTGCATCACATCTGATTTTTCTCCCAAACTGTACTTCCAAGTTTCATCTATGGTTTACAAAGGAACATATCAATCAGATGTGTTTGTTTCCATACACAACAGCAAACAATGCAATACCTTTCTTTGTCTTTGTTTGTCATTCCCAAAATACCTCTACAAGTGTTTAGTTTTTTTGGGACTTACCCCATACAATTTTGTCAAATTAGCCCAAATATTTCCCATGACAGCATGTAGTTTCATTTTTGTCCATCTCTTTTGTCCTTGTGCTTGAGTTATGCCTGAACTGCAAACTTTCCTCAGGTTTTCTGACAGTGCCAGGTCCTCTATTCTAAACCAGCTTTATCCTTTTCTTTTTCTCCTTTTTTTTTTGTGCTCCACCATAACCCCCCCCCCCCCCCCCCACCCCCTCTTGTTGTTATTGTCTAACATGTTCTTGTGTGGTAATTAGGAGGGATGGAATCAGCTCAGGCTAAACCTGATTTGACTTTGTGTTTTTTTGTATGGCATGACTGGTTGGAAAAATTATATCTAAACAACACGTGTATTAATATATGGATGGTGTCAGGAGGAGCAAATGGGCCAAGTCGAAATATGCAAATTTTACAGGAGAAACACAAAACTGCCGATAAAACAAATGGGAAACGGACCTAGCTGGTTTGATCACACCCTTAGTGGCCTTATTTTGAGTATTTCTATTGGATAATGGTAACAGCTACTTTTCCATGTGATGCAGGATTCCAAGCTTCATAAATTGGTACGATATAAAGTAATATGAAATTTTTAGACTTGGCCGGTTTGCGCCCGACACCATCGTTATATAGATGTCTGTCATAGATGAAAATTGTCAATATCAGCTTTTTTCAGCTGAAGTTTGGTTCCTTCAGCATGTGAAAATTTCCAGTGAGATCATGCTTTTGTTGTGTTCAAGAAATGCCAGGGGAATGGAGAAATACAGTGGCCACGTTGAAATGGATTCTGCAAGTTTTTCTCGCATAAGAAGAATGCATTCAAACTGACAAAGAAGTGCAACAGGCTTTGCTCTGGGGTGTACACTTCAGTGTACCAAATCTGACATTTCTCCCAAATCATGTTTTCCAAGTTTCACCCAATAGCTGTGAAACACTGCACCTGAAAAGTGAAATGTCAGTGAAAATTCATGTTTTGTGGGGTTTTTTTGGTTGTGTTTTTCATGTGCTGGTTCCATCCCTGGAGTGAAGAATGTTACCTGAAGCCAGTGAGGCCACATGGCTGTGTGTACAGTTCTTGCCTTTTCACTGTCCATTGATCTTTATGTTGTCTTGTTATCCCCAACAAGCAAGAGCTGTATGATGCTGTATTGATGTGTCTGAGGCTGTGCCAATGTCCTACCCCTGACAGAGACTTACACTGTGGCAAATCTGGAATATTTGATAGAAACAGATTATTTAAATAATATATTCTTAATTCTACATTATACTTGCCTGATCTGACCCACTGTGGCAGTATGAGGGGGGAGGGGATAAGCCAGAGGCCAATGGCTTTGTCTGTGTGAGTGTTTGTGGGACTTGCATTGTCACAGTCAGGATGAAATATTTTTAAAAACTCATAAAATCTGCAATGTCGCAGCAAACCTTGAATCAAAGTTAAAACATTGCAAAGAAAGCAAAAAAGTATATATGTCACAAAGGCCGGCATATATGAAACAGTGAAGAAAAGTTACACTGATTTAGAAAAAAATTAAGCTAAAATGCATGTGAAGCTGAAATACACAAGCACCTGTTTTAGTTGAAAAATAATCGCGTCAGTCAAATAATAATGTAGCAAAGTAAGCTTTGGTCTTGTTTGTGTTATGAAAGGATGTACAGCAGTATGGACAGTTACCAAGTAAAGCTGAACAGAGAAAATATTATACTAACTGAGTTGGGAATACAACTTGGTATTATCTCTGTTGGGTGACTGCACTCAGAAACTCTTCCTACCAAAGCAATTCCACTGCAAAACCACAAGGAAATCCCCTGGTAGTGAATAGACCCAGAAACTATTGAATGCATCTTTCTGATACTTGGACTGAAGAAGTGAAATGTGATTGTGGATGTTCACGCATGGCTGTGTAAGGGCATACAATGCAAATGCTCAAGTAGCTGTAGCTCAACTCACGAGACAGTTTAGGTGACAATGTTATGAATGCTGTACTAGTGTCCAGATAGACGTAGGCTGTCCACTTCTGATAGGTGGTATGATGTAGGAAGCGGATGGTTAGCCTGCTCAAAGACTGCAAGTTTATAACTGCAGGTGCCACCTGGCTGTACACATTTTTATGCTGCAGAAGGTGGGGTTCAAATAGAAAGGTGTCTGATATATATACTATACTGTGAGTAGTCAAATTTTACGGTTTCATTCTAGGCAAAATGTTACAAATAATAATTTGAAATATTGCAAGGCATGCAAGACCAAATGTGTCCCAGCTGGTTAGATTGCTAATTAAGTCAGATTTAGTCAGTCATATATGGTGCCATTACACATGTGGACCTCATTTAGGCATTTAGTTGATCAAGAACATTTTGCACATCATTGGTTTGCTGTTGGAACTTTTGCTCAAACTAATAAAGGCAAATCTTGTCACTAGGGGATCGTTGCCTAGTTATTTGTATTTGTAGACTGCTTTAATCCCATTTGGGAAATTTGCCTTTGTGTCAATGCACCCAGGGAAGGCACGTTGTCGCCACAGTGCAGCACCAGTTGGCGTTTTTTTTGGGGGGGTGGGTGGATGAATTTGATTTAATTTTTGCCCGGGCAGCGGCCTGCTCGGCCTCTCTTTTCGATTTCCAACTGCCAAGGTATCTTTAACGTGCACATGGGCCCTCCGAATTTTTTCATCCTTACCCGAGAAGACTAGGTACTTGATCCAAATAGAAAAACTATTGATTTGTGTTCACTGCTCAGCTATGTCTTTCTATGTACAATACAAGGCTCCTCTGATACCAGCCTTGGAGTTCAGTTTCAATGAGGTTCCAACAGCTGACCAACAATATTCCTGGAAAAGGCACTGAGACACCATAACCAACAGAACCTCAGTTTGAACCTCAATCACCCCAGGCTGATGTAGGTGCCATTTTCCTGTGACTTAATTAGCAGTTTGAGAGGCAGGGTCACTAATGCAGTGTTCACAATGCATCCATCATCATATTTCAACTATTCAGTGTTCACAAAAATACATTACATGTTCACTTCGTACCAAAAGGTTCTATTTCAACTTTTCATGTTCTTTTTCATACCCATTCAATGGATGAATGTTTTCGCAAACAACGATGCATGGCCTTTCTGTCAAATCTTGATTTGTAACATTTGGTCTTGAAAACCTGGTCTTTGGTGACAAAACGGCTTGTTGGTTACTGGAAAGTTGAAATGGCATAGATTAACAGAAGGAGAATGCTGGCCAAATGGCTTTGATGTTATAAACTTTTGCTAAAGAGGGTTATCTGTACCCTTATCAATCTACATTTTGAAATACTTTGAATTACTGGGAATTTTGTGCTCAAATTGGGACAGAAATTGCCTTGTGTTCTGCTATTCACTGATGTTCTTTGTCAAGGAGAACACAAGCTTAACTGGTGTTCAAAGTGTTGTTGAAGAATTTGTTTCCCATTGTGTTTTCCTCTGTTTCAAGCCTAGAAAATTTGTACACAGTATGGAGTCCTTTTGACCATTTACAGTAACTTGGATTATGTTCATAAAGTCAGTTACGTCAACAATACAAAATGATAAATAACATCAATCAGCTTTGCCAGTCGTTTACTTTGGCAAATGGAAGTCCACATAATTGGGGATCTGTTTGGAAATCACTTCATAGAATCATGCAAGGCTCCAGTAAAATGTAAACGTGTTGAGAAAATGAAGGTATACATATATTTTGAGTTGCAGGAAAGAAAGGGCAAAAGGGGGGGGGGGGGGTGTAGTAGGAATAGGCAAACATAATCCACATCGCATGTGTCTCTTCACTGTCCTGGGGTGGGGGGCAGTTTTGTACAGTTCATAAAGAATTATAAACCATGAACAATTTTAAACTTACTGTATGAGTGTATGAGTGTCCTGGATGAGATTTGTTAGTGGGATGCAGAGTGTGTGTATGACTATGAGAGTATGCAAATGGTAGAAACAAAAAGTTGCCACATTGTGTCTTGTGTAGGTTATAGGTCAGTCATAACTCTTATATAGGCCGAAAGTTACTTCACTATAATGTTGTTTAATTAACATAGTTAGATTTCAACTGAATGAAATGTATACAAATTATTTTTCAACTGAATGAAGTGTATGTCAAGTAAGTTTAAAGTCAAGTTAAATGTTGAGATATATAATTTGCATTTTACTTGTAATATAACTGTCCTAATAAGATAATAATAATATTATGGTAAAGTAATTTCTGGTCTAGCTTGTATAATAAACTATATTACATTGTATGTTAACATTTGGTTTCATATCATTGTATGTCTGTTGTTATGTTTGTACCAGCGAGTGTGAACACATGTTACACTATAATAACTCATATCCAAGGCTTCCATTTTTGTAAGTAATGGGGAATACAACAGGAGTGTATGTGAGTGTGTGTCTTGTCTCTATGTGTGTATGTCGGTGTTTATGGATGGGAGGGGCCGGGGGCTGGGACTGGGATTGAGAGCAATGGTGTGTAGATGAGGGTCACAAAACAAAACATGGGAGGAGAGTGGGGGTCACCCACCAGCGTCCGCGGGCATTAGTGGAGAGCAAAGACATGGGGACAAAGGTGTGAGATGTGTGGTGGTGTATAAATGGTTTCTGGTCAGTTGAAAGTCATTATTTATTTCAGCTTGTCGCTTGTCGCATTTAGTGATTCAGAGATGTCATTTTCCCGGAAATTTCTAGAATTCCAGATATTGCACAATCTTGGGTAGATCCTGAAAGATACCCCAGCACCCAAGAGATAAAACGAATTTGTAAGGGGGAACGATTTGTCCAAATACTTTTGTTGTGTGATGATCACTTCTCAGTTTTATTCTATCCACCCTGTCTTGTTGTGGAACCTACTAGGAAAAGTTCAGGGAACCTTCATAGGCTTGAGTAGGCATCTCTGTGACAGTTCAGAACTGCTTAGAACTTTTGTAACAATTACTATGATGCTGCTTAAATCTTATGTAGCAGCTTTCAGAACTACCTAGTTTATTGTTGACAGTAAACAAGTCAGTGTTTAGGAATTATTTCACTGATTATTTGAATTTGCTTAGAACTTATGTAGTGGCTATGAAAACTGCGTAGTTGTGTCAGTGGCAGTAAACAGTTGTTTTTCTTTTCAAAATAGCACAACACCTCTAATATTAACTTTGGTTGAACACCATTCATGCAGAGCAAATTCCTTCACTCCTCAGTCATATCAGCCTCTGTGTAATAGATGACAGCATTGATTTTGTGCACAACTTTTTAATTGATATCATAACCTTTTGTTTTTTTTTCTTTGTTCGTTTTGCTTAGTTGAAATTGTGATTGTATTGCTAGTAATTAACTATGCCACAGAGTGTTTGGAAATGTTTGCAGTTGCCTCTTGTACATGAAATTTTGTGTGCATATCGGAGGGTGAGTGATAATTTTACCTTGTTTTGCCACTGTTTGAAGTAATGATGAGTTGCAAGGTTTTGTCACAGACAGGAGAATCCACATATGTTGCACATTATCCTGCCACATGTTTTGTCATAGACTGAACCACAGTAGATCAAAGCTGTTTTCATCTTTAGCTAGTACCACAAGCCTCCAGGAACTGTCATGCGCAGGGACACACAGAACTTGTACAGTATATTTAAAATACAACGTCATTTGTAATCACTCGGTTCTCTCTCAGAAAGACCATCCTGACCACTAATTTGAACTTGTGCAGTTCCTCTGGGGAAGGCAACTGTAATAATGCTTTCATTTAATTAGTAATCAATACTAACAGTCAGCAGTGTGTAGAAACACACGATTTTCATCTCACAATAGGTACATGTTTCAACAAGAAAAGTCATCAAATAAATACAGTTTTTTATATTGGTTGTGTTAACAAGCTTTGCCCAACAAAAGTGTCTTTGCAGAAGTTAATTCTATCAAGGATATTCCATATATGGTAAGCTTAAACTGCATTTATAAGTTAATGTTGATAGGAATATACAAGTTGTTGCCTATTTGATGAATTGTGGCTAATGTCAACATAGAGCTTAATACAGTAATAGGCCCTCTCTCTTAGTTCTATCATAAAATGGCTTTCTATGATTCAATGTGAAATACAAAGGGTTCCCTCCTTGTGCCTAGACCTTGGGCTGTTTTCTCTTGGTCAAAGTGAGAGCTGATGGAAGGGACATGGCATAAACATTGTCAGTGAATCCCAGTAAGGGAGACAATGAGACCATGCCCAGCCATTGAGGATGAAAATTTGTCAGGGTTTGAGGGTTTCAGCTGAAGTGAAAGTTTGGTTTCTCTGCTGGGTGAAAACTTCTGTGGAGATTATTATGTGAATCTTGTGTGCAAGGAATGCAAAACAAATTATTTGTAATATTTAATGGGCAGAATGGAGCAATAATTACAGTAGCCATTTTAGAACACATTCTGGACATGAAATTGTGGTCTCTTTTTACTTTTTCAAGAAGTGTTTTTCATTCAGTATGGCACAAAATTAGAACATCCTTTGCTTCAAAACACCAGCTTCAGTGTGCCACATTTGATTTTCCACCTAAATTATACTTTCCAATTTGTGTCTTTTTTGTCCATGCCACAAAATGTCCATTGCAACCACAGGATCATTAAGGTTCATCCACCACTGCAGGCAGCATTGATGTTCTCCCCATCCTTCTCTATGAACTTACCCTTTACTGTTAGTGTTGCCAGCACATGCTATATGTACACTCTGTGCTGCACTGAGTCATCACGCCTAGTTATGTTACAAAGTTACCCCATGTCGGTGTCATTTGGCACTGTTCTTGAATAGACTGCATGCTGCACCAATAAGTAGGCCTTGTGGACTATGTGGGCAGACCAGCTTCATGGTGTAGAATATATCCCATCTCGTGCTCAGTTTCCAAGCCAGACATGTCGTTCTCATTTGGCCATTTTTATGTCAGATTCTACAGTTATTCTGAGCTGAGAATGCACCACCTATCATCACAGTACCATAACACTTGGATAGAGGACAGTAGAATCTATTTTAGTTTGAGATCTTAGTTTTTCGGAGGATCTCTACCCTTGGCATTTGCACATTATAGAGCCTGTTTTATAATCCAGTACTATATATATAAATACGAGCTGTTGGTCGGCATTTCTCAAAATGCTGCGACAACAGTTATTCAAGCACAACAAGGCAGCCTATGAAATATGAAATCAGTGAAACTTAGATGGATTTTTTAATGAATGTAGTCAAATTTCATCTCTCATTGGATTTACACCTTCTCCACCTAAGAACTGACTTCAGTATGCTGTAAGACCATCGTGCAGTGTCTAGGGTAGTAGTGCTACATGTAGTAGTATTAGAATTATTTGCAGTCACTGCTGTGATTCATTTCATTTATTCTGTGTAGCACAACCATCTCCTTGCCCCAGTCCTATAGACCAAATTGTACACATTTAAGATTATTTTAGTATTACTATTGTCATAAATCATACCCTCCCCATCCCCCTGTGCTTTTTAAATATCAGTTCCATTTTTCATGACCTTTAGAAATGTGGCATAGTTTCAAACCATAATCTAGTTTGTTTATTTGTGTGTTTGTTCTTTTGTATTTCAGATGAGTTCATGTCATTCATAGATATGTGTGGGTGGTTTTTGTTTTTTTGTCTGTTCATTTTTCTTAGTACAAATTTGTGTTTTGTTTTGTTTTTGGTTTGCCACTCCTTCCTTTTTATTATCTTTGATTTGTTGACCCCGTACAGTATGCTTTCTTCAGAAGCTAGTCAAACTTCCCAGGCCTTTGGTGAATGAATATATTTCATGAATTGGAAACCTCCAGAGGCCTGCCAGTTTTTCATTGCTTAACCCTCTGCATCACTGCTGCTGTTTGTTTACCCTCATCCCATCCCACCCCCGCCCCTCCCTCTCTTGTCTGGTAAATATGGCGGCATGTACATGGCCAACCTTGACCTCGTAATTTTTTTTTTCCATTAATTTTCTATGACCTCATGTAGAACTGAGGCCTCTTGCACTCTTTGTCATAATTAAAATTATAGACCAGTTCAATTTCTTACCTCATTGCTTTTATTTTATTTTTTTTTTGTGCAAGTGATTGTTTGGGTGTTGTGGCCAAATTGGATTGGATTTTTTTTGTGCAAGTGATTGTTTGGGTGTTGTGGCCAAATTGGATTGGATTTTTTTTGTGCAAGTGATTGTTTGGGTGTTGTGGCCAAATTGGATTGGATTTTTTTTGTGCAAGTGATTGTTTGGGTGTTGTGGCCAAATTGGATTGGATTTTTTTTGTGCAAGTGATTGTTTGGGTGTTGTGGCCAAATTGGATTGGATTTTTTTTGTGCAAGTGATTGTTTGGGTGTTGTGGCCAAATTGGATTGGATTTTTTTTGTGCAAGTGATTGTTTGGGTGTTGTGGCCAAATTGGATTGGATTTTTTTTGTGCAAGTGATTGTTTGGGTGTTGTGGTCAGATGGAATTGGATTTTTTTTTTTGGTGCAAGTGATTATTTGGGTGTTGTGGCCACATTGAATTGGATGAGGTTTTTTTTGCGCTATGAATTTTGGGGAAAATGTAAGGTTGAGCATTCAGATTATGTTTGGCTCTCTTGCCACTGTAAGGTCCAAAGGGCACTGAGTCAGGTTTGCTTTCCTTCTGTTTTGTGGATCCTTGAGTTTCAACAGGATCTCACACTGTAGTGAGATTGAAACAAATCTGTATCTCTTATTGATTCCAAACAGCCACAGCCACAGAGCAGCCTTGACTCAGTGCACCAAGTTTCCTGTCCTTTCTCTTGATGAAACGACCACAGAACTTTTTTCAAAACTGACCACAATTTGGTTACAGAAAAATATTTGCTGCGAGTTTAAAATTCCTTACATGGCCCAAATAGTCCCTACATTTTATTTGTTGTTGTTGTTATTGTTTTTTAAACTCACCTTCTCAGCATATAAGTATGTATCTTGTGTGCAACTGTATTTATGTTGAACATATTCATATGGGTGTGTTACTTAACTGCAAGCATGTGTGCCTTTTTGCATGATGGATGAGCACATGTTTGGTTATTATAAATGTATGTTATGGATGCGTGTGTGCATAATATATGAGATCACTCATTTCATTTATGTATGAGCATGATGAGATAGGTCATTTGATAAGGCTGACAGAATTGGTAATATATTGCATGATAATATTGTTTTTGATCATGATAATAAAGATATGTTGCTTACCTGCAGTTATCAGGAGACCAGGTGCTGGTTCTCACTACTGTAAATATGTGATTTTTTAAGAAAAAAAAAAGGTTTGTTTGTTTGTTCTTTTTTTTTTTCATGTCTTGGAGAGTTGACTATCACCAAATTTAAATAAACTATCACCTGGATAAACTCGACATATCGTGTTGTTTTGTCTTGTTTGCTAAGTTATGTGGCTCTCTTTTATTCTCCCTCTCTCTCTCTCTCTCTCTCTCTCTGTGTTTTCATCTCAGTGGCTTTCTTTTGTCTCTCTGTCTGTCTGTCTGTCTGTCCTCCATGTTTTCAATGAGCATAATTTACATAATCCTTCATTAGGCACCCTGAAATGGGTGTCATTAGCAAGAAATCAGATTGGACTCTGCCCTGAGCAAGATCCGAACCCTGGGATCTCGAGCACCTGGATCAAGTACTTGTGATCATGTCCCATTAACCAGAGCTTATTGGCGAATTAATGAAAAAAAAATATTTAGGAAGGACAAATAATGAATGTTTGACCTGACATCCAAGACATGCTATAATATGCTGGTAGATCTTGGTGAGTAAGTTTTGTTATGTACACAACACGTTCAAACTAAGCCTGAAATGATTTCTTTGGTGATTGCCTATCATGGCATTTTCTGAGCAATAGACATTTGTATATGTTTTTGTTTTTCTAACATTCTCCAGAATTTCTTTTATTTATTTACGGGCATGATGGCCCAGTGTGCGCCTGTATTTATTAAAATAAGTATTATGCTTTACTTGGCCCCTTGACTGGCATTGTTTTGTGCATCACAGTAATTAATGTTGCACCGCAGTGTGCCACCCAACAAGTTTTTACAATTTAGTGGTGTGTAGAAAAGAAAATCAATTTCTTCAGAAGTAGTGAAGGAAATCCATAGCCTTTTAATACGATGTTTTCTGTCTAATTACTTTCCACAAACTTGTTACGTCCAAACCTAGCATATTTCTGTACTTCACACCTCCCATAATTTCATAAAAAGTGAAAACCAAAATATAATACATGTACTAGACTGTTGCAAAACAAATTAATGAGAAATAAACCTTGTCGTTTTAGCACCAGTGTTCATTTTGTTGGTTATGTACCACGATTGTGAAAAAAAATGGGAAATAAGCTTTGTCGTATAGTAACAGTCCCATATTTTACTGAAAAAAAAAAAAAAACTTTTACTTGTCGTATAATTATTATGTGCAAACACATGGGAAATAAATCTTGTAGTCTTAATAACAGAGCTGTATTTTCCTGGTTATGTCCCATTAGTTGAAACGGGATGGGAGATAAATGTTGTCTAAGTGATAGTGTTGTATTTTCTTGGTTATGTTCCATGAATGTAAACTGTAACAGCTGAGGTTGTTCTAGCACGTTATAGTAGGGGGGAGTTAGTTGATCTAACTACAACCCTTTAGAAAACGAAACTATTACAGCTGTAAAATAAATAAACACGAGATCCGACGATAGATTAAATAATACTAAAGTTTAATAACTGTATAGTGAACAATAAATTACTAGGAAGACACCAGCGAAACTAAATATCTACGCCACACAAAAGGAAACTCACTTACTCACCCCCCCAACCACTCACACAGGTCTATATATATAAACATCCCTACAGAAAGTTCCCGAAATAAACGTTACCTTTGCCCTCGCACAAACTAACCAATCACGCATCAATACGTCATCAGGTTACATCACTCAAGGCCAAATCTGGCGTAAACATTCGTTTCCACAACGTTATCGAATGTTCGGGAACATACTAATATTTACTTAACGAGTCAAAACACCTGACAACAAGCGAGCGAGGAAAAAAACTACTCACTAGAAAAGAAGGTCAGGTCACGGAGTACAGTACACTCTGGCGGTTGTCAAATGAACACATGCTCACCAGTGTAACAAGAAAACGGGGGAGGGCAAGGGATAGCTTGCAGATGCTACACAACTCCCCAATTTAAGTTGAATATTTTTCAACTCCAAAACATTATTCAGCGTCTGCAATATCTTGAAATAACAATCTTACAGTACTCCCAATCTCACAAAGGTAGTTGCTAATTCTATTACGATTATTAACAATTTCAGTGCCTTCCCAAATTTCATCGCAAATACAATACAATGCAATATCCTTTGCATCACTAGTACCATAACTAATACAATACCGTCATTGCTTCCCAATAGTAGACAGTAGGCCTACTAGTCAAAATAACACAACGCCACCACTGTGGTGAAACAATGGTCAATGATATTATTACAAATCATATATGGTGAAACGATGGCCCATCGTTTACACAATGCTTCGTGCACGAATCATAGCATATAACTTGTTGTACATAACATGGTTATCTCCAAAATGTATAACTCATACGTACAATGGCAAAAATACCAATACATACCGACCACTGGTTAGGGTCTTTCTTCATCATATTAGGTCAAAACAAGTTACAACATTGCAACATAACACAAACACTGCTTGCTCGCAGTCCCCATTTGGGTTACATTTTCCAAAAATTACACCAAGTTCCATTGGTAACTAATATGACATAGCATAAAATCAAAATGTGACTAACACATCATGACTCTCTATCAGCCATCAATTCAATATTCAGTCACAGATGAACTATGTCCCCAATTACAGTACAATACTGCCGTCCTAGAAATTCATCTAGTAGGCAAAAGTATGGGTTACAATGCATTTCACTGATAGTGTACTACTTTAAAATACCCTGCTCAGGAAATCGGCACAGACCTTTTCTCTGCCTTTTACGTAGTGAATCCTGAATCGATAAGACTGTAAAAATAAACTCCATCGTAATAACTTTGGACTGTCAAACTTGGCAGAGTTCAAAAACTCTAATGACCGATGGTCAGTTTGGAGCACAAACTCCTTTCCATACAAATACAAAGTAAACTTTTTTACAGCCCAAACAATAGCTAAACATTCGCGCTCTGAGACCGAATATTTTGTCTCACGAGGCAATAGCTTACGACTAGCATATGCCACAGGGTACAACTTTCCCTCGTGTTCCTGCATAAGACTAGCGCCTAATCCGCGATCTGATGCATCAGTTGCTAAGACAAACTCTTTGGAAAAATCTGGCAAACACAACACGGGTTTGGAGATAATGACATTCTTCAAAGAGGTGTACGCTTTCTCCTGCGTTTCATCCCACTGAACTATATTGGGCTGACCCTTTCTAAGTAAATCAGACAATGGTGATGCAATCGCTGAAAAGTTAGGAATAAATTCATGGTAATATCCCACTAATCCTAAGAATGCTTTCACTTCCTTCTTAGTGGTGGGTCTGGGTGCGTCTCGTACCTTACATACATTCTCTTCTAACAGGCCAATCATACCTTCTCCCACTAAGTGTCCAACAAAGTCTACTTCAGACGTTCCAATCAGACACTTCGATGGTCTTGCAGTTAATCCAGCTTGGTCCATCCTCTGCAGTAAGTCCTTGAGAGTCTTCACATGCTAGTCGAATGTCTCTGTATGAATCAGCAGGTCGTCCACATATGCTGTCACATTGTTCATTCCACGGATCAATGGCTTTACAATCCTGTTCAGCGTGGCTCCTGAGTTCATCATCCCAAAAGGCATCCGAATGAATTCATAGTGTTCGCCCATGGTGACGAACGCCGTCTTGGGAATGTCTTGCTCTCGAACTTTCACTTGCCAGTATCCCTTGCTCAGGTCAATCCGAGAGACTAATTTTCCTCTCGAGAGACTCTGAAACACTTCTGATGGCGCTGCTGTCGGATGAGGGTCGAATACTGTGATCTTGTTTAACCTCCTGTAGTCGATGCAGACTCGGTTGGATCCGTCCTTCCTCTTGACGACAACAATAGGTGAAGCATAAGCTGATGAGCTCCTTCGAATGATGCCCAGCCGTTCCATGGTGCTAAGCTCCTCCTTCAATGAGTCGCGCATAGCGTAGGGCACCGGGTATGGTCGTTGACGAACTGGTACTTCAGTCGTCAGGTCGATGCGATGTTCACCCAACTGGCAGCATCCAGGGAGATTGGTGAAGACGTGTTGGTAATCCTTCACCACATCGCAGAGTTCTTGACGTTGTTCCGATGTCAGTTGCGTTCCATACTGGACCTCTCTGTAGCCTTCATTCTGGTTCCAGCTTCCTAGGTCGGCAAGGTCCTCCGTCGTTCCACCGTTGTCGCCTTCCAGGTCGCAGTCCTCGATGATTGTCATGCCAGCTGACTCCACGGGTTGACTCTTGTCCATCATGTCGTCCTCTGCCAGTACAGTCTCAGCACTATCACCGCCGCCGTCCTTTATGGCGTTGACATGTTCAGGCGTGGTATCTCTCCTACTGTTGTCCATCCCACACATCTCGGTCACAATAGGTCTCGGTTCCATTGCCACTGCTGCTGCTTTTGACGTCCTTGGAATGTATCTCTTGAGGAGGTTGGCGTGCAAGGTCTTTTCTTTTGCACCCATCTTGATTCTATAGTCGTTAACACCGACAACTGACACTACCTTATATGGTCCCTTCCATTGGACTAGGAGCTTGTTAGTGTTCGTCGGCAGTAGCACCAACACTTCATCTCCGGGGCGGAACTTCCTCTCTCGCGCTTTCCGGTCGTAGTAGGTCTTCTGTCTACCTTGAGCCTTGGAGAGTTCTTCCGTCGCTAACTTCCATGTGTCCTCCAGCCTCTCACGTAGTTCCATGACGTACTGGTAACTGGTCTTCGTTTCCGGCTCCTCTACATCCTTGGTCCATAGTTGTCGTAAAATGTGCATTGGTCCTCTCACAGTTCTCCCATACAGCAACTCGAATGGGGCAAACTTGGTCGACTCTTGGGGAACTTCACGATATGCGAAGAGCAGCGGGTTGATGTATCTGTGCCACTGCTTGGGTTGCTCTGCGCACAGTCGTCTCAATGTTTTCTTCAGCGTGCCGTTGAATCGCTCCACCAACCCGTTGCACATAGGGTGGTAGACTGTAGTGGTCGACTGTCGAATTCCCAGTAGTCTATTCGTTTCCTTCATGACATCTGACATAAACTGGGTCCCTTGGTCCGACAAGATCTCTTCGGGCACACCCAAACGGCTGTAGATGTTCACTAAGGCTTCTGCTACCGTTTCTGCGTCGATCTTCTTCAAGGGTGTGGCTTCGGGGTAACGAGTAGCGTAGTCTATATACACCAGGATATACCGATGTCCACCTTCACTTGGGGGGTCGATAGGTCCTACTAAGTCCACGGCCACTCGCCTAAATGGTACGTCCACTACTGGCATACTCTGCAGGTGCACCTTTGGGGTCGCTCCTTTGTTCACCGTCCTCTGGCATATGTCGCATGAGCGGCAGTATCTCGCGACGTCACCTTCAATTCCAGGCCAATAAAAATTGCTCATAACTCTGTCTTTGGTTTTCTTCACGCCGAGGTGTCCTCCGACGATCGAGTCGTGGGCTACACTCCAGTACATACTCTCTCAATTTCTCGGGTAGTACCACTTGCCTTATAACCGTCGCCTGTCTCAGGTCCTTGTAGATCCGGTACAGTACTCCTCCATGTTTCTCAAAATGAACAGATTTATTGCCTCTATTAGTTGGGATCTTCTTCTGCTCTAACTTCCTAATGACTTCGTCTTCTTCTTGGAGTCGGATAAGTTCCTCTCTATCCACTCCCGCGTGCCGTTCTGCCCTCGGCACCTTCAGCGACGTACACCGGTCCTTCCTCTTCTCCTGGGCCCTCGTGGTCACCGCTCCTACCATCACCTCAGTATCAGGGTCGTACGGATCCTTCGCTCCGTCCACGTTCCCGACTACCAGGTCGCAGATGGTCTCCGAGAGACACAGCGCCGTCACTTTGCCCGTCAGGTAAGGCGTCTTCACGTCGATAACGGCTTCCTCCGCCGCTAGCAAGGAGTTATCGATCCTCGCGATAAGTTTCTTCCCACCGGTGAGCTGTCCGTCGTCCACCAGTGCTCGCCGCACCACTACACCTTCACAGCCGGTATCTCTTAGGACATCTACCGCTCGATTTCCAATCAAGCCCTTCATCACTGGTAACTTCAGTTTCTCCACGGTCCTTCCGTCACTGCATCCTCCGCACGTAACAGGCACCGCTAACTGTAGCTTCCCGTCCTTCATTACCGCTTGAACGTTGATGCTGGTGTCAGCCGTCGTCGCATCCTGTCTCGACGACTCGTCCGCCGCTATCACTACGGCCGCCGCCGCCTTGTTCGGCTTGCCTCGTCCCATATCCTTCTGGGCTGGACACATCCTCCGAACGTGGCCTGGCTTTCCACAAAGGTAACATTTCAACTCACCTTTGTCGTTTAACTTTGCACGACACTCCGTCGCCTTGTGTCCCGGCCTCTGGCACCTATGGCAGACCTGTGGGCTTCTGTCTCCGTTGGGCCTCTGTCGCACTGGCCGGCTCTGCAGTCTGGCGCTCCCGCTGAGCGTCCGGTTCCTCGCTACCAGGTACGCATCCGCTGAATCTGCGATGTCCTGTAGCGTCTTTGGTTTCCTCTCCCTCACATGGGTTGCAAGGTCTGGTGGGCAGGCATCCATGAATTGCTCTCTGACGAACAGATCTCTCACTCCTTCGTAGGTCTCCTCCGTCTTCGACAGCTTTATCCACCTCTCTAGATAGGTCTTGATCCTGGTCAAAAACATTCCAACATCTTCTCCATTTTCAGGCTTACCTTGTCTGAACATGAGTCTGTATCCGTCCTCTGACAGGTTGTACCTCTTCTGCAACGCTTCCTTGACCTTGTCGTAGTCCTTGGCTTCGTCGATCGGTAGTCTGCAGAAGCACTCCAAAGCTCTCCCGGTCAGCAGGGCAGACAGTGATGTCGTCCAGGTGGATCTGGGCCATTCAGCTGTCTCAGCAAACCTCTCAAACCGCAGCAACCAGCTATCCAGATCGTCCTTCTTGTCCTGAAATGCAGGTAGCTTGGGTCTCTTAGAACTAGCGTGGTCGCTGGTCCCCTGCGTCGACTCGCCTCCACCCTGATGGCGGATCCTCTCCATCTCCAGCTCGTGTTGTCGTTGAGCCTCCTTCTCTTGAGCCTCTATCTTCAGTTGCTCCATGCGATCTTGCCTCTCTCTCTCTCTTTCCTCCCTTAGGCCTTCACGGATGTAGTCCTGTCTCTCCTTCCCAGTGAGCTCCAAGGCGTCTGCTTCCTGGCTAAGCCTTCCAATAGCCTCTGACATGTTGTAGATAGCTTGTCGATGATATTCCTACAATAAACTATGTAAATAAATCTAATAATTTTGATCTGGTCCGCTCGAATATGGTCGGATCCCGGACGAGCCCCCAATATGTAACAGCTGAGGTTGTTCTAGCACGTTATAGTAGGGGGGAGTTAGTTGATCTAACTACAACCCTTTAGAAAACGAAACTATTACAGCTGTAAAATAAATAAACACGAGATCCGACGATAGATTAAATAATACTAAAGTTTAATAACTGTATAGTGAACAATAAATTACTAGGAAGACACCAGCGAAACTAAATATCTACGCCACACAAAAGGAAACTCACTTACTCACCCCCCCAACCACTCACACAGGTCTATATATATAAACATCCCTACAGAAAGTTCCCGAAATAAACGTTACCTTTGCCCTCGCACAAACTAACCAATCACGCATCAATACGTCATCAGGTTACATCACTCAAGGCCAAATCTGGCGTAAACATTCGTTTCCACAACGTTATCGAATGTTCGGGAACATACTAATATTTACTTAACGAGTCAAAACACCTGACAACAAGCGAGCGAGGAAAAAAACTACTCACTAGAAAAGAAGGTCAGGTCACGGAGTACAGTACACTCTGTGTTACGGGGTGGGTTTATATGGAATTATTGGTGTTCGACTGCATTTAAAATATCGAGAGGTTTTTATGATTTACTCTTCCATACCATGCCACATATACTAATAACAATTCGAGTAAGTTTTATCAAGGACCTTGCAGGGCCATAAATTTATTACTTTAAATTCCCTAACAAATTTCGTCTAGCTCTTACATACTAAAAGGACAACATCAGCAGCATCAAATGAAAATTCAATAAAATATCACTAAAAGTCTCCTCTAGATTCCTAAAAGATTAAATCATTCTAACTCATTTACAATTTAATTATTACTTATCCATCTTTCAGACACAGCCTACCTACCTATCTAACAAATAATATCTCAATGTCTCAGACGACAATGTTAACTCAGTTATTTGTGCCTACCGCTTATAAAGGATATAACTCGTCAATACAACTGACGTAGTTACATTAGATCTAGATCTACTCTAGGATGGGCTGGCAATCCCCAGCCTCATCCAGACACATCAATTTCAATTTACAAATGTGTATACCAGACACTCATGCTAGATCTAGTTGCATGTAAAATACATTATAGTCTTGCATTCTTTGGTAGCACTTCTACTGGAAACTTAAGGTCAGATTCACGTTCATCGTCGAATCAGCAGGTAGATCTAGAAACTTACGATTGGCCCCTGATCCGAGATCAGGGAGCTGGAGATAATAGCAGTAGGTCATTTAGTAATAGCGTATGGTCTCATTCCAATGTCTATTAAGGTCATAGGCATGGCTTTAACAATCTTCTGATTCTCTCAGGCTGAATCCACGCCGACTGCCCTCACAGATGGAAAATTCTGCATGGAGTGATCAAACATAGTAATGGCTCCACTTATATACCGCGCGGCCATATGCAATTCCCCAGCCAACTGCCCAAATTTGATTGGTGCATCCATTTCGAGCTCAGCTCGTAGTATTAATAGATTCTATTAATAGTAACAGACAAGGACAATTTAACATATCAAAACCCTTACTAAAGTCTCTAAACCCTCTACGTTTTATGTACGAATTTACTCACTCCCTTTTCTCACCCCTGTTAAAGTTTATCAAAATCACGGGGTCGAGAACTGCACCGTCACTGTTAACTCATCCATTTATTCTATCCTGCCCCACTTTCTTTCCATCTCTAAGAAAAAGCGTTACAAAAACAAACTGTCCACGAGAATAGTTCAAGGACATTTGCACTGGCTAAAATCAACGAGACCCTGAAATAAACAAACCGTGACCCAGCACGACAATTCTAATCCTAACCCTTGACATCCCCCACCCCAGTGAAAATTTTAAGTAAAATTTACACGATAGGATACAAGAAATTCCAAAGTTATTGTGGTAGGGGCTTAAGTAGTACTGTAGAAAAACGAGCGTTAAGCTGGAGAAGAAAAATCTAACTAAGAACGTGCATATTGGATGGACAAAAGCATACAATTATTGATGCCACGTTCTATAGAATCTAGTCTACCGAAACATTCTTACTGCACCCAATCAAACTTCTTAGGAACATCTATAATAACAAATGAGTATATCACTGTATACTGCTGGATTAAAGTATAACTATTATCAAACAATGAAGCCTTACTGAAGGAATAGGCTCATAATTATCTAGTCAACACACATAATTGCTGCTTATATACACATTCACACACAATATATCGTTAATTAAAATACTGTGGTATCCAATGGCAGCAGTAGCTCTGGTAGCTTGGTTTGCCATGTCTCCATCTCATTGACCCGCTGACAAGGGCGTCAGGTTTGCCAGAAGTTCAGGTCACAGTCAGGAATGACGCTGGTGGAAAGAGGATATTCACAAAAAAAAAGATTGTAAAACTGGTTCATAAAGTAATGAACAAGATAAATGTGAATCCATCCACCGTCTAGAATTGAGGGGGACAAGCACTATCCAACCCCAATACAAGACACAACACTCTTTAATAGGAAATTAAATGAGACGTGACAAAATATCAGCTTGGGAATTGTCACCGCCAGGGATAGCCCGGATAACAAACCGGTATTCCTGGAGTGCAAGACTCCACCTCGTTAATCGAGCATTTTTAGCCCTGTTAGCCTTTAAGAATAACAACGGACGATGGTCCGTTTCAATTATAAACTCGGACATGAGTAGATATCGCGAAAATGCGTTTACAGCAAAAATGATAGCGAGGCACTCTCGCTCGATAATTGCATAGCGGCATTCCCTATCTAGCAACTTGCGGCTGGCGTATAGACATGGCCGCAAGGTATCGTCTCGTTCCTGTAATAACACAGCTCCCAATCCCTTGTCCAACGCATCAGTGCGGACAATAAATATTTGGTTTATATCTGGCAGTATGAGAATGGGGGAAGTGGAAAACAGTTGTTGAACGGTACGAAGTGTATCAGCACATTCGGTTGTCCATTTAACTTTATTAGGAAAATTCTTTCTTGTGAGGTCCGACAACGGAGCTGT
Organism: Onchidella celtica; assembly: GCA_963931925.1. Classification (NCBI taxonomy): domain Eukaryota; kingdom Metazoa; phylum Mollusca; class Gastropoda; order Systellommatophora; family Onchidiidae; genus Onchidella; species Onchidella celtica. The sequence goes on along the minus strand of OZ007583.1, from coordinate 4,984,133 downwards.
AAGGGAAGAAATATTTGGAATGAATTTCCTATAATAGTTAAGAAAGCCCAATAAACTACGAACTTCTTTCTTAGTTCGAGGGGGTTGGAGCTTTAAGATGGTAGTTATCTTCTTGTCATCAGGAGTCTGAATGCCGTGGGCAATTGTATGGCCCAGAAAATTAATTTTATTATACCCTAAAAACACCTTACTGGGTTTCGCCGTAAGGCCAGCTCGACGAAGAGCAATAAAAACTTGTCGTAGGGCTGCGAGGTGGCCCGACCAATCGGTTTCATAAATACAAATGTCGTCAAAATACGACAATACGGAATTCATATCCTGGAGCAATATTGTCATCATACGGGCGAAAGTGGCAGGGGCTGTAACTAACCCGAAAGGCATATAGCGCCACTGCATAAGACCCAACGGAGTCTGAAAAGCGGTATATTGCTTGCTATTCTCATCAAGCGGAATTTGCCAATAGCCTTTGGAAAGGTCAATTTTAGAAAAAATCGTTGCCCTCGCTAACTGAGCAAAAATATTCTCCTGGTTGGGAATCGGTTCAGCGTCATATATCGTAACCTCATTAAGTTTACGATAGTCAATACAAAAACGCACCGTATCATCTTTTTTTTTCACTAAGACGATGGGTGAGTTATATGGGCTCGTCGATCGCTCTATCACTCCCAGGTGAAACATGTTACGTACCTCGGTTATTATAGTCTCCTGTGCGTGCAGCGGACGCGGGTATGGTTTAACAAAGACGGGTATATCCGTCTTTAATCTTATAACATGCTGTACCAAGGAAGTATTACCTGGTAGATCAGTAAAGACTGTAGTAAACTCGTTAAGCAAATCTCTTATATCTTGTCTTTGCGATTCAGATAAATCTGGATTTATATTTACATCCGAAGCGTTTTCAGAAGATCGAAGTGCGGGGATTGAATTCTCTATCTTAATAGGATCATCATCGTCAACTGAAACCAAGGCCGCATTGGCCTGAGCAACCACATTTCGGCGATTATTCTGTCGATTATCATCGTCGGACAGGTACTGCTTTAACATATTTATATGGAAGACTTTGTCCTGTCCTCGAATCTTGATAAGATAATTCACTCGAGAAAGTCTCTTTAGGACTTTAAAAGGTCCCTTCCATGTAAGAAGGAGTTTATTTTTCGTCTCCGGAAGGAGAACAAGAGTTTGGTCTCCGACGGCCAAGGTTCGCAATCGGCTACCTTGATCACGATATAGTTTATAAAGACTAGCGTGCGCAGCTGAAGATTTTTGTGCGAGCTGACATGCGTTAAGAATTCGATGCCGCAAGTCTACAACGTATTGATATGCAGACCGCGTATCGTTGTCATTGGTGTCTGATCCGGCGAATAAATCATGGAGTATGGCCATTGGACCACGCGGCTTACGACCATACAATAATTCGAAGGGGGAAAAACCTGTCGATGCGTTCGGCAGTTCTCGGTATGCAAAAAGAATAGCGGGGAGTTGTCGATCCCAATCACTCGGCTTGTCGGCGGAAACTCGTGCAAGCATTGCTTTCATGGTAGCATTCCACCGTTCACAGCAGCCATTAGACTGTGGGTGGTATGGAGAAGTCAATCTTTGTTTAATCCCGACCAATTCCAAGGCTTTCTTAAAAAGCTCAGAGGTAAACTGTGGACCTCTGTCCGATAAAATTTCAACCGGAAACCCAAGACGCGAAAAAATGGTAATAAGGGCCTCAGCGACATGATCAGCTGAAATGTCTTTTAGCGGAATGGCCTCTGGCCAACGGGTTGCGTAGTCAATGACAGAAAGTATAAAACGATGTCCTCTGTCTGACTTGTGTAGGGGACCAACTATATCTACGGCAACGCGCTCAAATGGTCTGGAGACCATAGGCATCTCCTGCAGAGGAGCCCGCGATGCTCTTCCTTTAGGAGTACGTCTCTGACATACGTCACATGTTGATACGAACCGGTTTACATCTGCGTAAATACTGGGCCAAAAAAATTGCGATAGTATTCTAGACTTAGTTCTGGCCTTTCCTTGGTGACCCGCCAAGGAAGTGTCATGCGCGAGACGAATAATGTCGCGACGAAAAGATCTTGGTACTACAAGCTGCATAACGGCCTCTCGCTTACTCCGAAAATTACGATATAATAAGTCATCTTTAATAAGAAACTTAGAGGTATCCGGCGCGGTAGGATCAACCTTAGCAAACAAATGTTTCAATGTGGGATCTGAATGTTGCTCATCATGAAATGCACTAGACGTTATGTTCACTTCAATAGTAGGATTATTCAATGGACTGTCTGCTCGTCGACTCGATTGTAGGCGTGTTGTCGCACAAGCAACACTCTCATCCTCAGTCCAAATTTCCAAGTTACCGATAGGAAACTTATTTACTTGAGGTACATTCCCTATGATTATATCAGCCACTGGATTAGGCAGTACACATGCAGTAACAATACCTGTGAGAAAAGGTGTATCAATATAAACTTCTGCAAGACGGAATCGCTCTACAGATCCGCCAAAAGTAATACAAGTTACATCCTTGTCCAAAAATTGTGTTGGACGGACTAGTGACTGTCGAACGCCGATAGTCGTGCATCCGGAGTCACGTAGAACAGAAGCGCGAATCGCGTTCACGCGGCCCTGGTAAAATGTTAATTCACCCAGTTCATGTAGGGCGGACATGACTGGAATAGCCTCTGATTGTCATGAAGATTCAGAATGACCGTCAGTCTGATAAGGTGTAGATTTAACCGAGCAGGCATTTGCGGAATCCATTCTCACGTTACAAAATCTTTGTATGTGGCCTACCCTATTACACCTAAAACACATAGTACGATTAGGATCGTTTCCACGATAGGGAAGACTCTGCGGCCTATCATAATCATGATTATTATCAAAATGCACTCGTCGCGGCGGTCCCTGAGGCCGGTTATATTGTTGGCCTGGATAGTTGCCACGATAATATGGGCGAGGCTCGTAAAAAGAATAGCTCTGGTATCCTCGACGCGGGGATACATTACTTCGATTCGGGAAATCCCTCTGTCTAAAAAAAGGCGGCTCTGATTGAGAGCGCGGATTTGGGGCCTGACGACGAGTCGGCCTTGAACGATCGTGTCCGGTTGGCGCTCCTTTGCCCACGTTGGCATAACACGGTGCTATAGTTGAAGGCTTTGCCAAAGGACGATTTGGGTGGGCGGACGCATAACGTTCCGCGCACGATGTGATTTCTTCAGAGGATGTCGGTGCCCTCTCTTTAAGGTGGGCAACCAAATCGGAATGACATGCCGTATAGATTTGATCTTTTAAGACCAAATCGTAAAGTTGAAGATAATTTCCGGTGGTTACGTTCGCGAGCTCGATCCAGCGGTCTAAGTAATGTTTCAGCCGATTCACATAAGTTGAGAAATTTTCAGATGGCTCAGGTTTACATGCGCGAAATCTTTGATGAAAGCCATCCTCGGTATGCTGGAATCGCTTAAGCAGTGCTGTTTTAAGCTTGTCATAGTCGTTGGCATCCTCTACTTTGAGGCTATGAAATACTTCCAGAGCTTTACCTGTTAGTAAATTAGACAGGCATGAACTGTACATCGCCTGCGGCCATCCGACGCATTTAGCGTGTAGCTCGAACCGATGTAAATATGCGTCGATCCGGTCGAGTTTTTCATTAAACGTCGGCAGTTTTGGTTTGGTAGCATAAGTATTGGTGGCAGTAGTGGGGGTTACAAGCGATTCTCGCTCTAACTTTTTTATTGCGAGTTCATGCTGCCTTTCCTTTTCTCTCTCTCTTTCTTTTTCTCTTTCTCTTTCTTCTTTTTCTCTTTCTCTTGCTTCTTTTCGATCCTCACGATCTCGGTCTTGCTGTAATTGTCGTTCGCACCACGAGGCGCGTTCTTCTTCTAGTATGCCCAGAACTTTGGCAGATTCAATGTATTTAAGAAAGTCCGCCATGATATGTTAAAGTCTGTAACTAGTAAGTAATTACCTAATGTTAAGGTATATCGCGGTATCAATTGTATTATCTATAACAGTTATTCTCTGTTACTATTAATTCAGTGTCTTACGTTAGCACTGCTTCGCGAAAAAACGTTCTATCTCTCTCTATAAATTACAGGCAGTGTCTCTTCCACTGCAAAAACTTTATCTCTCTCTCTGTGAATATGAATTCTAGTAAGGCAGTGCCGTCTATCCGTTGCTCCCACTGCAATAAAATATATCGCCTTTAATGCGATAAATTAGTGTCTTGAGTGATCACTCTCAAAATTTATGTCTCTCTCAACGCGACGAACCAGTGTCCTCTGTTATCACTGTGAAAAATGAATCGCTCTCTCAATGCGACAAATCAAAATTATATCTCTCTCTCAACGCGACAAATTTGAAATATCTCTCTCTTCTCAAAACGCGCACACGCAGTGTCTTCTGTTACCACTGCAAAATTATTCTCTCTATATTCAACGCGAAATTAGCACGTGAACAAAAATTTATTATATCTCTCTCTCTCTCATATGTCAATACCAGATTACAATTCAACGTGGTTTTAGCACGTGAAACAAATCAGGCATATATTGTAAACATAACAATGTTAGTATAGTAGTTTAAAGTTTATAAGAAAGCAAAAAAAAAAATACAATAAACAAGACGCTATACTGACAAGTAATACAAACGATAACAGACCCTACAAGTCCTAACCTATATTACAGAAAGTTCAAGAAGAAAACAGGAGAGACATCTTCCTAAAGAAAAGTGAGGAAGTAAGAAAAACGCCACAATCTATACGAATAATGGATCCCTAAAAGAACTATTCACAGAGAAGCAAATCCCCCCGAGTTATAAATAGCCACCAAGGCACTCCAATATCCTTCGTAATGGCAAAGAAGATATGCTATACTATGACCCCAACCAACCTCCCGCTCTTAAACTAAACATATAGTAAATGGTAAAATAGCCTGGAAACACACACAGAGCGGAAAGTACGTCGCCCTCCTCAAGACTGTTAGATAGATGGTTCACTTAACTTTGTTTTTGAGGAATTCAGATGGTAAGTATCCTCAAACCATAGCTCCAAGCCCAAAAAAAATGCGTTTCTGTCTCAGGTAGATCTGTAAGGTGAAGATTGTCCCTCGCCGGTGTCGTCGGGTCAATGGGATGTTGAGTTCACCATATGAAATAGAAACAAAATGTTAAATTAATAGAAATTGCCTAAAATCTATAAGGAAAAGGACCTGAAAACATAATGTTACAACAGTACAATATCAAATAATGGAATAAAAATACAATAGGTTTTAAATAATTTATCTATGGCATGGCATTATTTAAGTTCTTTAAGGGTCCCTCTCCAGTGTTACGGGGTGGGTTTATATGGAATTATTGGTGTTCGACTGCATTTAAAATATCGAGAGGTTTTTATGATTTACTCTTCCATACCATGCCACATATACTAATAACAATTCGAGTAAGTTTTATCAAGGACCTTGCAGGGCCACAAATTTATTACTTTAAATTCCCTAACAAATTTCGTCTAGCTCTTACATACTAAAAGGACAACATCAGCAGCATCAAATGAAAATTCAATAAAATATCACTAAAAGTCTCCTCTAGATTCCTAAAAGATTAAATCATTCTAACTCATTTACAATTTAATTATTACTTATCCATCTTTCAGACACAGCCTACCTACCTATCTAACAAATAATATCTCAATGTCTCAGACGACAATGTTAACTCAGTTATTTGTGCCTACCGCTTATAAAGGATATAACTCGTCAATACAACTGACGTAGTTACATTAGATCTAGATCTACTCTAGGATGGGCTGGCAATCCCCAGCCTCATCCAGACACATCAATTTCAATTTACAAATGTGTATACCAGACACTCATGCTAGATCTAGTTGCATGTAAAATACATTATAGTCTTGCATTCTTTGGTAGCACTTCTACTGGAAACTTAAGGTCAGATTCACGTTCATCGTCGAATCAGCAGGTAGATCTAGAAACTTACGATTGGCCCCTGATCCGAGATCAGGGAGCTGGAGATAATAGCAGTAGGTCATTTAGTAATAGCGTATGGTCTCATTCCAATGTCTATTAAGGTCATAGACATGGCTTTAACAATCTTCTGATTCTCTCAGGCTGAATCCACGCCGACTGCCCTCACAGATGGAAAATTCTGCATGGAGTGATCAAACATAGTAATGGCTCCACTTATATACCGCGCGGCCATATGCAATTCCCCAGCCAACTGCCCAAATTTGATTGGTGCATCCATTTCGAGCTCAGCTCGTAGTATTAATAGATTCTATTAATAGTAACAGACAAGGACAATTTAACATATCAAAACCCTTACTAAAGTCTCTAAACCCTCTACGTTTTATGTACGAATTTACTCACTCCCTTTTCTCACCCCTGTTAAAGTTTATCAAAATCACGGGGTCGAGAACTGCACCGTCACTGTTAACTCATCCATTTATTCTATCCTGCCCCACTTTCTTTCCATCTCTAAGAAAAAGCGTTACAAAAACAAACTGTCCACGAGAATAGTTCAAGGACATTTGCACTGGCTAAAATCAACGAGACCCTGAAATAAACAAACCGTGACCCAGCACGACAATTCTAGTCCTAACCCTTGACACTCTGGCGGTTGTCAAATGAACACATGCTCACCAGTGTAACAAGAAAACGGGGGAGGGCAAGGGATAGCTTGCAGATGCTACATAAACAAACGAGGAGATGAGCCCAATCGTCTTAGAAACAGTGTTGTAATACCTTCGTTAGTAAAAAATATTTGAATAATAAGATGGACCACTCGCTTCTTTATCATTATATTACAAAAAGGTGTCGGCTAGATCAGTAGATGCGCACGGTGCCATCTATGAAAATGAGCGGATACGGTCTACGACTAGGCTTGGCCCGAGGCTGAGTGTAAGGTAACATTACGGGTGCATTTAGCTGACTTGATTCCGATAATCACATTCATTGCCCATGTTTAGGACTTTACAAATGGGGAAAAATATGGGTTTTCTTGATTTTAACGATATAAACTAGGCCTGTCGTCATAAGCTTACACAATCGAGCACAATTGCAACAATAATTATATAACAACAACAAAGATGGAAAGATCTATTCAGACACAATGACTTCGATATGACACACTAGGAATAGATTCAGATCCAGATCTAGGCTGATTTCATAAACATTCCTTTAAAAAATAAAATACAAAGGAGGGGCACAGCGAGGATCGTTAGGAATAGATCTAGATTTAGACCTAGGTTTATTTCATGGACGTTCTTTAAATGATTCGGAAATAAACAAATAAATAACTAAGGTTAAATCAAACAACATAGATCTGATGTAGTTTCACTTTAAACTCGCAGACTAGATACCTGTGAAAGGATAGTACATGTACTGTTACAACCAGCTACCGAAACAAAAAGGTAGGCTACACAAGTGGATAGGGGAAGCTCGTAGTATAACGATTGCCTGAATATGGTTCAGAACCGCTGCTAAAGAAAGTGAAATTAAGCTGGGGATACTTTAGAATAGAGGAGAATGTTCTACGATATCCTAGATTATCCGGTGGGTTAAAATAGGATAGGGAATATTCCAGGATGTCGCACCGGATTTACCATTAGGCTAGGTAGGCTGAAGCCTAGGGCCTCAAAGTCTAGTCTAATTTTCTTGTTTACTCCCAATGACTGTAAACTAAATAGGAGATAAACCTTGTCGCCTTAGGAACTAGTGTAAATATTTGCTTGATTGCTTCCCGTGACTTAAGCGGCATTATGGGAGATAATCAATATCGTTTTTTTGGTTATATTCAGTATAACTAGGAAGAGATGGCAGGATGACATCAGAAAGCATGAGGGCACAAACATGGCAGAGGTAGGCAGAGGGAACCTGATGGAGGAAGCCTGCAGAGGACTATCTCCTACAGTGGAGGAACAACGCCAGGCAGAGGAAGAAATAGCATTTTACTGCATTTAAAACAAACAAAAAAGCGTGAATAGATAATATTAAAGGTTGTCCAAAATGGATGTGTTCACGAAATTGATCGCCAAAAGCTTGAGGTAACACAAAATTTATTATTCATTATCAAATATGTATTATCATTAATAAATATTCAAATACTGTTTGAGTTGTGAATTGTGAACTGTTGTGAGTTGTGAACTGCGCCTAACAGGCTGCGTTACAATTTGTTCTGAGATAGAGAGAGGTAGAGAGAGAGAGAGTGAGCGAGACAGGAAGAGAGAAAGAAGCAATGTAGTGTATTGAGCGCTTCGCATGCGCTCCATTCTGCCCTGTGGTTGACATGTTGCTTCTGTAAAGCGCATAGAGCATTTTAAATGGATATGCGCTATATAAATGCCATCCATCATCCATTATTATAAACAAAGGTTCATAAGTTTTGTTCCCATTGTCAAAAGTTCTAAGAGTTTACATGTTCACCCTCTACCTCCTCTGTGGTACAATTTATTTACTTATCTATTTATTTATTTATCTATCGGTTACACGTTTTGAATTTTCAAATTACGTGGTCGACCAAACCTGAAATAAAGGTTGCATTTAAGTTCATCGCTTATTTCCATCATTAAGTTTCTCCTTAGTAAAACCGTATAAGCGCATTTAAAATGGCCGCTGAGAAGTGTGCATGAACAAAACAGCACCATTCGCGAACCACTGCTCTGACGCATGATTCTCACATCCACTTCTTGAGAGCGCAGGGTGAGTTTTGTTGTGTTTTTTTTTCTTCACTGTTTGTGTCTGGTCATGGCTCAGGCGACATAGTAGAAAAATTATCCAGTATTTCAGGAACTATTTCGTGTCATCTGCGTGTAGACTAGCCTCCTTTACCGCAGCCTAACCAGTATTTTACCAACGAAGTTTGATAAGAGTGTAAGTATCATCCGACATTTCAAAAAAAGCAATGGAGGCGCAGTCATATCATGGAATAGGAAGTATTTTGGGAGCCATCTTTACGCACGCTCTTAGGATCGAAATGGTGCGTGAATGACCTCTTGCTAGGTGCAACTGCAAATAGCAGGGCAGGGGACTTTAAAGTTTTAGACCTGTCGGGATCAGTTCAGTAGTTGCACTTGCAGTCAAAAGTAAATCACTTTCGCACTATAAAAGTTCTGTTTAGTATATCAATCAATGTATGACGTTAGAAATGCTACTGAGCTCCCAAATGGAATAATAGGGACACAACTTGAATGACGTTCCGTGATAACCAGGAACTGAGAAGCGGAGACTGTAAAGGTCTGGGCCGCACATGATTTAAGTAGGCCGTGCACTAGCATGGCCGTCTTTCCTATAACTCACGGTACTTGCGTTTGTACGCATGGTACCCCAGCCAGCAACCCAACGAAGAAAATCCGACGCGCAAGATTGTCATCAAGTTTGCACATAGGAATGGCGTTGTTCCTGCGTAGATCTCTGATGATTACGACACCAACGTCCGTTTGATGTAGGGAACCCGCACCTACGGTAATCTTACGAATATTTCGGAAATCCTCAACAAATCTATGTCGGATTAACGTAGGGATGATGTCTGGGACGTGAACGTTATTTTTTTTTAATGAACGACAAAGGCACGCTGTAACAGAAAAAGTGAGTACTCCCTCGAGCAGTTCCTGGTGGTCAACAAAAGAAAAATGTTACTTTTAATTAATTTGATCATTAAATATTGAAGCAAAGAAAATCAAAGCTTTTTTGTTTCAAGCTGCAATGAAGAAAAAATATAAGACGCTGTTGAAGAGCACAATGTTCCTGGTATTTTTGACAACTATTCATTCTAGCAGTGTTGGATTTTCGGCTTTATAAGCTGCAGCCCTAGGGTCTCCGCCAGGTGAGGCTTACAGAGATTAAGCGAAAATAGATCTATAAATATCAAAATTTTATTCTAATTTTTTATTGCAGGTCGTTCTCCTTATAACATATAATATTATTTTGACAATAAATTTAATGTTCAAAAACTTATTTTGGTTTTGAAAATAGCACACTTCTTCTCTTCTTGTCGCGTTAGACATACACCCAAACAGGCCTAAAGGTGACATTAGGTTGTAGAAGTTGAATAAACCGATTTCAAGAATCCGAAATTCGTGCTTTTATTAATTATCATGTGGGGGCCTTACAGTATCTGTAGCCCAGGCCCTAAAAAATGGTAATCCGGCCCTGCAAACAAGGACAACATAGGGAAATCACAGACACGCATTATCTTTACCTACTGTTATCCTACCGCGCGTTATCCAACCTCTCTTTCCAGGTCATGGGCTAGCTCCATCAGAGAATGGCCTGACCAGCTCAGAAATGGCGTCTGTGTAGATCGCCCAGCTACAAGTTAACTGCTGCCCCCTTCCGGGGTCGTCACTCCCTGTGGTAGCACTGCAAAGGGGGGACATGTTTACTGTCCATCTCCCTACTGAACATTCATCTCGTGGGCAAATGTGGACTCGCCTTTCGGGCGCTGTCCACGTACAACTGACGTAAATCATAGTAAGTATCCTCATCCGAGTCCTCTACATTGTTCTGCTTCGTGAAAGTCATCTGGACATTCGCTGTATCTGCCAGCCAACCATAATTTCTCAGCCTAAGTTCTACAATTATTATTTTCGTATTTTGTTTGTGACCCTTGTTTCTTGAGCACCGTCCTTTCCCGAGACTGACAGAATAAATTGTGATTGGACGGTGTAAATCGAGTAAAGTGTTGTTCCATCGGCCCACGGCTTTCTGTGTTACCTCAACATCATTAAAAACGAAACCTCTTTCAAAGCTGATCAAGCTATACTGGAATACTCTGCCTTAGAATATTTTGGAATACCCTGTCTCAGGATCTTTGCTGACTGGTTTCATGCTTAAGAATCCACATTCAAACGGTCAGATACCGTGATACTTTGTCGTGTACAAACTCGAGCTTGGGTTAAGGAATCGTAAGCCGCTCAGCTGCAAGTTTTAGTTCACCATGGCAACCACAACCACAACCACCGAGTGGGGGTTGTTGTCCCAGTCTGAACACTGCACCTGTGACGTTACACAGATGACTGACGGCACCACCGTCACCAACACCAACATCACCTCCTACCGCTTCATTAAACAGAAAGTTTGGCCTGTCATAAATCAGCACATAAACCAGCACAATCTCTTCAAGATGTCTTACAACGCCCCAGCCCTGCCCCAGGCTCACCCCTGGGCAGGGAATTTAAGAAAAGTGGCAGTGTTTGGCTCCACACCGGACATCTACTCGGCCGGGTGTCAGAGACCATCACCAACTAAAGATCCGTCTCCATTGTCTCCACTTGTCAAAGCATTCACAGCCGGGGCCTCCACGACCATGGCCGGGCAGAGAATGCCCACCCCACGAGAGAAGACGTCACCGGACACAGATGACGCCAAGCAGCCCATAGGGACCAACTGGACCAATAACAAAGAAGCCAAGTCCAGCGCCGTGGACCTCCCGGAGTATATGACTGACATAGTCAGGAAATGTAAGTTGTTCCCACGGATTGGGAATAGGTCAAATTTCCAGGAAGCCGAGGGTAAAGCCGCCCTAGACCGGGCAGTCTCGCCCATCCCGCCCCCGCGAGTACAAGATTTAGGAAGTCGGAGAAGCCTCAGTTCACACACATCTGGACATTCGAGCCAGCAATCAGCTTATCAACGTCACATGATGCACGGAGCTCAGGCATGGGGCAGGACTTCACCAGCTGTTTCCTGGACGGCGTCGTCTCCCAATTTACTGTCCGAACATTCCGTAGATTCCACGACACTTGCCGGTCAGCGCAGCTACAGCAGTAACTTCAACATGAACGACCTACATGATCGTTACAGGGGCGACAGCGCTGTCGACCATGACACATGTTGGGACGAGCAGCACACGACACCATGCCTAGTCAGTACCCAGCTGGATTCTAAAATAACTCAGGGTGTCCACCCTTATTTAGAATTATCTCAGGAAGGATGCACGCTCTGTTCGGGAAGAATATTGCAACGGCACAAGAATTTCTCTGCGGTTCAGGAACCTGTAGACCTACACAAAGGGGACGTGATGAACTCGGATCAGGTCAATGAGCTTGGAACAGTAAGATCCTCAAAGAAAAAACCATCTACGAGCCAACAAAGGGAATATCTGGCCGACAAAGTTGCACAGTACGCCATGAACGCTCACAATAACACGTCCACGAATGGAAACAGGACCGGCGATCAAGCTTACACCCCTTTCACTGAGCTGGAATTCGCACCGCTTGAGTCTGAGAACGAGGACAACGCAATGGATGATGATGAGATTTCTCCTGCTAGGTACATCCCTTGGTGTGGCAAACTCAATCAGGTTGAACGACAATTTCTCTCTGCTAAGAATCGCAAAAAAAGCTTGTTCATGGGGATTAGTCCTGAACGTTTCGGAACAGGAACCGGCCAGACGACTGGAAATCCAGCCAAAACTCGGACAAAGTTTGACCGAGGCCTGATCAGTCAAGCCCATTCTGAAAGTGTTTTTGGTATACCAGATCACGAGTTGTATGACGCGGATCACAAAAGAAAACCTTGGAGACTAAAATGTCGACAACGCCCCCAGCAAGAACCAGAATTCAAATTTGGTCTACCAGTTGGTGGTTCGACACCATTATTGGATTACTACCCAGCCACCAAAGGCGAAGGGCAAGCCAAACTTGCCAAACAAAAAACTGCTTCGCCTAAAAAGACACACACGGATGGCGGTGGAAGTAAACCGAGAAAGGTGGTCAAGAAAAGGGTACGGGCCGATGACTCCACGTCACCTGAAAAACTCAAACGTGGAAAGAGCAATCCTGAAAATGACCTGAAACTGCCTACTTTTGAAGGCAATTCAAAGATTGCTCAACCCAGTGGGTCCTCGAAAGACGGGGCGAGCGTTTCTAGAACAAAAAGACGTGTGGCATCGCCCAAGAAAAGTAAAGAGAGAGAATCCAACACCGAGAACAAGAAAACAGGGGTAGTGCCCTTTGAAGACCGCACTCGTTTTGCAAGTCCGATATTCCATGTAGAGTCACCTACGTCGAAACCCACGAGAAAACTGCACTCACGCAGTCACAGTATGGAGGACTCGGAACAAAGGAACCGCACAGTTGCGCAACTATATGGAGGCAAAAATTCTGGACCGCCGAGTTTCACACCGAAGGATATGTGCTTAAGCACCAAAACTCACCGAAAAGACCTGTCCTGCCTGCGCTATTCATCGGCGCCTACCAAGCTCACGCCCAGTCAAGCGTGCGCTCGAGATCTTTTTCGGGAGAAAGAGCATGGTAAACATTCCGGCCGTGCCAAACACTACGTGCCATCTGTTAGCGTGCGAGAGTCTTCTGACTTGCATCAGATTGTGTCGAACATGAGAGCCGATGATCGTCATGACAATTGCTCTTCTGTATCGGATATTTACATTGTACAAGTCCGACGCAATGGGTTAGATTCTAGCCATCGGCCCAATGCTCGATCAGTATCACAATCAAGAATAATGTATTCGGCCAACTCTCGTCTCAAGTCCGGGCTCTCGTCAGGTAAAGGTCACAAAACTGTAAGAGGATTAACATCACACTTTATTCAAACTGAAAACTCTCCAGCTTTAGCAAACGTTAACGAAAACGAAAAGAAAACGAAAGGGAACCGAAAACTGTCGAGCTGTGGTAAAACTGTTTTTGTGAGAGTGAAAAAGATGAGCAAATCGAAGCCTGTTGAAGACAGTGAGGAGGTCACCGGTGATTCTGAAACGATTACACCGTGTTTGAAACAGACAGGCCAAGGTCCAAAAAGCCCTGTGGATACAAAACGTGATATCTCTGACTCACAAGATGAGAAATTAGAGACAAACTCAAGCGCTCCTATCAAACACGTTAACTTTGACCTACAACGCTATATTCTGGGAAGCAATAAAAAAACTACAAATCATAATAGTTCAAACACAGGGCCCAAACTGAAGACGGGAAAACCCAAAGGCGGTCCTAGTGCTAAAAGTCGCAGTCTCAAACACGGAGAAACCTGTCATGAGGAGAGGATTAAGAAAAGAAAATGTAATAACATTTGTAGTCTGGGAGTTCAAACGGAGAATTCTTACCTGATGCTCTCTCAGACAAAACATACACTAAGCACAGTATCTACCTTGGCTAAGACCGTTGACACTGGTTGTCAGACTGCGTCAGAGGAAACGGCCAAATCATCAGTGGGCAATGGCCACCTAATGATTGAGAACGTCCGAGCCAGAGTCGATCAGCAAGATGGAGACCACGCGGGGACCCAGTTGTCCTCCTCCACACAGCCAGTAGATCTGTGCAACTCAGCCAACAGCGAGCCAGACAGCGTGAAACCAGAACCCGAGGCAGGACGAGTCAGCAGCACAGCCTCGGACGAGAGAATATCTATAGACATCTCCACGAGTCTTCAACTCTCTGAGGACAAATTATCAGAGGATAACACAGTGAGGCCAGGTCTAAGTGACGTCAGTATGATTAGTTTTGGCAGTGACTTCCGTGGCATTACAGCTACAAGACTCTTCGCTTTTGTTTAAACCCTTTTCATGCAGCTTCCCGTCTGTTCACTAACAAGGGCATACTGCCACTCTTATGTCATAGTCATGCAGACTTCAGATTATCTACATTAATGTAACCCCATTTCACCAGCCACCCTCCACAATACCACTATTACTCTACTTATTCGTGGCTAGCTTTAGCTGGAAATGATGTTTATTTCATCGCTTTTGGAATACCGTAGTTATCATTCAGAAATACCAAAATTATCACATAAAGCAGCGACTCCACCTGGGCAGTGCTGCTTCATTTTTCCACTATTCCACATAATTTGCTTTCAAACTCGGCGTCAAAATACCGTTGAGCATCAGGCCTTATGCTGGAGTCTTTGAGAAAACACTCACACTTTCAATCTCTAAAAGCTTTGTGTGGTTATGTTTGATGTTAACAGTATTCTGACGCAAAGTGTGGTAGTCGGAAATGGGCATATGATGAGGCAGACTCAAGGGAACGAAAAATCCTGGCTCTGTCGTAAAACGGCAATATGTTCGAAAGGCCGAATTTTGAAGAAAAAAGAAACACCCTGTTTTGCCCGTAATGTATTCCTCATCTGAAATAGACTTGTTATTAATTAATAAACATTTCAATAATAGTAAATACCACCCCCCCCCCCCAGGAGTTCATGGAATATTTCGCAAAAAAAAAGTCGTCGTCTGCAGTTGTACGTATAAATATATACTTGTACTTAATGATAAGCCCAGTGAACGGCAGTCTGTCGGCTAGTTGGCTGCCGTGTCAGCATCAATTACAAAGTCCTTTCTGTCCTGAGAAACAAATATGTAATTAAGACAGTAAAATAAAAAAAATAAAAAAACTCCCAATATTTCAGAAGAAAAGATGATAATGATTCCACTTTGTGCACGGCTTTGTTTATTGTTGGGGAAAAAATTGACCCAGTTTACATGTCTACACCCCACGGTGCAGATGGAAAATTCAATATTTGCAATACCAAGTCGAAATTGGGATCAAAGGACTAAACAACCTCAGCCTACTACATTATCATTCTCTTTTATCAAATTATAATGTTATTGATGCTTGGATACAGTACTATGAACTCGTTGGCAATTAACACAATGTTTGGGCAATGAAAATAAATCATAATTGTCGGAATACATTTCTCAATTTTATAGAACTATAGAATTGAAAGAGCTTGAGCGAGGTTGCTGTTGCGGAACGGGTGTAATCAGGATAACTCAAAAGTCTGGACCCAACGGCAAAAGTGTATTCAAAGGTTTGATTACAATGATGTTCAAACGGACAGTTGGACTTGGCGACATTTGTGACACACCAATACAAGGTCCAGTCAAATGCTCCAGATCTAACACGATTGTTTGTTTTTTTAAAGGGGGTGGGTGGGTGGGGGTGGGGGGGGGGGGATTATGAAGTCAGTAGTCAGTCGGACTCGGCCCGGGACATGAGTTGCACTAAAAGAGAATCACCATCAATTCTGACACATTACTAAATGTTCAACATTCTTTTGTTCTGAAGTTCAAGGCCACCAGTCTGAGCATTTACTGTAATTAAATGTTTAAATGTTTTGTTTACGTAAGGATCCCCGGCTTCTGGGACATTCCAAGCGTTTTGGATCACTTCTCTCTCCCCCCCCCCCCCCCGCCCCCTCTCTCTCCCCTTTCTCTCTTTCTCTCCCCTGCCCCCTTTCTAACTTACATCCCAAAAATGTTTTGCTTGAATCATAATTATTTCTGTCATACCTCCGCCTTTTGCTTTTGTTTTTCTTAAATAAATTTTTTGAGTATTTAAAGTGTGAACAACTACAACTACAACCAAAAACATTGCACAAGGTTGTTTGTAAGTATCTCAATTATTTGATACTGGGACAATTATCTCTAAATTACTTTTGCGGTTGGTGGACCCAAAAGATAGGAAAAATATGTTAAAATATGTCACAAGGAATTTTTACTTAGCAAAATTGTAACCATCTGTGAACCAAACAACAACAACAATGACGACATCAACAACAACAACAACGGCAACAACAACAACAAAAGGTGCAAGGAGACAGCAGAGAGCTAAAACCAAAACACAACTTTCTTGTTTGGCGAAGGACAAACCCAATAAATGCGCACTCAGTGATGCCCGCCTGAAGTACTACAGATGTAGACCCAGACAACAACAACAACAAGAAATAAAAGACAACAACGTGTCAAGAGCCTTGTAGGTCAAACTACTCGACTTCTAAACGTGTTTAGATTGGACTTTGACCCGACAGCCATTTCCCACGTACTCTAAGATCAACGAACATGGTGTCTTATAGTGGAGACTCGCGAGATCGCGTTGCGAAGAAAAGGAAGAAAAAACAAAAACACGATAGAATCAAACATTACAGAACATGGAAGGCGTTGATATGTACAAGCTGCCAAAGGTCAAATGGCCGGCTAACAACCGACCGAGCTGCCAAACATCACATATCCTAACATTGTTCATTTTTTGGTGCCGAACGAAGTGCCTACACATTTGATCAGTGCATTTTTCAGAACTACGGAGCTGGAAATGCCTTTCCTGTTTATGACCCTGACCACAAACGTCTTCTCCTCTCACTCAGTTCCTCTGTTACCTTCCCCTCGCG
This sequence comes from Onchidella celtica, assembly GCA_963931925.1. Lineage (NCBI taxonomy): Eukaryota > Metazoa > Mollusca > Gastropoda > Systellommatophora > Onchidiidae > Onchidella > Onchidella celtica. The sequence continues at coordinate 4,967,010 of OZ007583.1, read as the reverse complement.
TGCACTTGCTTTTGGCCGACATTCGATGTCGTCAACCAAACTAGCACAAATGGAAGGCATTTTCCTTTGTATTCACCAATACAATGGCGGGCGGAAGTAAACAAAGCGCGCGTGTGACGTCATGTTCGTTCAACCTATTGCAGACTCACATGTCAGTCTGCCACTCACAGTGAAAAAAGCAGGCCTGAAAGTTGTGGTAAAACAGGGCTTGGTTACTTCTCCCAGAGATGGATACAATGTCAATAAGATCCGACACCCCCTTCTTCCAGCCTCTGAAAGAGCATTTATATCCGATTACGGGAAATGCCCATTCTTGGTGCACCGAGCCAGCCCTTCGTACGATGGATTTGGATAGAAAATAAAACATAACACCGACCGATTTCGCTTCCTGGGACAGTTTCACCGACAAAATATTTTAAAATTATGCAGTATCTACTTAATAATGATTGTTTCCATAAACAAAAAAAAACAAACGAAAAAACAAAAAAAGGCAGGTGAAGGAAGAAGAAAGAGAGTGTAAGTACAGATATTTCACGAGATGACATAAGCCTAGATCTAGTAATCAGTGCGTACGGCTTCCCCAGCCTCTCCCATGACGAGTTGTTTTCAGCGTACCGATATCACTTGAAACCGTACTACTGGTGTAAGAACAGCCATTAGTCTCTGATGCACCAGTAGTTAATGTGTTTATCGATGGTGGTGTGTTTTTCGTAAATTTTTGGAGAAAAAAAAAAAGGAGGGAGAACGAGAAGAAGAACAGGCCAAGATCAGTATGTTATTGTCTAAGGAAACTTCTTACACGTTTTCAAAACACTTCACAGTTCCCGCTGTTGTTTATTTTCTTATTAATTGCATTTGCCGCTGGGAGACAGAGCGCGCGAGTTACGTCATAATAGGACACTCCCGCCTCGGTTCCATGTTATTCTAAAAATAAACTATATTTTTAGCTTTGATATGAAGGTAAATTAATAAAACGATTGTGGCATTGCTACCATTTTTAAAAAAAAGGCAAACCAGAGGTTTTCTACAACGAATTTAGGTCTCAAACAAAGCCTAGGATGACGGCTGAACAGTGAACAAAACTCCGTATTTTCTCTATTCGGCTTTGTAAAAAATGCCATTGTTTCCATCACTCACGCATTTGCCACTTGGTGGCGCTGCGAACCCTGTAAACGCTAAACCTCCGAGCTGTCCAGTCTTATTGTTTTTAGTGTCTTCGGTTTTCCTGAGCGTCATGTACTCGCCAGAATAAACAAAAACATATTAAAAGAGACACATACACAAACAACAACAACAACAACAACAACAGCAATATGACAAAAGATTTTGCACTTCCTCTAATTCAGTCAGTTATTGAACGCAACAAAAGCAAAACAAACATAAATACCGACCTTAGAGTGGCTCTCTACAGTGAGTTCGGTGCAAATGGTAAGGGCAATGATAGTCCCAGAACGGAGACTTCTTTAATGGAGCTAGAAAGTGGGAAGAGCTCAGTTCTTAGTTCTTTGTAAGCCAGGGACAACAAACGTTTTCAGTATCAATTTTTAATTATTTTCTCTCTATTTTTCAAGCGGCAACTGAAACAACAACAACCAACCTCCCCCCTCCCCCCCCCCCCCAAGGCAGCTAACAGGATGACACAATACTGACAGTCTTGGCTAAACATCATCACCTTCAACAAAGTTAAACTTTCTCGCTAATGGGGTAACATCCGCCCCCCCCCTCCTCCTAAAAACAGTATAATGAGCTCGAGCAGAAAGAAAAAAAAATAAATTCGAATAGCATAAAGCTTGTACCATAATTATATTGGAATGAAATAATTTGAAAAAAAAAAAAATTGTTTTGAGGAATTCAAGACTCTGATACAACACGTATCCACTCAATGCAGTGATAGTAAAAGGCCACTCTATTTTCTATGATTACTATGAATAAAAAAACCAACAACCCATAGGAAAAGCGCTCGGGGAATGGCAGCATGGCTAGGCACAAATAAAGAAAATAATGTTAATAAAAAAAAAAAAGAAAAGACAAGAAGGCTGGACAGAAATGTTGATGAAAATTATAATTAAGTTATTTTAAAATCTGTTTCATTCTTATTCTTTTAGTAGTTTTAGAATTTATGGTATAATGTTCTTGTTTGTTTGTTGTTTTCCTTTGTTCTGTTGCGAGAAGTTACGAAATACAATCTTTTGTTGTTCTTGTTGTCGTTGTTGTTGCTGCAATTGCTGTTGTTGTTGTTGCTGCAATTGTTGTTGTTGCTGGAATTGTTGTTGCTGCCACATTCTAAGTTAAATCTCTCCTGACTGTACTGAGATTGCCTTGCAGTGTGCAATAATAAAAAGAAAAAAAAAAGGAAATAAATTGAAATTGATAAAGGCGCACTTGGATGTATAAATATTTATTGGTGAAAATTATTTATCAAATGCATCAAAAACTTGTTTGACACGTTAGAACGTGATCCGAATATGAAACAGTGGACAGATGATGCTGAGTGCCAAATGTGGAATATTTACGCATTTAAACATTAATTACTTGCTGTGACAGTGTGAGCACTGTGTCCATTCCTTGTCTGTTTTCTCTGTCTGGTAAGAGTACTACAAGAGATTACGCGTAATTATAATTTGGAAAGGTGAGCTCACGCACGAGTCTGAATCAAGCTCTTGACCTTCATCTCTGTGCACTGCTGACACGCCGCTGTACTCATTGACTAGTAGTAGTACATTGAGTAGTACTAGTTAGTAGTAGTGATGCTGGTCATTGCGCATTATGACTAACATAGTCCACTTGAAACTCATTGACCTCTTTTTGTACGTCTTTTCATTCTCTCTTTCTGTCTCGCTCCTTCTGACTGTCTTTCTGTCTCTTACTCCTTCTGACTTTCATAATCAGTTTATCTATCTATCTATCTATCTATCTATCTATCTATCTATCTATCTATCTATCTATCTATCTATCTATCTATCTATCTATCTATCTATCCTTCCATCCATCCGTCTGTCTGTTCGTCCGTCTGTCTGTCTGTATATCTATCTATCTATCTATCTATCTATCCTTCCATCCATCCGTCTGTCTGTCCGTCCGTCTGTCTGTCTGTATATCTATCTATCTATCTATCCTTCCATCCATCCGTCTGTCTGTCCGTCCGTCTGTCTGTCTGTATATCTATCTATCTATCTATCTATCTATCTATCTATCTATCTATCTATCTATCTATCTATCTATCTATCTATTTATCTATCTATCTATCTATTTATGGCGGCTGAACTAGCTGCGCTTTTGTGTAGTGCTGTTCTTCCTGCTGTTTTGGGGCCGTGATCCGTCGTAACTGCCGCCGATAACGTAGCCATGGTGAACAGAACTGTGGGCCTAGTCCCTAGGCTCAGAGTGTGTTATAAAAGTGCCATGAGAAGTGGAAGGATAAAACTTATTTCACCTGGAACTCAAGATTTCGACCGGAACTACCAAAATGTCGACCATAACACACTGTGGAATCCGGTGAGTTGGAATCGCTTTAACAACGCCCAGCTTTGGGACGAATTCATTATATATGAAAAGGCTTTTCGTATTGCTATCAGCACGAAGCCTACCACCTTTAAACCCCGCTATGCTCATCCAGATCCTAGCATGTGGTGGAAAATACTGACTATTCTATCAAGTGTGTTCTACAACAAGGTCAAGGACAGTGTGTGCAACAAAACTAGGCCAGATGGCCAACCTTTCAATGTAGCGTTTTTGAAATATGTGAAAAGACAGACTCATCAACCCATCAATGTTTGGATCAGATGCAACATCCTTTACCACCAGAGCAACACGTCCTGACATCACAGTTATAGACAATACTAATAAGAAAGTCCAGATCGTTGAAGTAGCAGTACCATACGACTGTTACATTGATAGATGTTATCAAGGCAAATTTGACAAATATTTCCCATTGAAATCAGTGCTATGGGATACCAATGTGATATAATAGTTTTAATAATTGGAAGTTTGGGAAATGTTCACAGAAGATTTATTACTGGGCTGAAGAAACTAAACATTAACAATTCAGAAAGTAAGTTCATATCTAAGTACTGTAGTATCAGTTCAGTTATTGGATCATTCAAAATCTGGAATAAAAGATGCAGGTCGTACAATAGGAATTATTAAGTCTATTTAAAAACATGTTCCAGTTTTGTCCATCCCTTACATAGAAGAGATAAAGTAAAGCCGCCCACCATGGCACAATTTCCACTTAGATGTAATGTTTCGATATTATATCTGTACAATCTGTATTGTATTCACATGGAAATAAAGAATTTTTATCTATCTATGTTTCATTTGGCTCAGTTATATCTGATTCTGACTTCTACTGATAAAACTGCACTTATGCCTTCCTCACACACTAGTTCAAGGAAACACATCTAAAGTGCTCCAGCCAAGAACAACTCTCATTTCGGGCTTCAGGTACGCCGGAATTCCATCTTGATACTTGACCTCAATGTTGTAATCGTTGTATGTATCATATGGCATAATATACATCATGTGACCTTTTTTATTTACTCTTGGACTCCCCCCCCCCCCCCCCCCCATTGACAGACTGACCGCATTTTCGCCCGCCACTAGAAATGTTCATGTTTTTGTTATTGTCTCATCTGATTGGCGGGAAATTATTCCCTTTGAGTGTTTACAAATACGTCGTGCACTCAAAATAATGTGCGTCTATTATTCTGACGTAGAAAATCTCGATCAATCGCGATTATTTATAGTTTACAATTACATACTGTTGACGACTGGATTTCCTCTGAAACCATTATTTTTTTTTGTTGTATTTCTGGCTTAGTTTTTTTGTTTTTTTTTCCGGATACAACACGACACGAGTGCGGCCAAGGGAGACAGGGATAGAGAGAAAGAGACAGAGAGACAGGCAGACAAACAAACGGACAGAGAAAGTTAATTCTTACCTCCTATTTCATTCTATTTCTTTTCTTCGTTTTCATATATGTGTTCATGTTTAAATAATTACGTTGGAAAAAAAAAATCACTGATTTCCTCAAAAGAACAAAAAATGAAGTTACGACAGATCTGAATGGAGTCATGATGGTTTACCTTGTGCATGTATATTCTGCAATGTGCAATCACTGAAAGAAAACAGAGACAGCTGTAGGGTCACCGGTGGGATTGCTACAACGTTTATAGTAATTACAAATGAAAATAGACCGTTATGTAAACTATGGGTCACAGAGAACTTCCCAGGGCAAACGCCCCGCCCCCCCCCTCCTCCTCGCCAAAAACAACAACAACAACAACATCAACCAAACAAACAAACAAATGTTGAAAGAATTTTTTAAAAATAGTGTGTCCATGTTCCATCTATCTATCTATCTATCTATCTATCTATCTATCTATCTATCTATCTATCTATCTATCTATCTATCTATCTATCTATCTATCTATCTATCTATTTATTTATCTATCTATCTATCTATCTATCTATCTATCTATCTATCTATCTATCTATCTATCTATCTATCTATCTATCTATCTATCTATCTATCTATCTATCTATCTATCTATCTATCTATCTATCTATCTATCTATCTTTCTGTCGGTATGTGTCTGTTTCACCATCTGTCTATCGATCTGTCAGTCTGCGTGACTTTAGTGATCAAAACCTTCCAGATGTTTTTTTTTTTTTTCTTTTAAATTCCGAACAAAATTCCTCATTATCTGCAGTGGCATATAATAAGAATTATTATGTGTTCACTGTCCTCTCTGCTATTACAATGGAAAATTCTTGGACTGTTTCTCTAACCCCTTTTCATGCACACATACACACACATACACACATTCAGCCCCGTGTTCTACAAAAAAATACATTTGCATTACTGTTTGTCGCTGAACACATAATAAACAGGCCTAATGTATTTTTCAACGAACATCTATCTCGAATTCCCCCCCACCCCACCCCACTCCCACCTTTGTTTTCTTTCTACTATCTCCTTGCTCCTCTGGTTCCCGATCCCCACCTATTCTCCATTCCTGTCATTAATGTCCCCAAACTCCGAATGCCCCCGATTAACTTTGGACCTGGGAAGAATGCAACTGGCCTTCCCAACATATTGTTACAAAAGTTCCCTCATAAAATAAACAACGGCACCTGTTTTTCGTAACGGCTTCTATATGTAGACACCCATGTCACGTGACTTGTCAAGATGAAAAGTGACATTCTGCAGCAAGCAAGAGCAAGTCTAAAGCACTTGGCCGTCAGCTCGGGAGATGACAGGAGCGAAATGTGTCCGGTTGACGTTCGCCGTCTATCTGTCTATCTATCTATCTATCTATCTATCTATCTATCTATCTATCTATCTATCTATCTATCTATCTATCTATCTTCCTATCTATCTATCTGTCTATCTATCTATCTATCTATCTATCTGTCTTCCTATCTATCTATCTATCTATTTATCTATCTATCATCTATCTATCTATCTATCTATCTATCTATCTATCTATCTATCTATCTATCTATCTATCTATCTATTTATCTATCTATCTATCTATTCACCCTCCCACATATCCATCCATCCACCCATCCATCCATTCGTCAGTCCGTCCGTCAGTCAGTCCGTCTCTGTTCGTCTGTCTGTCTGTCTATATGTGGTAAGTTCAATTTTATTCAGTGCCCTGGGAGACAAGAAGGCAGTTGCGTCAACTATAGAATGAAAACTGCATCCTTAACAGCAAAGAACTACAATAGCAGTAACACTCATCATTTCAGAGTGAAATTGCCAAATTGAATCTTGATTACGCAGTGAATATATTTGGGAAAACTTTTTTGGGTCGGGCCAGGTTTGGAGTTACAGTTAGGTTTGGCTAAGTGATCACAAAAATTACGTTTTACTTCTGGGTCAGGCCTTAATAGTATTTTTGGAAACTCGTTACGAAGGAGTTGGCAACAAAAATTTTGCTGCAAATATAATGGCCACATTACCCAGAAGGCCTCTAGTTTGCATTGTTGAATAACAATGTACTGAAAAGAGGGGATCTTGTAATTTATGTAAACGTGGATAGGGTGCGATGCTCTTGACTTGAATGTGACGCCGGAAAAGATGACCTAAAATGTTAATGTATACTTTTACGACGCATGCATATTTGTTACACGTTACAACTTCGGGTTAAGCTGTATTTCTAAGTTTTCATAGTTACCTAAGAAATGAAGATTAACTAACAAATAAATTTTAACCTATTCTTGTTAAGCTATGCTATTGTAATCTCCATGAAATAAACCTAGCTGTGTCTACCGGTTTTAAGGCCTGTCATGCTACACATTTCTAGCAGGAATTGGCCAGGACAACGTCAAAACTGCAAGCTTGTTGACAAAATGGCTTGTATCCCTGTCGTTTGTCCCCCCAACCCTCCGTCCTTATCCATCACTCTCCTCTCTTCTCCAATTCCCTCACGACATCTTCACTACACCCTCCCCGTTCTCCCCCCCCCCCAACCATAAACTTACTCCGGGTTTGGCCGCTCTCCCCCGAAGTGGTGTGTCGTCGTCAGTAAATTTTCTCCAGCAGACGTCACTCCGGCAAGTGACAGGCGTGACTGCAAGCAACAAGTACGCCGGTTGACGACGCAGAACTGCCGCGACGCTCCTTCGCCTCAGGTACAGATTACTTTTTTGTTAATTTATAATTATTGCGCTCTATTTGAATTATTCACATTATTATGATAATTGTCCTGTCCTAACGCCCAAAAATATATTTGCAGGTTGAAAACAATTACAGTGAGCGTTTTTCTTTTTTGGTTTAGATCTACGTGTTATATATAGGCTACAGTTCTAGATCAAGATCTATGTGTATGTCCAGCAGAGCAACATACAGTGTGCGCGAATTTATTCTTGATTGAAATGGCCACTACGGCAAGCTTAAATGTTATCCAGATCTAGAATCTATATTTGTTGTTTTTTTTTTAATTTCATGAATAAGGTGTAGCCTCATGTAACCACCAAAACGGCAATAATATAGCTATATATATATATCCAAATCACGGAATAGCATCATGGATCTTCTGCTCGAAGCTATTGGTTTTCAGCTGCCGCTTTGAACGTAGTACCGGTAGCCTGGCGTCTGCATGTTATGTGACAACTGGTTCTGAAAAGTGGTTCGCAATCGTAGACATCGGAAGTGTTTCCTGTAAACTGTACGCGTGTGTGCGAGATACGTTTTCTACCAGTGCATAGAGGAAATTAATGTGTGCACGAAAGGTTAGTTATCTTAAATTAAATGTGGTAATCAATAATCATGGAGTAGGCCTAGATCTACCTGTATTATATTAGAATTCCCAATAGTTTTATTAGCCCCGAGAGATGGGATGTGCCAAATTATCTTGAAACAAGTTCAAGTTGACATTTGCACAGCATTCAGTGCACACAAAGATTTAGATCTAGACTCTACATCTAAATCTACTTTTTGTCACGGGAGAAAAATCACGCACGATATTTTAGCACTCTGGCTAGCAAAAAAGCTACTAAAAATTAAAGGGGGTATTGCTCATAGGAAGCTCTGGTTCTAGACCACGATTTGTCCCTTTTCAAGTCCTTGGTACAAGTAGGCTATAGTGCGCTGCTTTTCTGTTTCATTAAAATGTAAAACTAGCCTATATAATTTAGGATTACGTAAGTAAAGATCTGGGTAATCTAAAATTGTAACTGCTCTAAATTAGACTTGATCAGCGCGTAGGGCCCGGCACGTCATTTGCCAAAGATTAAAAAAAGAAAAAAAAAAAAAGCCAAGCTCAGCGTTTTCCATTCTCTACAGTCGTCTGCATTGCCAGCATCAAGTGATCCCAGTTTTGGTTTTAGCTGGATTGAGGGATTGGGAGTTGGAAAGGGGCGGAGAAATGTGACTGCAGTTGTTTTTGAAATACGATAGATTTGCCTTTCTTCTTTTGACCAGTAATTTTAATTCTGACCATGTCTGAGACGTGGCTTTCGTAAAAGCAAATCGGAATTGTCTAAGCAGACCTAATTTTCGCTGGACAGTTCCAAAATAGAAATTAGGCTACATGTTCCTGACTATCCTCCCCCCTGGAACAGTGTAGAGAGAACCTGACTGGGGTTTCCGAGACTCTCCGTAGCCTGTTCCAAATTAATCGTGATTTAAAGAACTTCATTATGATTGGTAAATCGTAAAATAAATATTACTGTTCACTGCCATGCGCCTTCGGGATTGGAGCGATTATATACAGCCAAACCATTGCATTGTGACGACCGTTATGAACAACATGTAAGCTGCTCAACGCGCAGCCCACTATAATCAATATGCAAGAATTTTTCTTAACTGAAGATTGGGTGAGTAGCAAATCCTAAATTCAAGAATATTAGGTTTCTCCCAAGATCTTCATGAATTAAAGTGACTGTAAAAGGCTGCATGTAGTCTACATATAAATTGATGTCATAGTTAAATTGTGAGTAGGTGGCAGTGTGGAACATCAGAATGTCCTGCTGCTCCGCAGATAGTCGGCCATGATTTGCTCTTTAACAGACTGCAAGCCTGTCAAAATGCAGTAGTGTAAAAGTCTGCATCTGATTGCGAAAAACAATAACAACACAAAAACTGTGATATAACCAGACTATTCATAATCCTTTCTGGCTAACCATATTTGACTTTTGTTCTGGTCCGATTTTACTACACAACTTTTGTGCCAGAAGATAGTTTTACTACCGTTCGGGAAAAGAGTTCCGTATGTCTCAACCACCCAGTCAGCAATACCCAAAACCTATTCCAGACCATGCCAATGGTCCCATCTGTGGATGGTCTCAAGTCTGTTGGGATTGTATCGTTCTTTTGAGTGGGCCGGCCTGTCTTGCTTTGCGTTCATCAGTTTCTTTTCCCTTATCTTGAACTGTTGGCGGAGAATGCGTCTCCACTTTGCGCGGTACCATTTAACTTAATTATTAGTCAAACATTATAACACCATGCTGTGTACTGCTTGCTTCTGTCACCTTTTCAAACTTGATTGACATAGCAAGATGTTACCAGAAGTTGTGGTCACTTAGGTCCAGAATGTATCAGAGATGGCATAGTACAATAAAAGTAAGATCAATATATTAGGGATGTTGGATGCCAGATCAACAATGGATATTTTTGTCGTTCTACATTAGAGTAGCAGATATTTTATAAAGACGTGAAGTTATAAGAACATTGTATTATTATAAACAGAGAGACTGTTCCTAGTAGATCCAAACTACCAGAAGTCGCGAATGTTTCCAAGTAGTGCTGTTTTATCTTGTTCTTACATATTCATGCACACATGATTGTGCTGAAAATTTATGCTTTATATGTTGGGGTCAGAAGTGTAAGGTCCAAGATGTCACGAACACAATGTCTTCTAAATGCCGTGCTAGGTCGCGAGTTCAGTGAGTAAATTTTCACGACTTGTTAATTCTAACCAGCGTAATTTGTCCTTGAGCTGTTCTCGTGAACAGTTTGTTTGAAACACTTTTGTTTTAGAGATGGAAAGAAAGTGGGGCGAGATAGAATAAATGTATAGCTAGGAGTGACAGAGCCGTTCTGGACCCCGTGATTTTGATGAACACTTAGAAGGGAAGAGAAGGGGCGAATAAGGATAGATAGTTTAAGACGCTTAGTCGCGTTCAGAAATTCGTGCATAAAATGTAGAAAGCACGAGGGTTTAAAGATTTCAGTAGTTGTTTTGACATTTTAAATTGACCTTGTCTGTATTAGTGCAAGGCCGTAACCGACTTATACAATAGAATAAATTATACTGCAAGCTCAGCTCGGAGCTGACCGCACCAATGAAATCTAGGGATTTGGACGGTAGTTGCAGGTGGCTGGACAGTATAAAAGTCTGCCCAGACATATATCCTGCACTCCATACAGAAAACTCCAATCTGTGCAGGCGTCGGCACGATTCTGCCTGAAGAATCATAAAAGCGTTGTACGACTTCATGTCTAGTCCACTATAGACATTTGAGATGAATCCATATGCCTGAATGAGATATGCCCACCGCTATTGTCCATCGTTCCCTGGTCTCTAACACCAGGGACTAATCGTAAGTGTTTGTCTATTGATGACTCAACCATGAACGAGGAGCTGAACATAAGTTATCCAGTAGGACAGGATTGCCGCATATACTAGGAGTGTTACCCAAGAATGCAAGATAAAGATATATATAGACTTGCAACTAGTATGAATGTATGGCATACACATCTGTGAATTGTGATTGATTTGTCTGGATGAGGCTGGGCATTGCCAGCCCATCCTAGAGTAGACCTCTAGACTTAACTACGTCAGTTTGTATTGACGAGCTCGATTATTATAAGCGTTAGGCACAAATGGCTGAGATGACATTGTCGCCAGAGACCATATTAGTGTATTGATTGATATATAGTAGGCAGACCAGATCTGAGATATATATAATTAGTACTTAGATTGTTAGTGAGTCAGAAGTATAATAATATTATAGGAATCTAGAGTAGAATTCTAGTGAAGTATTATTGAATTTGGATTTGATGCTGCTGATGTTGTCTTTACTATATAATAGATCTAGACAAAATTGTTAGGGTAATTAATGTAATTAAATTTGTGGCCCTGCAGGTCTGTTTATGAAACTTATTCAGATTGTTCTTAGTGTGTGGCATGGTACGAAAGTTTTAGATATTAAATACCTCTCGATTTAAATGCAGTCGAAACCTTAAGTAGACGGATTCCCCCCAAATCCGTAACATTTAGGATAGCAACATCGTAACACAAGATGTATCTATTTCTTTTTCTTTTATCTGGTCACTGTCCTACTGGTTCATACACAATTAACAGAAGTCACAGGCGTGCTCAGTAAGGATATCTTTTATTGTTGCTCTATCTTGTTGCCGGTGGTTGGTGAGCGCGCCTGGTAGGGTCTTCTCATGTCCTGTACATATTCCGATTTTCGTCTTGGTTTTTCCTCGCACAAAGTGACGGTTATCGTATCGACGCCTTTTCTCCAAACTCAAATTCTAACTTGTTCTTACAATAATAGGCAGAACGGCAAAGATCCATAAGAAGCAGAAACCACAAGTACATTGTTCTTGCTCTGTGTTATTCTTACATGCAGCAGACATAATAAGATGGTTACGGTACACACATACGTCACGAACTAAGACGAAGAAGTTGTGTACAGGACGGTATATTCTGTGGTGCCATTGCGGCACAATGTAATTGTTACATATCATTGCCAAGGTGATGTTGTTTCATACGTAGCAAGTAGAGGTCGTAAGTCATGGTGTGCTGGGACACAGGTACATTTTGTTTCTTGGTCTTACATATTGCTGACAATTTGAGGGCAAAGGTGTTTGGTAACCAGGATCTAGACTATTCTAAGACAGCAGCTTTATAGTGTACTGCGTAGTTTCTCATTAAACCTCCCCCCCCCCCTCGCCAACCGTCCTACCCCCCCCCCCTTCACATCTCCACAACAGTTGCTTTCTCCCTACCAAACATACATAGCTCAGGTTTGGTAACTGCGGTCTGCAGGTGGACAATGGTCAGCTTGTAGTGTGGTCAGTGCAGGCATACTTAAGATGACAGGTCCATCTGCCTGGACACCAGCGCCAAGCACGAACCCCTTTGCCAGACAAGCCTTGAAATGTGTCCATGTTAGACTTGGAGCAGGGGATAAGGATATCGCGGGAGGGAGGGGAGGGGGAGGTGGATTTGTGTGGAAAAGGGAGAGTTACCACGACAAATTCACTGAAAGATGAGGAAATCACTGTGGAATAAAAACTTCCCATGTGAGTGGAAACAAATACGATATGATAATTGTCTAAGGAACGATGTAAGAGACAGTAAAGAGGGGCGGGCGGGGAGGGGTGGGGGAGTTACGGTGGAAAGGAGGGATTTTTTATCAAATATGAGGGGAGGATAGGGAGGGGTGCCGTGGAAAGACAGCCAGGTCGTGGATTGGAGAAAGGAATAACTGCTATATGAGAGGAGAAAGAAGGATGGCTTGATACTGTAGAGGAGAGTTTGGAAGAGCCAGTGGATAGCGCGGAAGAGGGAGCGGGGGGGGGGGGGGGGTGGGGCGGGGTCAAGTAAATGTGTGGGGAGGGAGAATTTTTATCAAATGTGAAAAGGGGTTGGGAGAGATTAGCAAAGATGAGGGGGTCCCGGAGGAATAAACGGTATAAAAATCTATCCTGTGAGAAGAGTATAGGGAGAAAGAATAATGCAGAGGGACAGAGGGGAAAAGACCCCGGAGGCGGGGGGGTTGGGGGAGGGGGCGGGAGAGGAGGAGGAAGCCTGTCATTTCGTTATGAGTACAAGAGAAAGACACGGCCGTCCCGCTGTTACATAAAAGAGACAAATAAGACATATGGTGATTTATGGTCAAGCACGGGAGAAACGACATTTGTTAAGGAAACCCCGAGTCCATACTTCAACCTGGCATACGGTATGTGTGTTTTGTAACGTCGTGTCTGGACGTCATGCACTGAGCAGAAAACGTCAGGCTGGTTAGGGTTAACACTGAGTCAGGTCCGTTTTTGGCTCAGTGCGCGAAGTGTCTGTTTCCGCAGCCGACTCAAGACAGCTTTGACGCCGTCGAAGTGGTGAGAAAAAGTTGTTTCAGACACGCCAATGCGTGATCAGATCTTTATTTAAGGAGGTTCGTTGCCCTTGGCATTTACACCTCAATTTTCATGTTTTGTTATTGTTTTTTTTTTATGGTAGGGATTCATTTTTTTTAGAATTTTGCCCGGGCAGCGGCCTGTTCGGCCTGCTCTTTGCGATTTCCAACTGCCAAGGTATTAACGTGAGCAACGTACACACGGGCCCTCCGAATTTTCGTCCTTATCCGAGAAGTCTAGTGCTCGACGCTATCTACCATAGGATCAGGGACAGGAAAATAAGAGAAAAATCTCAAAGTTCCAACATGCCTGCACCGACCGGGATTTGAACCCGGTACCTTCGGCATGAGAGGCGAGCACCTTGCCTCTAGGCGACATGCCAATGCTTGGGCTCCTTTTTAACTCCAATAATACCAAGAAAAAAACTGATCTGATTAAGCGCGCCATCACACACAGAAACGCCCACTAGCTGATTTAGTTGATTTCGATCCGCCGACTAGTTGAATAGTGATGTCGTAACATTGAGTTTTAGTGAGACCCAACCAATTGGCTAGTGGGCGAGATCTCATTGAAAGTCAATGTCGTGACGTCACGTCCCAACTAGTCGTGTGATCAAAATGGATCAGTGGGAGCCAGGCCTTAGAATCGGGCAGATTAGAGCTCTGCAAAAATTAAACTGTACTGTAAATTTTTAAGACTACTAGGTGAAGTTCACGGCATTACCGGGATAAATCTGTGAACCCGCCGTTCCCCCCCTCTCTCTCTCTCTCTCTTTTTTTTTGGTCAAGAAAGCTTCCCATAATTATTCTACAGTCTTATTACAGATTTCATGAACACCAAAGCGCACTCATTTCTGGTAGGGAAATTGCCCGCACCGAACTGAACACGTATTAATACATCGTTTCTGGTGCAGTGAGCTTACTACTGGAAGCCAAAACAAAGATCATTGTATTTTACTTTTTTGCGACTTTTAATTTAAAAATACCTGAAACTTGAATCAACATAATCGGTCGATACAAAAGCGATTGGACTGGATTCGTTGACACTTAGGAAAATTAACTTTATAATTGTTGAAACTGTCATTTAGGCTATAGCGTTGAGCAAATAAAGGGTCAAAATTGCACCACAATGAATTACTACCACCACTATATATTTTTATAATAAGATACTTTTGAGAAAAATGAAGTTGCTTTGCCCGAGTTACTCAAATCAATGTTTGGCTAAATCAATTTCATAATATATGTAGACTATTTACATGTCATTAACCGAGGTGCCCGGCGCTACAGATAAATCAGTTTCTTACTTTCAATTCTGGCTGATTATAATGGATCTTCTTCGCCTTGCCCGTTCCTTTGAATTTGTTTTTGTTTTTTCAGTTGCTTGTTTGTTTATTCTCAGACTGTCTCATCTTACTGTATCTAGCGTCTTTGGTCTTAGTGCATCCTCTTTGCGCGTGATAGCCCTACGCACCACTTCGGCAGTCATGAAACGACAACGAACTGCGCACTGGGTGGTTTGTGTTAGAGTGAACACAGCTCTATCGGAAGGAAATGATGACATCACGTGTTCATGCATTTGTGAAAAGGAGAACTGGAGAAGAGCAATCAGCGACACAAAGCAAACCAGAAAAAAATACTTTCCCACCATTTGGAGTCTCCAAATGTAAAAAAAGAAACTTCTGCAGGACGAAATGAAGGCATCTTCCAAATTTCATGTAAACCCGAGCTGTATGAACGAGCATTTTTTCGAATACACAAACACAGACATAGACATGCACACACATTCTCTTTTCTTTATATATATTTAGGTTACTAGCATATATCGGTTTTCACTCAGACTTCTTTTGAATCAACTAGCGAGCCAGACTTGTTTCGACTTACTAGCTGGCGAGATCCCCTTTAATTCCATTGCCTACAAAATCGAGGCATGTGATAGACTTGACCATTGTACTCTGTGAGCGTTTGGCGTCTTACCTTCTCAATATTTTGAATTCTGACTCATACTGCTTTCTGCAGGACCACAAATCACTAACTTGGCCAAATCACTGCTTATTGTGTTTTGATGTTCAGCTCTTCATAAACGGCCGTTGTAACAATTGTCTGGCTTCTCTCATTAACCTTACCATTGGATCTCACTAAATCAACGAATTTTTCATCGCTATACTGCTAAAGACAATGAAATCAGCTTTCTGGGAAAGAACGCATACTATTTTGAGGTTTTCATGGCAATACAATACAAAGGTCAAAATAGGGGCCATTCATCACTATCATAGAATAGGTAGGATTATGAATTTTAGTCATATTTCGAGTTGTTGTTATTTTTTCAACAAAATAGGTTGTAGGATTATATAAACAATCACATAAAGGCGCTATATTTCTTATGAAACAGTCAAATAGTATCTGCAAAATGGCATTCAAAGCTTTAAAATATCAAGATTTATCTTACACATTCAGCATTTCACTGGCGCCGACCGCTCGTACAAAACAACCCGAGGGGGGGGGGGGGAGGGGGAAGAGAAGGGTTGAAACTAAGCGAAAGAAAAGCATGCAAGGGGGAGATGGGGGTCAAAAGTCATCAGACTTGAGGGTACCGGTATTTACTATACTTTACTTGAGGTCCCATAAAAAAATTCTCCTAACATAAAATAAGAATCACTTTATCACCCCCACGAGGGGAATTCGCTGTCACGGAGCTTTTAAGAGCACACACAGAGTATATAAATCTTACGGATTATTACATACACATGCCATAACTCATTAAACAGGCTTGTTACATGAAGTAACATGACATGGAACCTTAGTGGGGAACCTTTGTAACATGGCAGGGACAAATATGGTACAGATCTACAGGTCTAGCTATAATGTCTTGTTGAGGCGAACTGCGCAGGGCATGCATTTTTTAACCCCATCAGTGGTTAAACAAAGTATTATGGTGCAATGTTTAAAGTGAATTTACTTTTGAGTACGGTGTCGATTTTTAAGCCCTGTCAGTAGCTCCCCAATCCCCCCCCCCCCTCCAACCCCAACCCTCCCCCACTTACATGTACACTTTTATACCTTGAGAGCAAAATTGCTTTCTTCCCGTCTCTGGGGCATATAGTTAATTTATAGATTGCCCCCAACAGTGCATTGTTTTATATTCTATTGTCCCTGTCTGACCAGTGACCACTGATAAGCCGCCAATCAAAGTCACATGCATGTCAAATATTTTACCCTCTTCAGCAATAAACCATTTGGGATATTTCTCAGTTACAAGCGGCCTGGTAATATTATCTTCCTTGTTTTTTCTTCACGATGGTATAGGGTTTCCGCATCCTTCCCCCATCCCACCTCCCCTTTCTGAACCACAAACCTTCGCCACTCTAACATAAGTTACCACAAAGAATGGTATACAAGTATTAGTACAGATTAGCGTCCATAGCAACTGTTGGACGATTTCTACGCCGTTCAAACTAGACCTTAACTTCCAGCACGCAACTGGCGCTGTTGACAAACGATTTCTATTTTCTAGTTTAAACAAAAATCTACGACGCTTTCTTAGCTGTAGATTCCTGGGACTTTGTCGGCCCCGTTGAGTTTTAAGCTTCACTGACCTCTGTCCGACGTGAAAACGGGACAGGGTTAATCACCCTGGATTGAAGACTCGTACAAATGCTTCGCCTTGATTGGCCAGCCAGGAGAAGAGCGGATGTGACGTAGGCAAAATCTCTGCATCTGCCTCTCAGCTTTTGCCGTGTGCCGTGTTTCAAAAGACAAAAAATGTCAGCACACATTTTTTTTTTTTTGTACCGCAGAACATTCATAGGGCGGTTTGGTAAACTATCTCAAGACAGGTTTAACAGAATTTTCCAGACAAGCAAAAACCTGAATACCTTTTTTTATCAGACTTAATTATTACATCAAAAAAAAAGTTATTTAACCCTTAGTTTTCAGGAGTTTAACACCCAGTTTATAATACAACTTGTGAGCTGCCAAGAGCTACAACCAGACCAGGTAACTCAATTGGAAAAAGAAAAAAAGTCGAGTTACGACAGTTTACTATGCACCCATCGATTTGTGTTAAGCGGAATTTGTATGTAAATAACCGTCTCTCCATCTGTTGAAATCTTTAATGAAATCGAATAAGTTCAGTTGAAGTCGTACTTAACTCATAATCTTAATCACATTTCCTACATATTATTATGCACACACAGAAGAGATATTGAAGTTTCGTAATCAACCAAATCTTATATATATATATATTTTTAAATCCCCCATGGCCGAGAAAAGTACTATTTTCCCCAATAGGCCGTGGGACCACAGCTGTCACTTGTCATTCCGGTTTGCACCTCCTAGAGAAATTCTGGTGTTTTGCATGCACGTTCTAATATAGATTTAAATCACAAATAACCAATGTTGTCATTTTAAATGTTGAACACTTTTTGTGTAAATTGTCTTTTAATTTTATGAGAAAATGATAGTAAATGGTACGAGGAAGTGAGCATTTCATTCGTTCACACAATGAAAAGGACGGTATTTGTATGGAAACGCGACAAAGAAAGAACTGCTATTCTTAGGGGAACGAAACATGGGAGTGCTGCATGTAATAAAATAGAAAAAAAGGGGTGGGGGGGGGGGCTGTGTGGGAAGAACTCTCCTGGGTTTCCGTCTTTTGCTTTCCCATTTCCCACTTCGAAACGTTGTTTGTTTACACAGGTCTATTTTCTGAATGAGAAACGATGCGCATCGCTTGTTTTGGTCATGTTTGGAAGGAGAAAATCGGAAAACAAAAGACGGAAAGCCAGGAGAGTTCTTCCCACACAGTCCCCCATTCCTTTTTTCTATTCCTAAAACCTACCAGTGTAAACAGGCCTTTAGGTACACATCTGAACCATATGGGGTGCGTAACGAAACTTCATGAGAAAGAGCGTCTCATTTCCTACAGTTCAATTCTTGTTAACTGCCAACTTGAGAAACTGAACCACAGTTAAAAAATATTTTCACATGTGTTGTCGAATGGCTACATGTACATTGATCGACTTGTTATCCATTGCCCAAGTGCAGAATTCTTCAGCAGCGGAGGAATTCTTGTGGTTTTGGAGTTTTGTGCAATAGCGAAATAGATCTATTATAAAAACCACAGAAAGACTTTTTCTTTTTGCCAATTTTTGATTTTATGCAAAGTGACCCACTTCTCAGGAACAAGTTGATTTACACATTTATGTGTATGCTAATAAATCACATTGTCTTGTTGGCTCGTGAGCAGAATTAGTTTATATCATTGTGGCAGTCTTGGAGGTTTGTGGAATACCCTTGCTCTTTTAGACAGCAAAGTTGATTTGCTTTTTCTTTCCTGTTTCTCTCCTTTGTTAGGTCTCACGGGATAATTTTGTTGTGCTACAAGCTCTTTAGACTGATGGCCCGTTTGGGTTAGAGTTTGGGTTTTAAAGGAGTGTCGGGACGATAACGGCCACTCTGCGCCTTACACGGTTTTTTAACCTTCTTTCTTTGGGTTGTATTCAAGCTCTTATGAATAAAATCAAATAAAAGTGAATTAAACGTCTAGCGGGAAAAGGCCCATGCTGTAAACCATGTCTATCTGTACATATATACATTTTATGAACATGATAAAAATCTGTTAAATCAACTTGTAGATTTCGGCCTTCTTCAGAAACGACACGATTCACTGCTGGTGCGCGTAAGAAAAATAATTCTTTCACGGATCCGCTGATGCTGCATTGAGTCAAGTCTGACCTGTCTCAGTTGTAGTGCCAGAGATGTGGAGTATCGGGTTAAAGGGAACATCGCGCACTGGGCGAGACTGAAATGAATCTGTCCCACTGATTGGGACGCGTCTACATTGTCTTTGAATCAGCTGTAGGTAACTGTGGTCTCGCACACTGAGTCAAAAACAGAAATAAAATAGACTTGGCTCACTGTACCATCAGCCTAACCGGTTGAAAGATGTACAAATCTATATTACTGGAAATGTGAAGAAAATCAACCATTTGCAAAATTCGCCGGACTATCTCCATGAAGTCTTTAAGAGTTTTACAGTTAGTGAGCTAGTTTGGGGTTAAAAAATAGATAACTTTCCTTTCTTTTCTAATTGTACATCTCTTTATTAAGTTTTTTCCAGGCATGAAGAGTCTTTTCGTCTCTTTTCAGGTGAAGAGCTTGACACTCCCACAAAACACTGGATTACCATATATTATTATGAGGAATTCCATCACCTCAACAATAACTTAAGCAGATTTGTGTAATGTACCAGCTGAAACATTTTTTTTACATCACTGGTCTCGAGTTCCTCTGCCAAAAAGACTGAATGAACCATGACTTTTTTTAATTGTGAAAAGTACTCATCCTTTCAGACTGCTTCATCCACATGAGACCAGAGGCAGTTAGACAAGACGGCCTACCCTCCTTCTTGCCAGCATTTTGGACTCAGTCACAACTGTAACAACACTAAACAACAGTTGGATCAGCCACCACACAGAACAGCGACATTATTCCAAACCGGAGTGTTGGTGCACTGATCTGTTACAAGACAATCAAATTTATCTTTGTACGTTCGACCTGAGCTTGCTGTGCCATAGAGCCATGCACAATCTGTTTTTGGACTTGATGAATTAACAAATTAGTTATTTTCATGGATAGTAAGGCATAATATAGATGGACAGCTCACCGAGGGATCAAAGTCGCTTTTCTCATAACAGTAGACAACGAAATAGATTCTGTTGTATATATAATTTGTTTCATGTCTAGGAAGTGTAAAATAAGGTTGATAGTTTACTAGGTTTTATTTCGTGATAGCACGCACTGAGCTCTCTTGAATGGCATCGTATCTCATAGATACTCCACGATCATTAAAAACAAATCTTTTAATGTGAAACAAAACAAAACAGTTAAATGTTACATGGCCGTCAAACTTTTGGTGTCTCAGTTTAACATTCTCCCACTGCCTGGCATAGCCATAATATTGAAAATCCTACCACGGTTGCGGTAGGTCTTTGGTGTGGACATATTTCACGGACAAATTTCTACGCATGTACACAGCCTGAATTTTTGGCATTGTTGAAACAAACACATCGCTGTAACAACTAATTCGTGACGCCGGAGTCAGGTGACGCCAGCTTGGATACCATGGAGAACACATTACGTCATCTCATCATCCTGCTGACATTTGTAACGTCGCCATGGCTATTCGCATCCGGTCAGAGTAAGTACCCAACTATTATTGCTTTCTCTAGTTCTCAGACCTAATTACATTAATTGCCACCGGACGTCATGTATAGACCTAATACTCAAATGGCAATAAATTGGTGCGATTAATAGCCTAAAAGTTATCGAAATGGAAATGCACGCCATCAAGCAATAATTCGCTCTGAGTGGTGCAGGCTCCCTGATGTCGAGTGAAACCAGTCCACTAGATACTTATTTTTGTTCAAAATACCTTTCTGGCACATCGAGATGTAATATTATTGACTGTGATTATTATAAACATATCTGATGCTTTGAGAGATTAATCTATTATATAAAAATACAGCAAAACCCCTGTATTACCAATAAGCTAGAAAACAAATGAACCGATCTCTCTGAAATTTGGCATGAAGAAGTGAGATGTGCTTGCGGACCAGACAGGCTGCATAAGACCAAACACTTGTTCACAACCGAGGGAAAAAACGCAAAATGAGCAGAATATTATCATAAAATCGAACCCCTAGCCCGCGAGAGGGTTTGGGCGACATGGTGTGAATGGGACACCACGATTCGCCTGACCATAACTGAAGGATTTTGTCTCAGAATTTTTGAACGATATTAACGAGGAAAGTCCACGCCAAGAACACTTAAAAAATTTTTGTTGTTGTTTGTTTGCATTTGATGAGATGAACTCTAAAGTACAGGCCAGAACGATGGATGTTGAACTCAATTAAACTGAAACTTTTAGAGGTGTATTCTTCAATGCAACGAACCATCCAAAAATCCGGAATTCCAGAATAAAATCAGACAGCACTTTTGTGAGTTGAACTAGCGGCTTTTATGAGTTCCTGAGAAGCGTTCACGTAAAATGATTGTTATATGAGCTGCACTTTGATTAATATTGAATGAACTTCCAAGCAAGTCTGCCAAGTACATAGATCTAACTGTTTTGTGAGTGGGAGTTCAATGCAACCACTTTCTGTCACAAATACTGACTCGTGCTCACCGCAGATTGAATTCTCTCCTTACCGACGTGTGAAACCACTGACTTGTTGATTGTATTGATTTGTGTATGTCACTTCTGATTCTGTTTGACCACACGGACGGTGACTTTGCTCTAAGCCATTGGTTCTCAGAGTCCCAGGTCACAATCCCCCCTTTACCATCACAGATTTCCTCCATTGTGAATTGTTGTCGTCTAACGATTTTTCACCACTGGATCCGACACGCACCAGCTAATTTTGATGGACAGACAAGTTGGAAGTGACGCCACGACATTGAGTTTCAATGAGACCTCCCGCACCAGCCGACGAATTGGATCTCACTAAAAACCAGAGAGTATAGATGTATAGAGAGGGTTCATTTCCGCCAAATCTCGAAACTAGGTCGCTGCGGTAAACAAGAAATTTGAAGAATTGAAAGAGACCTTCTTCACCAAAGATAGTGTGCATTTCTGTTCACTGTGGTTTGTTCATATTTTTGGGCTGATTGAAACTATTTACAACCGTTTGTAAGCTCTTACGCCCCATGGAAACGCACAAACGGACATTGTTTACCGCAGCGACCTACTTTCCGCTCCATGCTAACAGTGGTTTCGCAGAGTCTCCCGTGTCTCGCAGTGCAAATTGGCCAAAAATTGACCTCTCTCTCTATATATATACTCTCTGCTAAAACTCAATGTGGTGACGTCACCATTCAATCAGCCAGCCCATCAAAATTGGACTAGTGCGCGCCGGGCATTATACTTTTATAGTGGTCTTTATTGCAACAATTTATGAATGGAAGTGTATATCCGTACAACATGTTGTATGGATATGGACCGTGCATATCCGTACAACATGTTTACCAAAAGCGCGACTGGTGAAGGTTTGCTGAAACAAAACTTGGTATGGTGTTCACGAATTTACAGTGACAACACATGGAATAGTCAGATGGACCTGGGGGCGTGAGGGTCTAGTCAGTTTGTATCAATGGGCGGTAGACAGATTGACTAATCAGGTGAAAAGGGGTTGGGGTAGCCATTGGTGATCGACGTACACTCAAGCATATTATTAGCCCAGATCACGCAATCTCCGAGCAGAAGTCGGATTGTTTTGCTACTAAGCCGATTCATATTTTTAAAAACCGTGCAAATTAACAAGGTCAGTAATATAGTATTCCGGTGTGTGTTCTACGTCATCGAATTGTGCGGGTTGTACGGATATGCACTGTCCATATCCGTACAACATGTTGTACGGATATGCGCTTCCTTTATGAATATTTTAGTTCTATTAACTGGAATCAAAATCTGAGAAAGAAATTCTTATTTCAGTGGAACTTCTGTCGATTGTGCACAAAGTCTAATTCTTTCCCAGTTTGAAGTTCTTCTTCTAACTAAAATACTCCCACAGTTCCTCCCCTGCCTAAGATTTCAGATTTGAGAATCACCCCTGAAAATATTTCCCACATAAAGACTGGTCCATCTAGAGGGGTGTGTGTTGGTATTAAAGAATAGACCATTCCATTGTATAGTCGAACACATTCGCTAATCAGAGCGGGGCTCAGCCTTTCCATTCTTAAGAATGCGCAAGTTGTGTTAATTTTTGACTTTATTTGGTAACGTATGTTGCTGAAATTTTGCACAAAAATAAAAAAAACAATTTGGACTTATCGCTTTTGCCGTTCTTTTTTAGATTTGGAGACTTGAATAAGTGGAGAAGTATTTTTTTGAGTTTGCATTGGGTCGCTAATTTCTCCCGCAATCCATTCTTTTCCATGAACCCAGTAAGACGTTATCACTTCCTGCGTTGTGTTAACTCTCAAACACATTGACCCTTAAGCAAGTTATTGCCATTTAATGAGGATTTGACGGGGTGCGTTGGGCATAAACCCACAAAGGGAGTACAGAATGACATTTCTAACACAAACAACAACAACAACAACAAAAATAAACCTAAAGGAAGAGGCAAAGTGAAGCAGATCCGTGATAACCACCCAAAACTGAAATTAATAAAAATATTTCTCCTGGGTAACTCAGCTGGTATAATTATATTTTTTTAACAAAAAAAAGAGTTGTAGCATTACATAAACATCGAATAGATCTATATTTGTGTACTATGTATTAAGAAACAATGAAATAGTACTCACAAAATACAACTTAAAGTTATAGAACATCCAAGTTTTGTCAGGAATGTTCGCCATTCTAATGGTCGTACGCTTGAACGAGGGGGAGGGGGGAAAGAAAACTATGCGTATGAAAAGCCTACATGGGGGGTGGAGGGGGGGGGGTGGAACAGTGCCAAAATCAAGCGTACGTATTTATGTAAGGCCCCAAATGGCACGTATTCTCTCTCCCCCTCCCCCACCCCACACACACACAAACACGTTTCCCCGAAGCTCCCCCCTTCTCCTTTGTGTGCTCCAGCAACTTTAGTAATACTTTGTTATGTATTGCGCCTCTGTTAATGGGTACATAACGACGATAGTGCATGTTCCTAAAATGTAACTGCAAGAAGTCTTATTTTCATACTTGAATTAGCGTGACTTTTCTCCGCTGACTAACATTGTCTATATTTATGTAGGGTGTTTTGCTGCTGTGTCCATACAACGTAGCCTTTGGTGATTTACTTGCATTTATCATTGTTTAACAGGCTTTACCGAACACAACTCGGTGGCCCTATCATGAGACCCATTTTACTTTAACTGAATTATTTACTTCATTTACATTCTAAGCTACCAGTAATACTCCTGCTCTACCAACGGAAAGGAATCAGCATAAAACGTTTGGTTGGTGTACGTGTCGAGATTGCTGTGTAGGGTCATGTACAAATTTCTGTGGGTTATAAAAATGGACCGATTTGTTTTTGTCTTTATTAGATAATCATATTTCTTAATTTAACACTTAGCAGGACTTTTTCAAAATCTTGCGGCTGGCAGGAAGTGACGACATCATGGGCTCATGTATTCGTGAAAAAGGATCGGAGGCGAAAATTAATATGCCACACAAAGCAAATAAAAAACAAAATACTTCTCTGCCATTTCAAATCTCCAAATTTTGATCTAAAAAAGAATCATCCGCAGTCGAAAGGGAGGTACCTTAAATATTTCACTTTTAATCCGAGCTGTATGAGCGGCGATAGGTCTTGTTAAAATTGGCGCGGGTTTCATTTTACAGTACAAAACATTTAAAATGGGATTAATGAATGGGGAAAAAATGGAATTCCTTCAAGGAGTTCATAGAATAATTATTTTGCTAAAACAGAGATGTCATGTGCAGTTATGCGAATATACCTGTGCGGTTTTACGGTAGGTCGGCGATTTGGTTTTTGCGATTTCGTGCACACAGTGTGGCCTTAAATTTGATGATTTACTTGCTTTTGTCATTGTCTGTGGGCTATACAGAACACAGCTGTTTGTCATGCCGAGACAAAAACTGCTGCCACATGGAATTTTTGTTGGAGTAAGATGTGTACAAAACTTTAACACCCACAAGTGTTTTTAAAAGTCAACCAAGAGTTAATTTCCGAAACAAAGACAGGTGGCTATATTTTTCTCACTTGAACTTTACATAGGCTAAGCGCCATTTCTGGCTGGTATGTGTATCTTGTCAGTTCATCAGCATTGGGGGTTTCGGCCGGTGTTCCTAAAGTTTGTCCTTAAATTAGACCCCCAGGAATAGGAGAAAGATAAAATGTATTAGAACTTGTTAGGTAAATTTTTCTACAAATTACTTTACACGGGTTTTCCCCTGCTGAATTTTTATTTGTGGATTATTTATTTTAATCAACCCAGCTCTGAAAATCAAATTGTACTTGCGTGCCAAAAGTGAAAAGGTGCCAAGTGGCCGTTCTCGCCTCGATGAGGCTAACGGCCGAGGTATCGAGAAAAAAAACAACAAAGTGTTGGAATTGGTAACCATTCGAATTAGTTTAATTTATACTGGCCGAACTGACATGGCTATTCTTAGTGCCGCTTGTTATTGGCCGACATGGGATGTAGCCGAGGGCGGATTGTTTGATTTTTTCTTCTGTAAATTTAGATTCTTTGCACTTGTGCCGTTTCACGTTAGCGTCGGTGTATTGTTGATGTTTATAAAAGCAAGTTAGATAAATGTATACGATTTTCGAGCTTTTCAGAGAAGTAACAACGCATTATTTTTCCCTGTCCTCATCTTTAACATAAAACATTAATTTGTCCGTGACTCTTATAATTAATTAGTGCCTTCGTCCGACTTACATAAACGCTTTCCTTGAATAAGATGAGGAACTTCTTTCGTCAGTGGGTCTTAAACGAGGGGAGAGGGGATTCCACTGTGAAGATACCCAGGTTCTTGACACTGTTTTGCAGTCGGGGTCTGACAGACCTAGTGCATGCAATCTTTTCATCATAACACCCTCCAACCGAATGTAAAATAGGGTTAAATAATGTGCTTGTATTGTGAAAACACAGATGGTAGAACCCACCTTTATTTTTCCAGATCGTTCATTATAATTTCTACGGATGTCCAATTCGTTCTGCGTTTCCTCATTGCATTGACGCGGGTTGCCCTATCAATGTTTCTAAGTGTACAGAATTAGAACTGAATTGTTGAAGAGGAAATAGAGCCATGGGACATGAATGTCTGTGGCGAACAATTCTTAAGAGGTTAAGAATCAGTGCTGTCCGTGTAACCAGCTGAAGAATTTTCGGTAAATGTTTCGCTGACAGATCTGAGACAGGTAGAAGCGGGAAGACTCCCAGGCACAGCGATCATTATTAAAAATTATTAAGCCCATAAATAAGAATAAAAAATGGGGGTCTAATTCCACTCTTGTTGTAAACTGAGGGTGTGCAGGACATTGCAGTCTTTCAACAGAATGAAGATCTAACCTTTTCCGAGACGAAGCAAATAAATTATTTTGTGTTTTTTGTCCTAGCCTTCTATTAAATGAAACAAAAAAAAAACAACAACACACATTTCGAAGTCAGTTTTCTCAAAACCACTTTTATTCGTGGCACATAATTATCAACTTGACGTGATAGCGGGCGATTGGTGGCCGCTTCTGGAGGGTCCTCCTCCTGTGCTGTCCATCTGTTATCTCTGCCCATCGTCTTGCTTTTTCCTAGTACAATGTGACCGTTGTCGGGTAGGCGTGCTTTCTTCAAACTCAAACTGAAAGCTGGACATAAGAGAGCAAATCAGACTTTGGCCAAGAACGCACTGACAGTTCATCTTCTTTTCGAGGTCAAGATCACCACTGTCACCTGAACACGACATCAACAATAATAATAACAACAACAACAACAATGGCATCAACAGAAACAACAATAACAGTAGAAACAACAACAATGACAACAACAAAGAAATATATGCACCAATCTATCCTCACAATAATGCACTAAATAACTGACACAAAAAAAAATAAATTATAATGAAAATTCGCTTTTTTCAAAACTACTAAAAGTGAGATAGATCTTTATGGTAGCGCAACAGGCCTTTATGGTGGCGCTATACTACATATATATTTCCGTAGTTAGAGAAATGATGTCATTTAACCCAGAGGGCGACAGGCGTGACAATTTCAAATAAATGTTTTAAAATTTATCCATATCATCTCCCCCCCCCCCCCCCCCCCGTCAGAACAAGAAATAATAAAAAACAAGTAAAGTGAGGTGTAAATGCCAAGGGCAGCGGAAACTCCTAAAATAAAGACCTCAAATCAGCGTGACAATTTCATTAGCCCCTGTCAACAAATGTAGTCTAAAATTAAAGTAGCCGGATGTCTAGCGGTTACACTAATTATTCTTGACAGTAAGATTTATTTACTGTCGTGGGGAGGGGGGGGGGAGAATTAGAGAAATGGATGAGTCAGAGAGAGAATGGGAGGGGAGGCGCGACACTGAGAGTTAAAGAGTGAATAAAAGGTGCAGTCAGTGGGTACAAAATGGAAGACAACGAGGGACATAGAAAGAGAGAGAGAGAGAGAGAAAGAAAGAGAGAGCAAGGAGAGAGAGAGAGAGAGAGAGAGAGAGGGAGAGAGAGAGAGGGAGGGAGAAGATTTGCCTATCGTTTTCATTTCTCGTATGGAATGAAGTAAACTAAAACACGATCGAAAAATGAAAAATGTTAAACATTCTCCTACAAATTTGTGAAGAAATCCGAAGCAATTTTTCATGCCAGGGAAACGAGATTTATCATGGAGGTCTTGCAGGTCCTAAAGGTTTACACGTACCGCAAGCCCTAAGCAGCTCAAGTGCAGAGGTCCTAAGTTTAAGGGAAAAAGGGGGGGGGGCAACAAAGGTGTTTTACTTGTAATTTATGCTTGAACTTATGTCAGGGCGGCTCTGAGAAAACAGGACTACGGCAAAACGAGGTACTGAGAACTCCTGATTCAAAGTTTCGAGAGTACGTTTGTATATACACTATGTTTTGAAATTCTCTGCTGGCAGATTCAAAAGTAATTTGCAATAAAACAGAGGCTTTAAAAATGTGGCCAGGTTTGAAGAAAAATATTTCAAGGTGGATGCAGTCCAAATTTCTTTCTGATTTGCCAGTAAACCCTCTCCGTAAATTACAGAAATGGTATTCCAGCATTTCAGCTGATCGACAATGACGCAGCCAGTGACAGATTCATGGCGGACTTCAAGTCGCCTCGCACATCATTTGTCACGATTTTGGGACGGGTTCATCTCCATGGGTGAATTTTTTTGTTACACTGGATCTAGTTTGGATTCGGCCCGGTAATGGACAATGAGTTTTTTCCGCACGTTCTTATCTTAGCGGTCAGTCAAGATAGGGACATGAAATTGATTTAGGCACATCGATTTTTCAGGCTACAGCTTGTATTGTCACCTCAAATATTGTGTAAGACAACGAGAAAAGGAAACAAAAGATGCTATTGGATTTCGAATTCGAGTGTTGTGACGAAGATGAAACCATTCTCTTTCGATTGGGATGAAAAGCTTCGAGTTCATAGCTTCTCCGACATTATCAGCGACTATTTTAAGGTAAGAATTCATAACACAGGGATAACAGGTATGAAACAGATCTAGATCTAACACATTTGACCCGACGTTCTTTTCCTCAGACGGCCGGTGCCCGCAGTGAGATTGAGGTCTTTGTTTTTGGAGGATCTCTGCAATTTGCATTGGTGCCCGCAGTCATCACTCTAGGCTTACCGAAAGTTAAATCGGAACACACTGCAGACACAGTCGCCTAGAAATATTCCGCTAAAGGCCCACTTCTGTTTACATTACGTTATGGTAATGCCATGTCGCACACCGGTGCGTTTTTGATGAAACATGCACTTGTGTACATCACATTTTGTTGCTCCCGAAATTAATTTAATTGATCTAGATCTAATAGAAGTTACAAATTAATTGCCTTTCTTCTTTCTTTACCTGATGATTTTGATTTAGATCCGTTGATTTTTTTTATTCTTATACAATCTTTTCAGGCCACTGACTTGATTAACCGATGTAACTGATTTAAAAAATAGACGGTATGCTTAGAAGTAATGAAGTTTTACTTTTCCAAATCCGTGGGAGAAAACTGCTATATCTGTGAGATAACAGAAAGTAGAAAATTATTTCATCTTCAGTAGCAAAATAAAATAAATTAAATGTATATAAAGAGAAATATGTGGTGATTAGAACATTACATTTAACCAGTGTAAAGACAAGAGGGGTCGGCCCCCATTTCCGGCATGCGTACCTAGCTCTTGCAGGAAATGTTCCTGATGCTCCACCAGCAAATACACAAAATACATTACTAGCTGGTACTTCAGAAAAGAACTTCGTGCCATAAGATCAGAGAGCCGGGTCATGCTGTAATAGAACTTGTTACTTAGCATGACCCAGGTCAGTATACCACCATCCCTACCAATCTAAAATCAGTTTGGGGGCGAACTTCATACACCCGTACCTTTCTGTCTCACCAAACAATAAGAACGACATACAAAAGGGGTAAGAAGAGTGTTGTAAATGCGAATATACAGCCAGTGGAGAAAACATAATAGCAAGTTTTGGGTTACATATTGTGCTCATGATATACCAGACAATGATTACACAAGTATACTTTTGCACTGTCTACAACAATGCCCCCCCCCCCCCCAAAAAAAAAAAACTGCAATGCATAAACTGTTTATAAAGAGATGAAATCCCCAGGGGGGGAGGGGGGGGTGGGAGGCGAGGATTAGATAAAATAAATGGCCTGTTACTCTTGCTTGGCCTTTGCGTTTCTTCTTCTTCTTCTCGTACTTTCTGGCGCCGGCAAACCTCTACTGTGAGGACAGACAATGTCAAAATTGGGCAAAAAGAAAAAGTTGTATTAGCAAAGCCTCGCGTAAGAAATAATACCCAAACGATACAATGCAAACTAAAAGAGAAGACAGTAAGTCTTCAATATTTCGGCTGTCGCCTTTGTCAGGAAAAAAAAAAAAGAAGAAAAAAAAATGGAACAGAGAACACAATCGAACAATAAAAGATTTCAATAGGAAATGTATAGAACTGAAACAGAATATGTGTACTTAAGTGCTAGTTCTTGCTTTTTTAGCAGCACAATAGCACGTCCGTCCGCCAATGTAAGTGAGGACAGACAGGAAAACGAAACAAAAATGAAGAATAGGAGGCCAAGAGCCTTCGGCTAAAGCCTTCCAGGAACAAAGATCTCCCCTGTCTGCCACAAAGATGGATCCTTACCATACAAAGCTATTGTTTTGAATAAATGAAACTATGAAGCCTCACAAACGGATCCCCCAGGGTATGTGTGATGTGCACAGCATGATCGAATGGGGATTGTACCAGAAAGCAAGTCGGAAAAGCCAGCTAGACTTCTGTTTGAGAACAGAAAGATGGGTTTAAAGCTCTACAAACCAATAACACTCAGCACTGATAATATTTGATTTATTTGTTGCTTAACCAAGGAGATTTCTATTTCCTTACAGAAAATCAATTCTCTGTAATTATTGTTGCTATCATATTGTGCCTAAATACTATCACACCATCTCTATTTTCATGATCATTTTAAAGAGTTTCATCATCATCATCATTGCCTTTCTCACCCTGGATCAGGGTATAGGCCACCAACAAACACTTTCCATCCCTTTCTATCATGGGCCAGCCTCTTTACATTATTCCAAGTCTTTCCGCTTCGTTGCACATACTGCCATTCAAAATTGGATGAAAGGAACATTAGGAGGAATACACTTCATCCACAAACATCAATAGAATCTCAGAATGATCTCCAGAAAGAGAACACAAAATGAGTGAAGGAAGGTGTTTTTCATTTTCAGATAAACAAATTGAAACATTACAGCTGCATCCAAACAATAGGCGCAATGGATACCTATTAAGGTGGTTACACTCAGCAGGTGTGCATTCACAAAATGCTCTTCAAATCTGACTCATCAAATCCTATACTGTAAAGGTAGTTAAATGCTTTTCGGCTTCTAGCTCGCACTTTATAGTTTCAGACTAGCAGTCAGTATAAGCATATTGTCTTGTACTCTGTTTTCACTCACTTGTGTGAAAAGAATAAATAGAAAAGAAGACTGAATTAATCCAGACGATATGTTATTCCACGTCTTTCAACATAAAGGAACAATAAATGTCTGTCTGTAGATTTATTTCAATGCATTAACAAAAGAACAGAACAAACGTATTTTCTTTTGTGTGTTTATCTCGTTACCCGTTGAGAATTTAGAGGTGGCTATAGGTTAGGTGATTCCACGTTAATAATGGGACATGTCAAGTTCGCTGTTGATCAACATTTTGGGTGCTGGAAGAAGAAATGAAGATGAAATTTAATCATTGGTAATCTGTACCATTAAATAATGATTAAAAAACTACTTGTGAGCATAATTTTGTGGATATTATGTAACATGCTTATTACATAGACCTACTATAATTTGCTGATGAACCGGGCACTCAGTTTACTTCTCTAACCGATGAAATTTTATTCCCACCTCTTGTCCACTCCATGAATGCCACTGATTCTCAGTTTAAAGCTGAGGAAGAGACTTTTGTTGCAAATTCGGCGATTTCTACACGGCCAAACCGTACATGAAGCTGTCAACTTGAGTGCAAACATTTTGTTGTTGTCGGTTTGTTGTTGTAGCAGCAGCCTTACCAGAAAAGATCTCCCCACCGACTATTCCATTTGACAAAAGTTTTGCAAGCAGACTCGGACTTTATCAGAATGCAGTTGCAAGGGGGATATTCTATACAATTGATGCATTCCTTGCATGCAGGGAGCTAACTGCAGACAACTACATCCACTAAACATAGGACAAAGCAAAAAAACAGTACATGTATTTCTTTCTCGCGATTTATTGGCTGTAAACCAATAACCTGATGCCCTTTCTCCTTGAGCCTGTCGTGCCACTGTTTATGTTTGCTACACTAGAAAATTTGCTGCGCCCCTCACAGTAAAAGGCACCTTACAAGAACTCAGGATAATCCATGAATTAGATCGCATGTGATTTTAATTTTTCTGTACATCGAATTAAACGTGATGGATTTTAAGCATTTGGCCAACAGAGTTTGGGGAACTAAATTTTTCAGTCTGAATTTGGCCAATATCCGGGGGTTGCTCACATTAAAGGGCTGAACCTCATGATTTACTTGTTGAAATATGCTGAAAGAATGTTTACTCAAAACTGAATGATTTATAAGGCGACAAAAAAAAAAAAAAAACAGTGGGACAATTTTGACCATAGTCCCATTTTCTTAGTGCCGCTCTCATATATACATTTTAGTGACGTCAAAATACATTTGAAATATTGTAATCCCGCACTCTTAATCTGTTCAGAATAAAATAAAATTGGTTCATGAAGTTCCTGGAATGTTTGGTCAAAAAAAAAAAAAATTGTCGCAGTTGTGCGAACTCACTTGACTGGTTTCATGATAATATCTTCGATACACTACATTTTTTTACTCACTTGACTGCTTTCATGATAATGTCTTCGATACACTGCATTTTTTTTTACATTTATACCTTGCCATCGGCCGCGTGTTCTAGAGCTTGATATGATAGACCTGGTTCTATTTCTCCTTACTTTCTGTAAATCATGAAGGCTTTGTCTTTAATCGTTCAACAAAATGCGGAGCTTCTCTGCCCGTTTGAAGGAGTCGTATATGTCTTGAAGGAAGAGATACAGGCCAGAATGCATACACTGTTGTTGTTACTATTATTTTATCAGTATCATAATTAATACTTTTAGTAGTAGTAATAGTAGTAGTAGTAGTAGTAGTAGTAGTATCAAAAAGATCCTAATGAAATTCACAGCCTCACTATTTTCTTGCCTGCCTGTCTTTCCAGAACAATGAAATTATTTATTAATCAACTGGCCAGATCAAAGTTTAACTTACTCTATTGCTTCCGAAAGTTTCAGGACTGTGCCACTAGCCGTATGTTTTTCAGCCAAAAAAAAAGTGAGAACATAGTCTCCAAGTTACATTACTAAATTATAATGGTAATTTTTTTTTGGTTTCGGAAGAGAGAGCTGTAAAATGATCTAAAGATTCAGTAAAGACGTCTCTGTTTTTACCTGTTATGGATGCAATGCAGTAAAAGTGTACACAAGTAGCTGACAAATCTACGCGACTCATGTGCGTGATAGCAGAAAGAAAGAGAGAGAGGAGAGATACAGAGAGAGAGAGAGAGACGGGGAGAGAGGCAGAGAGAGAGAGAGTGTGTGTCGTGAGAGAGAGAGAGAAAGATACAAAAAGAAAGGAGAGATACAGAGAAAAAGAGAGTGAGAGAGAAAAAGATAGAGCAAGAGAGCGACAGAAAGATACGGAGAGAGATGGGGTCGGGGTGGTGGGGAGGTTACTGACAGAGGAGAGACACACAAACGATCCAGTGTTTGGTACACGGCAGTTCCGTCTTTACTGTTATCTTCCGCATGTCCCACGTCACTCAGGTATTGTTGATGACGTCACTAGATAAATGTTACCCCCCTTGGACTGCTTGACAACTGGAAAGGGTCAAAGGTTACACTCCACGAGGGCGGTAGAATCACATGCTGAGAGTGTAAAATATCGCTGGACCAGCGTTTCTCAAACTTTTTTTTATCCCACGCCCCATTTCAGTTCTCCAACTGGTGCGCCCCACTATGATTGGACAAAGCTAGTACACACTACTGTACAATAAGATTTTAATAATAATTATATATTTAGTCTGTATATATTCAAAAGAGGTTTTAATTAACCGACATAAATAACAGTTTATCTATACAGTTAACACTATGAAATTAAGACTTCTCTTCTATGCACGAAAAATCCCCACGACCCATTCTGAAGTTCCACGCTCCAAGAAAATATATCCACGCCCCACCTTGAGAAACACTGCGCTAGATAAGTAGTTCTCAGAGCCCTGGGCTACACTCCTGCCCTTCTTTTTCCACATTACCTCCAATCTTGATGAGGTCCTTTGGTTTCTCGGGAACCTGAGCCTAATGCCATTATATTTCCACAGTGGTAATTATTGAAACAATACATAAAACTAACTTCCTGCATTAATTGCAATCAAGTGAAAAAAGGAAATGGATTTTTGAATTATCACTTCAATGAACCAGGGATTATACAGAATTTTACATTTTGGAGTTCCTCTTCTGAATGAAATTCCTCCACATTCCCTCCCCTGGATAAAATTCCTGCCCTTAGATTTGAAATTCCTGTACATTCCCCTTCCTCCCCCTCCCCCTTGGTTAAAATTCCTGCCCTTAGATTTGAAATTCCTGTACATTCCCTCCCCTTGTTAAAATTCCTGCCCTTAGATTTGAAATTCCTGTACATTCCCTCTCCTGGTTAAAATTCGTACCCATAGATTTGAAGTTCCTCCACATTCCCTTCCTTGGCTATAATTGATGCCCTTCGATTTGAAATTCCTTCCAGGGAGCCAGAAGTGTTTGAGAATCATTGCGCTAGTATTTGAGACTTAACGAGGGCAATTAATTGTTTCTGACGTGGTGCGAAGAGCTAATCAAGGAACTCATTTATCAGCTGTAGAAGTGTAAAGAAATTCTAGACTAAAACTGAGGACATGATTGCGATTGTAAATAAATTTTAATAATGTAAATTTATAAGGGCCTTAAAATATCCTGTTTCATACACAGCCATAAAGTCGTATGCCATGTCAGGCTGTAGGAGCATAACAAAGCATGAAGAAATAATTCAGAACACAATCAGGATTGTAAATGAATAATGTTTTGTCAGTGCTCAATTATCTGGCTATTTCTCAAACAGCCATGAAGTCATACTCATTTACATGTTGGATTTCTGTAAGATTTCACGGATTGGCATTGGTACACGGCTCTTTCATGACATCACCCAAATGTAGGAACCTAACAATTATGCAAGAGAGGCAAGACGAAGCTGTTTCATTTGGAATCTGTTTCAAACATTTGGCAGTATTCCCCCCTTATCAATGAAAAATGAATACGAAATTTCTTCGAGAAGCTCATAGAATAATAATATTTGGGAAGAAAGAGTTGTCATCAGCAGTTGTGTCAGTACACTTGCACGGTTTCATTATGGGACCAGCTATGTCTGCACTTTTGTTCGCCATGTCAAAATCAGGTTGCCACGACTCGAGTAAAACTAGATCTAGCATGAACAGAACTGATTTAGTTTTAAAAATAACAAACAAACAAAAACTACCACTTATACCCTTGGCATACATAGTTCAGAGCCGACTGCATTTTGTGAAAAACCATTATTCACGTTTGTTGTTTTTTTTCATCTAATCTCACTTTTTCCGGACACCTGCCTGTTTTAGGTCATAAAATTGCATACATGAGTAAATAATATTATTGTTGCCCGCACATATTTCGTAATATTTACATTAAATTTTTGTTAACAGAATGTATGTGACACTAACAACGCGTGGGTAAATTTTGTTCATATCTTGTGGCTCTCGAACATTTGAAGTTTGTCGTATGTGGCTCTTACATTAAGCAAGTTTGGCCACCCATGGTATAGCACCCTAGATATATGTACGTTCTTATTCCTATATAGTCTTGCCACTAAACAAGCCGAAAGCTACGTCTCTAGTGGTGTTTAGACCAGGTGTCACATAAATTATGCGCTTTTTGCGTGGTAGCCGCGTCGCGTTTTTTTTTTTTTGGTTTTGTTTGAAATGTAGGCAAATGAATGGAGTCCCGTACACATTCTAGACACGAACACATTGCAGAAGCTATTGGAACATGAAACAGGAAAGCAGACGCACGTACGCGCCTGTCCCATGATTTTACCAGTACAGTCTTAGCAGTTAAATCGCAGCTGTAGTACACTTCTCGTCCTCTCCTATTCCTCCTCCCCCCCCCACCCCCACCCCCACCCCCTTCCTCCCACTCCTTAACTGTATTTTAAACCAAAAAATTCTCAGATTTAAATGTGATTCAGGGTGTTCACTTTTTTTTTCAATTCTAGTGTCTTTATCTATATATATATTTATAAATATATATTTTTTTTAAAATGCCCACATCGAATTAAATTTCTCAAAGGTCGGAACTAGTCCATGCTTCTTTAGATTTCCCGAACTCCCAACCACTTCATTATGTGAATAAAAAAAAGTTTCACACAAGACCCACAGGAATGTGTAAGATGCATGTTCCAAAGTTAAGTGTTAACTGTTGTTGTAGTGATCGTGGAAGTAAATGAACAAGATATAGGTTTTTATTCAGATTAACTTCATCCTTTGATAAATCGTGTATCCGAATTTGACATGGTCTCCTAAACCATTTTGCTTTAATTACTTTTTTTCCCCCTCATTTAAATTGTAATGATATGCAAGGCAATTGCATCATAACCTTATATAAAAAATCGGTGACAGGTGAATTGCGTGGACACCAGCATTTTAAAATGATTATGAGGCTATCTACTTGCATATTTGTATTTTTGTATTTTGTACACTTATTTTATCAAATTTGGGAAATTTGCCTTTATGTCATTGCAGCCCAGTTACAACTGGAGCAGACACGTCGTCGCCACAGTGCTATCTGCAGTTTTTTGGGTTTTTTTTTGGGGGGGGGGGAGAGGGGGTGGGAAGGGGGAGGGAGTGGTATGGATCAATTTTGCTTAATTTTGCCTGGGCAGCGGCTTGTTCTTTTTGATTTTCAACTGCCAAGGTATCTTTAGCGTGTGCAACGTGCACACAGGCCCTCCGAGTTTTTCGTCCTTATCCGGGAAGACTAGGTGCTCGATCCTATCTCCCATTGGATCAGGGACAGGAAAATATGAGAAAAATCCCAAAATTGCAACATGCCTCTGCACTGACCAGGATTCGAACCCGGGACCTTCGGCATGAGAGGCGAGCACCTTGCCTCTAGTAAGAGGTGAAGTTAGCTTGAAAAAAAACAAAAAAAACCTTAATTCATTTATTTCCTCCGGGGCTGGAGAATAAGTGTAATAATTTACATGATCAACCAGGGACGACCGGGTTAGAACTAATTAAAAAGCAAAATAAACGGAATCTTCAAAAACTATTCAAAAGCGGCTTTTGTTTGAATCTCCATAATATACTCTGACCAGAAAAGCCAGTGTAATGTATGGAGTATACCACATATTTCTTATAGTAGTTGTTTGACTGTTTGTATGTGTGTATTCCCCCAGGTTGCCTGCCGTGCTCCGATGACCAGTTCCAGTGTGATAACTGCCGCTGTATCCTGCAGTCTGCTCGCTGTGACCACAACAACGACTGCGGTGATGGAAGTGACGAGTCGCCCGATTGTGGTAAATTTTTTTATCTTATTCCTTTTCTTCCGGAAAAAGGTTAATATACCGAAAACTTGATTCGTCTTTCTTTGCGTTTTATTGTATCGTTTCTGCTTTGCTACATACCAACTTTTCTTTTTTTGTGTTTTTTGCCATATTTTGACTTTCATGCGAAAAGGGCACAGACTAATAAAATACCCAGACTGGATGATCCCATTGTGTGACGTCACAAAACAGCGAAAGGTCATGAACCATCCGCCATTTTAGGTTTACGGGAGCGACCGACGCTTCAGCATTGCTACAATTTTGAATGATACCATTTTAACGTGCCTACTGAACGCGGAAGTTTGGTTCCGCACCAAGAAATTAATACATGTACAACCAATCTTGACGAATAAAAAGAAATTTCTACTGCAGATAGAACTAGAATCGGAATTTCCCGAGCGGCGGCCATGTTGGTTATACGGCCGCCGCTTGGGAAATTCCGTAAAAAACGACACAGCCCGAAGCTCGTGTTTCCAGTCTGGTTAATTTATTAGTCTGTGGTAAAGGGGTGACAAATTACAGTTTTTAGTCTCACGGTCTATCCCAGGGCCTGTTTAGCAACAACCCGTTTTTTTTTTTTTGTCTTAGGGATTAGCGCCATTGTTTGTAAATCCCTGTGCAATGTAATCACCTGAAAGGCATCACTGGTCGCCAGGATCCATTCGTTCATTATGCTTTCTATGACCAGTTTCCTTGTTGCTGTTGTTTTTTTTTGCTGTAGCAGGATCTGTGACTGGGGGGGGGGGGGGGTTTATCGGCCATTTACCTCAGGGGCCATTCATGAAATACGCATGTTCGGAGGTGGGAGTGGGGTGGGGGTTGACCCCAGCGCATGGAAATAGTACACGGGCGAAGGGAGGTTCTGGGAAGCCTGCATGCGCTTTTCATGCTAATAGCCTAATTTATGGAAGTTTCATTTAACTATCTCTTTTTTTAATCCAATAAAAATCTGTAAAATTATATAAAAACCGAATGTAGGCTATGTATCTAGGGGAAACAAGTCTCGTATTTATGGAGGTAGGAGGAGCCGAAGCCGCACGTATGAGAACATTTCACTTGGGGAAAGCGTGTGTGTGTGTGGGGGGGGGGGGGAGTAAAAATTGCCATAATCGAGTGTGCGTAGCTGGGCCCCACCTGTGACTTGTTTCCTCGTTTGTTTTCTGTTGAAACAAGATCCATTACTTACTGGGGCTTTATACTGGCCATTAACCTCACCCGTTGTTGTTGCATAGGGTCATAAGAGCGTATTTTCTCCAATTCGCTCAACCCCCTCTCCCACCATGTCCCCCGTCAAGAGCAGATTTAATTCATAAGAGTAAATTTTTGCGAGAGCAGTAAGTAATTTTTAGAAACGTAATTATTGTACGAGCCAGCATAACTTGGCCTTGAGCTGGTCTCGTAAACAATGTGTTTTGAACAGTTTTTTCCCTGATAGATAGACAGAAGGTGGGGAAGGATAGAGGGACAGCGTAGGTGTGCATGACTGAGCACTTGTTGTATCTCGTGTTTTGAACTAGGGTTAGTAAAGAGGGAAGGGGTGAGTAGGAATTAAATGTTATTGAGACGTCTGTTGACGTACAGAAATACCGTGATCCAGAGTAAAAGCTCGGGGTTTTGAACATGTTAAGAATTTATTGCTATAAAATTACATTATATTGTATGAAGTAATTCGACCTTTGATGTCGACCCAAGGTCGTTGCGTAGGGCTGTTACTTAAAATAACTCAGTTCGGCAGCTGAGCTAGAAGTGGTTGCACCAATCACAATCCAGGAATTAGACGGTAAGCTGCAGATGCAGTCCAGTATTTAAGGCCATACAGAACTTAGTTCTGGGCCACATGTAGACAAATCCATTTACGAGGTGGACGGCGATAGTCCTCAGCCAGATGAGGGACATGGAGACGCAGTTGAGCAGTCCATTGTGAGGGGCCTGATTTAAAGCTCCAGAGCCTAAGCTACTTGGTTTGATATAAACCCACAGCGTTTACATCCAGCGCTCTCACTCCCAGTGAGGGCCGCATGGTGAGAGTCTATACTAATTTGTAATGATGAAAGTGAACCGTTCTACTTACTTTTGAAGACAGTTTCAGAGCTACCGCCAGACAACGCATGGTTGTACAAGCATTCTCCATGGCGTGTCTAGAGGAAATGTCCACATCATAACATGTCTCATTGAATTAATAGAATTTAAACTGTTATATCCGTCGCCACGTGCGCGGATTCTATTTGCCATATAACTCATATGACCTGCAAGTAGTTAGATTGAATTCGTTAGTCTTTATAAAAGCTGTAGTTCCATTAGTTAGATTCAGTTGCCTTTGAATTGATATATATATTTATAATTATATTTGTTACATTAATTCCTGTAATTAAACTGCTCTACAGTTCTGCTAAAATTGAAAGCAATTGATTTATTTAGTTTCTAGAGTGCAAGTATTTATTTTTGTGTGTTCGTCGATTGTGGGAGCGGACCTCGAAAGAGTGTCAGTCGAAATATCCCCATGTAACCCACATCGCGACACTGGAGGGGACATTGTTTAGTTTATAGGTTATTTAGATTGGAGTATAATATCGGTTTTCTCTTTGATTAACTTTTGTTTTTTTTCAGTTTCAGTGCTCACGTGGTCTTCACGTTGAGCTACTTTAATTACTTCATTGTATTTAGTTTTGTATACTGCTTTCTTTCATTATTTGTTCCACATATTTCCGGCTCTCCCATTGACCCGAGGATCGAGGCCAAGGAGACTTCAACATAACTAAACGAAGAAAGACAAACGTACTGACTGTGGTGTACGCAAGGGCTAAAGGAATCTCCACCAGTTCCTTGAGTTAAGTGATTCCATCCTTAATATCGTCTGCGTTAAGGAGTTGAGTGTTCCTCCTTCTGTTTTACAGGCTCATTTTACTTTTTCTCTGTGTTTAGGAACCCACGGGCGGTGGCGAGGGCGTTCTTACGTGTGCGTGTCCTCTGTGCCAAAGTGGTGGCTTGGTCGCCGATTTTGCCGTTTCGACGACAACGTCTGCGGTCTCGCAACAACCAGTGGTGATTAAAACAGTGAGGATTCGCATTCGTGAGAATAGACTTTGATAGGGATCTGTACATTTTGTTTAGATTGTAGCGTTTCTATCTTCCTCGTTGTTTTAGGAAGACGTCTCTCTTGTCCTCTTCTTAATCCTATCTGTAAATATGTTCAGACTGTAGAGTTTGTTATTGTCCGTCTTTTCTTGTTAGTCTAGCGTCGAGTTTCGTGTTGTTTTTTTTTATTACACCTTACGTACATTGTAATTATACATTCCTTTTCTTAAATATATTGCCTGTGTGAATCATGCGTCAATGTTGACGCATTGATTATATTCTCTGGCTGTTGTGACGAGTAAGGCTCATAGGCCGGAAGTTAAATATATTGTTGGGAATAGAGATTCCCCATTCAAGCGCAGTTGTGCACCTGCCTTGAATCTTCAGTAACTAAGTACTGAAATAGTAGTTCTTAAAAAGAACTTCAGGTAATAGAATTTACCTCGGAATTTAAAATATACGATAGCTATATAAAGATAGCTGTAATTTTAATCAACGAAATAAAATTGTCGTTGATTTATACGTCATAAACATTAGTTACGCAGTGATAACAGTAAGGACACTGCAAGTTGTATAACGAAGGAACAGTGTTGGTAATTCGTCGTTCTTAGTAGCGGCCACCCGACGAGGTCAATTGGCCTCAGGGATAATTGATAACTTCAGGTTAATAATTAAGATTGTTATTTTAATCGGATAATCGTAAAGAATACAGTGCTAACATAGTTCACTGTACGCAGGTTATCGCGTGAAGGATCCGGATACCTGACCTTTATCAATACTAGATCTCATATAGAGACCTATTCGGAGTCTTAACCATAATGACTGATTACTCTGCCTATATTAACGCGGCGAAGCTGTTGGGCGTCCCCGATGATCAGCTACCCGCTTGGTGCGAAAGGAAACAAAAGGAAGACCAAGAGCTGGCTCGAGAGGAGCGCGCCGCAGAACGAGCCGAGAAGGCCGAGGAACGCGAACGAGAAAGAGAAAAAGAACGACACGAAAGAGAAAAAGAAGAACGAGAAAGAGAAAAAGAAGAACGAGAAAGAGAAAAAGAAGAACGAAAAAGAGCTGAGAACGCGGCTCAAAGAGAGCATGAAATTTTTCTAAAGAAACTAGAATTGCAGGCCATCCAGCCCACCGCGGCTCCTCTAGCATCCGCGAATAATGTTAAAACTAAGCCGAAGCTACCGACCTACAATGATAAGATCGACCACATCGATTCTTACATCCATCGCTTTGAGCTCCACGCTGTAGCCGCCGGTTGGGACCGCACGGAATGGACTTCGTGCCTTGCAAATTTATTGACTGGTCGTGCGCTTGAGGTATTTCATGGCCTCAATATTGAAGATTCTAAAAACTATGATGTCCTTAAAAAGGCTCTTCTCAAAAGATTTCAACATACAGAGGACGGGTTTCACCAACGATTCCGGACGTGTAAACCGGACCCATCCGAAAACTTCTCTACGTACGTTGATCGATTAAAGCACTACCTCGACCGCTGGATTCAGTTAGCCGGCATCGCTGACGGTAGCTTTCAAGGGCTGTACGAGCTAATATTAAAGGACCAAATTTATAACGCGTGTCACCCTGATCTGGTGTCCCACCTTAAAGAGTGGGCACCGAAAACATTAATAGAAACCACGTCGTTGGCGGAGCAGTACGCTTCTGCCCATCCCAATCGTTCGCTGGCGAAACCAAAAACAAGCGAACCCTTTTATGCCGGAGTCAGTGGTGCTCCACCTGCGGGAAGTAGAAATTCCCGTCCTACTAATCGCCAGACACCGTCTCCGAGGGCATACTCCCAACCGCCACCGAATCGATCGCGCGGTTTTCCGCGACGTGCTGGACCACCCACTGGACCACAAGCGCAAAATTTTTCTGGTCCACCGCGTCGGGATAATTGCAAGGGCTTCCAGTATCAAGGCCCACCATGCCCACCTCCTTGGGCATATTTTACTACTCCATATAACGCGCCTCCAATGCCACCCCAACGTAACGTGAATATTATCAGGTGCTATCGGTGCAATAGACCTGGGCATATATCAAAGGATTGTAAAGTAAAATTCGAGGCTGCGAATGCTTGCACTGTCGTAGTTCCGGCTGCACAGAATGTCAGCCCCGTCGAACTCACGTCGCCCATGACGGGCGCCGTCCCGGTGATGTCGGCCCTTCATCAGCACGGGTCATTGACATTATATAAAGGTCATGTAAATGCCATACCCGCGTCCGTGTTACGGGATACAGGATGCACCACCATAGGTGTCCGGGAGTCTTTGGTTCGACCGACCCAACTTATTGAACAAGAGGCAACATGTATTACTTTTGGGGGCTCCGTCGAGCGTTTCCGACTCGCGGAGGTCTACGTCGCCACGCCATTTATTACCGGTGTCGTAACGGCGTGTGTTTTACCGAATCCGGTTGCCGATTTAATAATTGGTAACTTACCACAGGTGAACGATACACCTGACGGCGACTTGAACATCTGGACAGAAGAAGTTGCGTGTGTAATCACCCGACAACAGTCAAAGCGTCCACCGGATAGTAATTTAGCGACCCCCGTTTTTGATTTCAATGTCACGCCTTCCATTTTTTACAGAGAACAACAAAACGACTCTTCACTTCAACCGCTGTTTGCGAGGGTTCAACCTCAGAATGGAAATGCCTCTCCATTCCTTATTAAGAATAAATTACTTTATAGAAATTTCAGAAATAAACGCGACGCCGTCGAACAGCTGGTAGTTCCTAAGTCGTTCCGTCGTGATATTTTGCGTCTCGCGCACGACACTTCCTTTTCAGGCCACCAAGGTTCAGCCAGAACCAAGTCACAAATATTGGCACATTTTTTTTGGCCTGGAGTATACGCGGACGTCAACCGTTTTGTGGCGCGCTGCGATGTGTGTCAAAAACGTACACCCAAAGGTAAGGCATCGCGCGCGCCCCTACAGGAAATGCCTCCAGTCTCAATCCCATTTCAGCGGGTCGCGATTGACTTGGTGGGCCCTCTTACTAAATCAGATAGGGGCCACCGTTTTATTCTTTCGGTCATCGACTACGCGACGCGCTGGCCTGAGGCTATTCCCTTGAAAGACATTACGGCTGACCATATCGCTGAAGCGCTTATGACTATTTTCTCGCGAGTCGGATTTCCCGGCGAGATTCTTTCCGACAGAGGTCCACAATTCACCTCTGAACTATACAAAAAGGTGCTGGAGTTAGCGGGCATTAGGCAGAAATTAACGTCCCCCTATCATCCGCAATCAAACGGTTGTTGCGA
Source organism: Onchidella celtica (assembly GCA_963931925.1). Classification (NCBI taxonomy): domain Eukaryota; kingdom Metazoa; phylum Mollusca; class Gastropoda; order Systellommatophora; family Onchidiidae; genus Onchidella; species Onchidella celtica. Next base: position 4,923,160 of record OZ007583.1, on the reverse strand, counting down.
GCGGTGGAACGCGAGCATGAAGGCAATGTTAGCCCGCGTATCTGCCGATAGACCAGGAGACTGGGACCGTCAGCTCCCCGCTATTCTTTTCGCCTATAGGGAACTCCCGCACGCGTCCACGGGTTTCTCCCCATTTGAACTATTATACGGACGTAAACCACGTGGCCCGATGGCCATTCTTAGTCAATTGTTCACCGGTTCGGAAACCGATGATTATGATACGCGCTCCGCGTATCAATATGTTGTCGATCTCCGACAACGAATTATTAATGCATGCAAAACCGCTCTGCAATTTGCATGCGCTAGAGCGAGTTCTTCAAAATTTTATCGCGATCAGGGCGCCCAAATGCGCGCCTTAACCGTCGGAGATCTGACACTTGTACTTTTGCCTCAAACGCAAAATAAACTCCTTCTAACGTGGAAGGGACCATATAGAGTCCAAAAGAGACTCTCCAGAGTCAATTACTTGATAGACATCCGCGGGCAGCAAAAAGTATTCCATATTAATATGCTCAAAAAGTACCTGCCTAGCGATGATCGTCGTCGAGGCGACTCCGTTCATGTCATCGCAAGGGCCAACGCGGCTTTAGTTACTGTCGACGACGAGGACCCGTTAAGTATCGACAGATCCTTGCCCATATTACAAGCCTCCGAGAGCATCAGTGATATTAATATCAGTGATGAGCTTACGCCGTCTCAAAAACAGGACCTTACGGACCTGCTCCAAGAATTTGCGACAGTGTTCACTGACCTGCCCGGTTGTACGTTTTTAGTCCAACATGTAATCCGTCTCCAGACAGACGTGCCTGTTTTTGTAAAACCGTACCCGTACCCGCTGCACGCGCACGAAACGATAATTACAGAAGTACGTGCCATGCTACGGCTAGGCGTCATAGAGGGATCAACAAGTCCGTATTGCTCGCCGATTGTCTTGGTCAAGAAGAAAGACGATACCGTGCGCTTCTGCATTGACTATAGAAAGCTCAATGCTATTACCATCTATGATGCGGAACCCATTCCCAATCAGGAGGACCTTTTCGCGCGGTTATCTAACGCCACTATCTTCTCTAAAATAGACTTATCCAAAGGATATTGGCAGATTCCTCTCGAAGAGGATAGTAAACAGTATACAGCCTTTCAAACCCCTTTGGGTTTAATGCAATGGAAATATATGCCTTTTGGACTGGTTACTGCACCAGCAACTTTCGCGCGCATGATGAACATCTTATTAAATGAACTGCGCTGCGTGTTATCCTACTTCGATGATATATGTATTTTTCAGACCGATTGGGCTGGCCACTTGATGGCCCTTCGTGAAGTCTTTGCCACTCTTCGCCGAGCTGGCCTTACCGCGAGGCCCAGTAAGGTCTTCTTGGGCTATTCCCACATAAACTTCTTGGGTCATACCATAACCCGCGGGGTTCAGACTCCAGACAATCGCAAAATATCCACTATTTTGAAACTTCAACCCCCTAAAACTAAAAAACAAGTCCGTAGCTTGTTGGGACTTTTGAATTACTACAGGAAGTTCATACCAAACTTTTCTTCCCTTTCAGCCCCGTTATCTGATCTAACGAGGAAGAATTTTCCAAATAAAGTCGTCTGGACGCCTCAGTGCGCTGATGCCCTTCAGACTATTCAGAATTTATTTTCTACTTTCCCCCTGCTTGTTTTACCAGATATTCGCCAGACCTTCGTCGTCCGTACAGATGCGTCGGATAAAGGTATCGGCGCCGTGTTGCTCCAAGAGCATGAAGGTTCCTTACGTCCGTGCTTTTACGCAAGCCGGAAGCTACTTGATAGAGAGACTCGATATGCGATTATCGAACGTGAGTGTCTCGCGATTGTTTACGCGGTCGATGCATTTTCTCGATACTTATTAATGTCCGAATTTATAATTGAAACGGATCATCGTCCATTACTATTCCTCAAGTCGAACAGAGCGAGAAATGCGCGACTTACCCGATGGAGCCTTGCGCTCCAGGAATACAAATTTACCATTAGAGCTATACCTGGGAATGATAATCTACAAGCCGATGTGTTGTCCCGGTTAATTTAGTATCATTATATAGTCTGTAAACATTGAGGTTGAGCATTTTTCACCTTATTCGGAGACCGTGGATGGTTTCACATTATTTGTCCTACAAGTTATGGGCATACTTTCTCAAAATTTATGTGATTCCTTTATCCACTAGCGTCCATTCTGACCAAGACCTGAGTTCCAGACAACCTTGACGCCTTTGTCTGCGGGTCAATGAGATGAGGAAATGGCAAACCAAGGGACCAGACCTACTGCTGCCAGGATACCATTACGTTAGATTAACCATTGTTTGTACATGTTATATATGTCATAATTACGCTCAGTGAAGCTATGAGCTAGATGCTCAATATTTTAAGTCTTTACAGTATGTCTTTGTGAAATAGGTTATCACTTTAATTGTAACGATATTGTTACATTACATATATTACACTATACACAATTACCACATATATTATAGAACGTCGCATATGTCCTTCAGAATGCACGTTCTCAACAATTTTTTTCATGACTTTCAGTTAACGCTATAGTTTTTCCATATGGCTTCCAAATGTATTCTGACTTAATGACTTTAGTACACATTGTGTCGTTCAAACCCTAAGTTTTCACTGGGGTGGGGGGTGTGTCAAGAGCAGATTTAATTCATAAGAGTAAATTTTTGCGAGAGCAGTAAGTAATTTTTAGAAACGTAATTATTGTACGAGCCAGCATAACTTGGCCTTGAGCTGGTCTCGTAAACAATGTGTTTTGAACAGTTTTTTCCCTGATAGATAGACAGAAGGTGGGGAAGGATAGAGGGACAGCGTAGGTGTGCATGACTGAGCACTTGTTGTATCTCGTGTTTTGAACTAGGGTTAGTAAAGAGGGAAGGGGTGAGTAGGAATTAAATGTTATTGAGACGTCTGTTGACGTACAGAAATACCGTGATCCAGAGTAAAAGCTCGGGGTTTTGAACATGTTAAGAATTTATTGCTATAAAATTACATTATATTGTATGAAGTAATTCGACCTTTGATGTCGACCCAAGGTCGTTGCGTAGGGCTGTTACTTAAAATAACTCAGTTCGGCAGCTGAGCTAGAAGTGGTTGCACCAATCACAATCCAGGAATTAGACGGTAAGCTGCAGATGCAGTCCAGTATTTAAGGCCATACAGAACTTAGTTCTGGGCCACATGTAGACAAATCCATTTACGAGGTGGACGGCGATAGTCCTCAGCCAGATGAGGGACATGGAGACGCAGTTGAGCAGTCCATTGTGAGGGGCCTGATTTAAAGCTCCAGAGCCTAAGCTACTTGGTTTGATATAAACCCACAGCGTTTACATCCAGCGCTCTCACTCCCAGTGAGGGCCGCATGGTGAGTCTATACTAATTTGTAATGATGAAAGTGAACCGTTCTACTTACTTTTGAAGACAGTTTCAGAGCTACCGCCAGACAACGCATGGTTGTACAAGCATTCTCCATGGCGTGTCTAGAGGAAATGTCCACATCATAACATGTCTCATTGAATTAATAGAATTTAAACTGTTATATCCGTCGCCACGTGCGCGGATTCTATTTGCCATATAACTCATATGACCTGCAAGTAGTTAGATTGAATTCGTTAGTCTTTATAAAAGCTGTAGTTCCATTAGTTAGATTCAGTTGCCTTTGAATTGATATATATATTTATAATTATATTTGTTACATTAATTCCTGTAATTAAACTGCTCTACAGTTCTGCTAAAATTGAAAGCAATTGATTTATTTAGTTTCTAGAGTGCAAGTATTTATTTTTGTGTGTTCGTCGATTGTGGGAGCGGACCTCGAAAGAGTGTCAGTCGAAATATCCCCATGTAACCCACATCGCGACATCCCCCCCTCCCCAAACCCAAACTTCCGAAAAAAACAACAACAGAAAGTAGAGTACATTTGGTTCATCTATCCAAAATACTCACAAATAATATTTTTGTTAGCAGATTATGGCCGATTCGGAAAAGGTTATCATGTATCCAACCAAAAAGCTGTTGAGGCCAATTAGCTGCAATACTAACTCAAAAAATTACTGAGCAAATAAAAACCCATTTTAGCTAGATGGTCCCAAGAATCGCTGGGGGAAAAAAAGAGGAAAAAATTAGCTTTCACTAAATTCGCACGTGTTCATTGAAACTGTACATGGGGAAAATGGTCTGTGCGCACATCTTTTATTAGACAAGGGAAAACAATTATTTTACCTCAACGGATCATATTTCTCAACACGTTAATAACACCCGTGTACCAAAGCATTTTCTTTTCAAAACAAACAGGAAACTCACACGCACACAGACACACACACACACACACACACACCAAAAAGGCCCATTTCAACCTTTGACCAGCCTGCTCTCGGATGCCCACCGTTCATACCTCCTCCCCCCCCCCCCCCCCCGTTCCCCCACCCCTTCTAGATGTAGTCTAGAGCAGCACTATAAAGTATAAATCCATCTCTTGTCATCAGAGATTAATTGAACCTTGTTGTAAAACAGGGCACAGGACACTTCAGGACCTGCAGCTTACGACTAGCCACTGTGGACTGATTTGACATTATCTGTTCGGCCAACGCGGCTTGATGCAAAAGCTCGGTGAATAGTTGAATCCCGGCTATCTCGCTTGCCTGGAAAACCCCTGCGGCTATTTTTAGAAGGGGGAACACGCTGCCGCCACTTGCCGGTAGCCAAGATGGCAGAAGCAGCGTCGCAGCGTGATTTTTCTCAAGTGAACACTACATTCTTAAAGTGTTTTTTAAATGACAGAGGTGTAAGTGTGTCAAAACAAAGAAAACAGGATCTTGTTCTTCTTTGCCAACGAGCAGATTCCATTGGAATAGAGTTAGATCCTGACGGCTTATTCATATTGGAAAGTCGAAGCGAAATTGTGGCAGAGAAACTGAGAGTGGGTGTTAAGTCTCTGACACTGCCAACCTTGCTCGAATCTAGCAATGACTTATCAAAGGTCCCGACGTTAAATCCCTTTGATATTCTGCACTACCTCCGTAAAGGACATGACCTCTCTGTAGTGAGGAATCACAAGGATATGGAAGGTTTTCATCTCCACAAAGACGGCTATGTTTTAGACCTGAGCTGTGCATGTCTGTCATCGCCACATGTTGCAATGTTGGCTAAAGTGAAGCCACGAACCAACGCAAAGGATCCACAAACTGGTTTGCCATATTATAGCTGTTGGATCATTTTGTCCACATGCGACACTGAGGAGAGAATACTGTCTGCTTATATGTTGTTACCGTGGAGGGTATGTACATGTATTATATTTATGTATTATTTAGTCACTTAAAACTCATTTAATGCATGAAGCACATAATTAGATCTACAAAGTGTAACATGTATAATGGCTGGTTTGAAATTGGCTTTATAGAATTAAAATAATATCCACATCTTCAAACAACAACTTCATCCCCCACCCCTCCACCCATTTCCTGCCCCTTATAAAAAAAAAAAAAATCTTTTTTTTAAAAAGTGGGAAGCAAGAAAAAACAACAACATAAAACACTGCTCTGAACAGCAAGCTAAATTGTAGGAAAAACATCAAATACAAATATTGTTCAATAAGTTATGTTTCAACAGGATTAGAAATGCAATTAATTAGATAGATCTTTCAAAAAATGGCACTTTTAAAGTAAGCGCAGATGTGACTTCTGAGTGTTAGTGTCATGCACTCAGCTGAAATGCACATGAAAATAAGATTATGAAAGTTACAATTATAACATGATGCTGACTTTTTCTGTTTGTTTTTTTTAATCACACAGGATTGGCGGATTCTGTCGACATGTGACAGCTGCTCTGTTTGAGTACATGTCTTTCAGGGGTGAAGAATCTGTCTCTACTACCTCTCCATCTTGCACATCCATGCCATGTGTTTGGAACCGTCCAAAAAATGTGACAGAACCTGCTGAGCCAGTAGCAATAAGAGATTTAAATACATCTGTTAGTGAAAGGTTAGTTTATTTTCCAAGAAGGGAAAGGACAGAACAGTAAGCAAAAAAAAAAAAACAGAACTTCCCCCACACCACCCCTCCAAAATTGGACTGTAAGGGAATAATGTTTAGACAGATGACAAGGTTAACTTATAGTGGTTTATTCCATTTATTGTACATGTAATGATTTTCACAAGAATTTTGACAGAATTTGCTCAGAAATATACCAACATAAATGTAATAATTGTAGGCTTTATATATATCATAATTATATAAGCCATCAGGATGTATCTCTAAATAATATATAATACATGTATAAGGAAAGAGAGAAAAGCAAGAGCAGGATGAAATATATATGAAGTACAAAGAAAAGAGTATGTTAATTTATATGCAATAAAATTTGATAAAATACACTCAAGTTTTTGCTTTTATTATTGTTTTAAACCAATAGTCAGCTTTATTTTTCCAACCCTCTTATTTCAGGAGCACTTCACCAAGCAGTTCGAATCAGGATAGCAGTTCATTACTATCCAAGAAGCCAGATTCAAATGTCTTCTTCTCCACTATTAAAGACTTATTACCTGATGCATGCCTCCTTGATGTTCGCTATGAAAGGCAAAAGAGTATTGGTGTAACTAATTTAAATGTACTGACACCATCACAGAAAATGTTAGATTTTAGAAAAAAACATCAGTGTGAAAATGCTGATTGTAAATGTTCTTACATTTTTTTACAACAACTTTCATATACCCAGTCTGAACATAAGTATATTGAGCAGGCAACGCTAGGACAAGCCAGCAACCCCAACTGGTATGCAATGAGGAATCAAATACTGACAGCATCTCGTTTCAAAACAGTGTGTCACTCAACAAATCAAGATAACATAGCATCAACTTTCTTAAAAGAAAATACACTAGACTCTACACATCTACCAGCACCCATTCAATATGGTAAAAAAAATGAAAACAGAGCACGAAATCTGTTCTTTCGCAGCCATCAGATAAAACACAAAAAATGTAAACTGGAGCTGAGGTGCAGTCTATGATTGCTCTGGTTTTTGGAAAGGCCTTAAATGAATTTGGCATGTTTTTAGCATTTAATTCCTGACAAGGCCAGATAATAAGTTCTGAAAAACATTCATCAAGGAAAAGAACCCATGCAATAAAAATTCGTGAAACATGACTCTTTGAAATTCCAAACTGGTAAGCTAAAAATGTGACATCAGTCCCCCTTCTAATTCTAACAAGTGTCAATAAAAATTCTTCAAAATAAGACAATGATGTTCGTGTTCTTGCTTTTGATTTTTTACAAAACTTTTTAGTTCCATCCCATAGTTTCAAACTGCTGATGAAAGGTGAAATCCAAGAAAAAATAAAATGTAATGTTGCAACAGTTGGAATACCTGTATAATAAAAACAATTAGAATCATTTTTTTCAATATGTCCAATAAACCTTTCCCTTTGTATTTTTTTAAAAATTAAAGGTGAAATTTGTACAGTATTGTGGCAGCTGTCACATAAAATTCCTTTTGATGTTGGCTTTGGTATAGTTGGTGTGGGTGCCTCCTCCTTATCCTTCAGCAGAATATCAAAATTTGGAAAAGTTCTGTCGAAGGAGAAGTTCAAAATTTCCGAGCCATCAGTAGGTCTACCTCCAGGCAGTGTTGTCGATAATGTGATTGTTTCACTTGTCTCTGTAACAACAGTGTACATTATACATATGTAGATGTGATTTTTTAAAATTTAAATCGGTATGTTTTAGGGTTTGGCTATCTTGATAGATATTTCTTTTAAATTTATTACAGTAATTTATGTTAAAATAATTAACTATTGCATGAAATCATTAACCTATTATAATGTGTTAAATGGCGTGATATATGCTATTCCATTTTGTTACTGCTCACCACATTATTTATTATATCATGTTGTTGTTGCTTTTGTTTTCTCATCACTTCCAGCTGTTCTCCGTTTATCCTTGAAGACTTCACCCAATGGTCTTTTCTCTCAATAATAATCTCTTCTTTCCTGTATACTTTTCTATCCCTATCTGGCACTCACCTTCTTCATCTGCACATGATGAGCTACATGTTCGTTTTGATGGAACATCTCTTTCTTTTGGTGGTTTCCTTCTTTTCAGTGGTCTGTCTGTCTCACATGCCGAAACTGGATCTTTGCAGCCTTCATTGAAGTGCTGTGAATATATAGCATAACGCAGACATCAGATCTAGTGTTAACTTTACCAGTTCAAAATCTAACGACAGGGAAAACAAAAATAATATCAATAACAGTCACTATTAATATTATCCAGACCTAATCCAGATTCTAACTGAAGTGGGTCACGAATCAACAATAGTTTACTTAAACTGAAACACTTCTAGAGTTCTAGAAGTAAGCTGGTCCATAAAGGTAAAAAGTCAAGTTTCACGTCATTTTTGCAACATTAATATTATTTTCACACAATCCTCCCCTACACTTCAACACATCTCTCACCTTGGAGCACACATAGAGATAAGCTGTTATCTTGTCAATGTTGAGCTGTGCATGCGGCCGATTACACAGCCGTATCCATTCTAAACATCTTTCCTTCTGTGTCTTTGGTTGGGGAAAACGTATAAATTTAACACCATGCATATGGGGTCGATCATTGTAACGGCTGTCGCTGTTACAACAGCCCCAAGAGCATCGCTTTAAAGGCATTGTATCAACGCGTCTTAGAATCTTACTGACGCTAACCAAGCGGTCGAGCACACATGTGTAGCCAAGCGCTACGACAGTGTACCCCCTTCTAAAAATAGCTTGTCGGTTTTCCACTCGCCGCGGCATCGGGAACAGGTCTATTAAGAACACGTATACTATCTACTTCTGAACACCCCTCCCCCCCCCTCCCTTTTAAGCACACAAAGGCACATAATCTAATAAGGATTCGACAATGATGCGTGCTGACAATGAGGTTTATCCTTTTGATATTGATGCACAATTAATCAGTCTTGAACGTCATGTCTGGTAGTCTTCGTTACGCACGGGACATATTTCGTCGGTTCACTGCTAGGAGTGATTATTTCCTTCTATTGTGAAAATGGAGCTTGCACTGAACCGACGAATTATAGACCTGAGCGTGAATGGTGATGTTTAGCCCAATTAACATTACATCTTGGCTAGACCTGTCCAGTGTACGGCCCGCGGCCATAATTTGGCCTGCCGAAGACTCCTTTATCCTACCCGTGCAATTCCCAGAGCTTCCTCTTGTCAGTGTCAGTCAAGAACATTCTATCCTAATCCCTGATCTTATCCCTAACCCTAAATCTAATCTGCTGCCTGGCCTTAAACCTAATCTTATCCCTGAACCCTACCCTTCACCCTATCAATCAGAAAATAAGAAAATCTGTATAAAGCTTTGATAGTTCAAACTGGTTTGAGGGTATTGTACTCTTTCCTTCGTCTGGCCCTGGATTTAGATGGCCGGATGAGGGGTGGGGGTGAGTGGGAGCACTTCAGATTCGGTGGGTCACTCATACACAGACATTAAAATACAAATTAAAGCAAGTTTTACACATCGACATCCGTTTATTCTATTGCATGCATTTGGAACTTAAAAGTTATACATAAAATTATACAGAAATATTAAATCAGTTATATATCACAAGTAAAATTAATACATGCATGCATGCAATATACTAGCCCACAAAACTTCAAGTAGATCGTTAAAGTTAGATAAATTACAAAGATCATCGCTGTGCTGATAATTATGAACTTTTAGATTTCCATTGATAACAATGGACGATGGCCGACTCAACAGTTTACACAAGAGAGTTAAAGTCATTATTATATTCTTGTATGGGGGGCTGGGGGGGGGGGGGTGGGGGCAATTGCCCCGTTTGCCCCCTACAAATCTGGCCGTAACTTCCTCTGTTATTTGAACACTTTTCTTTCATCCGACTTTTAAAGGACTATTGTCAGTCCTACCAAATTCTCTCGAGAAACAGATCACAGATCTAGCTACAGAAATTGTGTTACCATAACCTACTCTTATTTAATAATAATAATATAATAATAATAATGGATGGTATTAATTATATAGCGCATATCCATTAGAAATGCTCTTTACAGAAGCTCTCTCTCTCTCTCTTTCTTTCTCACACCCTCTACCCTCTCTCTCTCTCTCACTCTCTATACCTCTCTCTATCTCAGAGCAAATTGTAACGCAGCCTGTTAGGCGCAGTTTACAACTCACAACATGTTCACAACTCACAACTTGTATTCGAAAGTATTATAATGATAATATTTGAATATACATTAATATTTACTTAATAATGAATTATAAATTTTTTGTTGGTGATATGAGGGGGTGATGGGGATAAATTTTAATCTATTAATTTAACATTTTAACTGCTAATATTTGAGCGGCCGGCGATGGGTCTAAACTTTTCGTCTGTGTCATCGTTAAATTAAAAAAAAAACAAAAAAAAACATTCGAGAACCCGGACCTACGACTATCGCTGTAAAACGTCGAATCTTCAAAGCCAGATGTATTCATGTCAGGAATTCCCAAATTTGCTCGTTACAACACTGTTTGGGGCCATCCATAAAATAAATAGGCTTGACAAAAAAAGTGTGTGTGTATGGGGAGAGGGAGTTAATCCCAGCGTATGGAATGCATAAGCTTATATGGGCAGGGTGGGCTGTAGACCTTACATACCCTTCTTCAGCCACGATAATGAAATCGAAAGTTTAGTTTTGATGTATTTTATGTTGTTGTAGTTGTGTTGTTGTATTTTTGTTCAGCAAAATAAGGTGTGACACTATATAAAAACATGATTACATAGGCTATCCGTCTATGGAGTCAAATAGTCTGTGCAAAGTGCCATTAAAATTTAAAGTTTCAGAATATCAAAGAATATCATCGACATTCAACATTCTGTTGGCGGTACGGTCGTACAAAAGGGATGGGGGTGAAACCTGGCGTATGACAGTGTTAGAACGGGGAGGGGGGAGTGCCAAATATTGCCCAAATCGAGCGCACTTATTTTATAAATGTCTCCTGTCACTTATTACCATTAAAACAGCGACCCTTTAGAGTCAAGACATATTCATGTCAGGAGTTCCTAAGTTTGCTAGTTCCGCCCTGGTATTTTAACAGCTAAATGAGGCCAAATTTTGTTTTACGTTTAAATATTCGGGCGTGTTGACCATTTCTTCATTGTAAATTCGTATTTGTACTTTGATGTTACACCAAGAATAACTTTACTTTGCTCGACGTGAGAGGGCAGCTCTCGTAAACATATCAACAGCGAGACATGCGAGAGACATTAGACGGTGTCTTTCAGCCTAAGGTTCCATCCATCATCTGGCCGAGAGGTCCCTGCTATGTCCTTTGTAATGTGGTAAAACCTAGTAAGACAAATTTTTTTGAAATTTTGGGCTTTGGACTTCCCAGGTTGTACCCCATTACATGAAATAATTTATAGTTCTTTTTCGTTTTCATCTTCTGCTTTGAACGAAACCAGTGTGTCAGTTAATTCTGATTTTTCTTTGTTTCTCGGATATGAGTCACATAGAGTTACTAGGTTTTTCTGGAGCAGGAACCTTCCATAAAGTACGTGTTGGGAGGGGGGATTTGGGGGCGTGGGATTACCCCTGTATATGAAAAACGTAGCCTACATTGGGACGGAACGCTCTGTGCGACATAGTCACGGTAATGAATTAAAATTTTAACTGTATTTAACTTTTTTTTTCAACAAAATAAGATATAGGACCACATAAAAATCGGGATATTATGTTCCCTATGAAACAGTCAAATGTTTCGTGCAAAATGTCACCGAACTGATTCACTTATAGCTAGGTTCTTTTAGATAACAAGGGCGCTCATCCTGCCCTGCCTGAAAAACAGCGACCAGTAACATGGCTGTACGGGACCTTTGAAAATATGTAGCAAATTTCAGAATTAACGGTAATTTAACAAAGAGTATTCCTCAGTGCGATTTTCATGTAGGCCTACCATTTGAATTGGATGTTTTTCGGACAGGCCGCCCAGAGCGGCTTTTGGTCGTGAGTCAGTTAAACGTGTCAAAATATCAAGGGTTTATCAGGGACTTTCCACGATTTAACGGCCTCTGTGCAGGTACTAGGCGGGGGATGGGTCAGAAATCGCCAAAATCCGGCGCACTTTCTGGGTGGATGGGCCCTTACAGGCGATGTGACATCCCGTGACTTCCATTGTTTCTGAGGGCACGATCCCATGTCATGCGCATGGATTTAGAGCTTACAGCGGTAAATGATGATAACAATGTAAAAGTGGTCAATGCGTACAGTGAATGTACGTGGGTTTTTTTTTCTCCATGATTGCGGTGGAAAGCCAGAGAGAATATTATTAGTTCCTCCATAGGGTTATACATTTTTTTCTTTAACACCACAATAACAAACGAGCGAGGTAAAAATGCGTACAACGAACGTACTTTTTTTCTTTCATGATTGCGGCGGAAAACCAGAGAGAATATCCTCAGTAGGGTTATACATTTTTTTTTCTTACACTACAGTAACAGAAGAGCGAGGTAAAGAATGGTAAAGCGGGCAAATAAAAGGTGTATGACGTAACAAAGCTGCGGTAAAGAAACAAGACAGAAACGTTACAATGAAACAAACTTTGTCCCAAGCCCTACCGCGACCTCACAGATCGCGATCTTAGTTCTCATTTATTCCATCTCCATTGTCTGAAATACGGGGGTATAACAAATGCACACCTTGTCACTTGTGTTAAAATGTGTTGTGGCACTTATCAAGTTGTTCCACAGTTCCGATTTATTCTAATTCCTTATCCGTAATACTAAAGCCACAAACGTTTAACGTCGAATTTCTCAGTTGTACAAAAAATGGAGTTGGGACAAAAAAAGAACTAAGGTCGCTAGATTTTCTGGTTTTTTTTTTTAAAATAACAAAAGAGCGGCAAATACAGATAAAGTATAGGCCCATTGCGAATGACGTCACAGAGTGATTTTGTTTTGTACTTCCGACACCTAAAATGGCGGGTGGATCAGCTGACGAGTGTAACTTCGAGATATGTCTAAGCGGTTAAAATGCCTGCTGGTTGCATTGCAGTTGACTGTTATGTCAGGGATGGAAAGGATGGATCCAAGCTGGTTAGATTCCCTACCATCCGTGTAAACAAAGGAAAGGAAGTGAAAGAATTGACCGAACGTCTCCCATGTAAGTGAACGCACGTGTCATTGTTTACACACACAGTGAACTTTTTTTAGCTCGCCGCCGATTGGTTCGCGACGCCTGAAGTGCTCACAGTGCAAATCAGCTAACGAATCAAAATCAGTGCTACCATCGTCATGGTTATGCGTCGGTCCTGACAACTAAAATGGCCGATATCAGCAATGGGCCTATAAACGAGTCATGATACGAGATCAGCAAAAATAACAATACCATGGCCCATTAAGTCATGCGGGATAGACTTCTCAACATGGGCCAACTTTTGTATTTCCTCCATCGAGGAAACTCTCTATTATTTTGGTCGGAAGCACAGCAACAATAATAAAAACAGTAGCAATAAAACCATAAGGAGGAGAATATTGCCCAGCCCCCCCCCCCCCTTACCTAAACATCTCCATGGTTGTGTTCTCTCAGCGTTGATTAATATGAGCTGAGAGTTACACGCTCTTGGTTTTGGGAGTTTAGTAATCCTTTCATTGGTCATTTGGAAAAGCCAAAATGTTTATAGAGACGGTGAAAAGAGAAGTGGTGGGGCGAAGAGAGGGAAGGGGGGGAGACCGAGAGAGAGAGAGAGAGAGAGAGGAGAGGAGAAAGAGCTAGAGAGAGAGAGAGAGAGAGAAGAAGGGAGAGAGAGAGAGAGAGAGAAGAAAGAGCTAGGGAGAGAGAGAAGAAAGAGCTAGGGAGAGAGAGAGAGAGAAGAAAGGGAGAGAGAGAGAGAGAAGAAAGAGCTAGGGAGAGAGAGAGAGAGAGAAGAAAGAGCTAGGGGGAGAGAGAGAGAGAGAAGAAAGAGCTAGGGAGAGAGAGAGAGAGAGAAGAAAGAGCTAGGGAGAGAGAGAGGAGAAAGAGCTAGAGCTAGGGAGAGAGAGAGGAGAAAGAGCTAGAGCTAGAGAGAGAGAGAGAGAGAGAGAGAGAGAGAAGGATAGGTAGAGAGAGAAGAGGAGGCAGAGAGTGAATTCAACTTTGTTTTGTTTTACTTCATTTAACTGTGTGTGGATGGTAGATTTCGAACCTCTGGACCCTGGCCATCCACTGGTCATCCAACAAGAAATGTAACATGGAGGAAATTGACAGGCATCAGCACTTTGAAGTTATTTTCTCTAACGTACCACAAATGACACTGACGCAATAATAATCACTGTATGACATCCTTCCATCTTAAGGAATCTCAATGTTTTCACTTCATGAAAGTCTCAATCAGCTGGTTACATGATCAATTACGGTCATTGTGTAGTTGATGAGGTTCAGCGTGACTAGATCTAAAATCTTACCATCATTTCTTTGCTCTAGCAGTTCCATGTTTAAGTCGGCTACAGATTCCCCAGCCATGGAAAATGGTGTATCATCGTTTGACTGGAGTTTGTTTCTGTGACCAAGTTAGTACAGAATCAGTCTGGGATGTGGTCAGTGTCCATCCAGTCAGCTCCATAGCAAATGACATCAACATGCTAATAAACTGCTATTCTGTACCATTTATCTATCACAGCCTACCCCACCTGTTCTGGGCATGAGTACACCTGTGCAAACCACGTATGTATCTCTCAGGCCTGGGTATGTGACGGGGCTGACGACTGTGCCGATGGCTCGGATGAACACAACTGTAGTAAGTTTTATTCTGTTTGAGAATTTTGAAGGACTTAACGCCCAAGACCAAAAAACAGGTCTAAATCTGCTTTTGTAACAAACTGAGGTAAAACTATGAGCGTGTACACGGACTTACAATCTGTCTATGGAATGAAGGTCCAAATCTCGCGAGACGGAATTAAGTAATTATTATTACAACCAAAGTAAAAATAATAAATAACTCATTTCTTTTTCCAAAAGCAATTAAAAGTTAGACCATATTTATTCAAGGGAACAGTTCTGGCTTTGCCATTCGCAATGAAAAAAAAAGAAAATCCGAATTACGTCAGATATGACAGTAAGACGTTTTCACGTAATATACATTACATAACAAATAAATACCATAAACATCGAAGCACATTTGCAAACAAGCAATCGAACTCGCAAAACTCGCTACCGAAGAATATTTTTTTTTGACGGAGAGGAGGGGGTAGGGGCTGTTTCAGATTTGAATGTTCCTGTCTATATCCATATTGTGTATGCATTTGGGGATTACGATAAAGATAACCATTCTATCCAAACGTCATACAAGAAAAAATAATATGACAGATTCATAGGATATCCCCGGCTTTGATGCCTTTTAGTTCTGAGATAATTATAATACATTCTTACTTGTAGCTGTAAAATCTTCTAATGGAATGTTCTGACTTTAGTCTAAAAAAGGAAAAAGAATCTTGCTGTTCTTTGCCATTTGCTGACTGACACTGTTATTGCGGTTTTTTTCCCACTTGAAATAGAAAATTATGCTTGTCACCCCCACGAATGGGCTTGTCCGGAGAGTGGCAAGTGTATACTTCTGTCTGAAGTCTGTGATGGTACAAACCACTGTGCCGCAGGAGGAGATGAAGGTGGCGACTGTGGTAAGTGATTTTTTTACTAAGTGTGATCGGCTGTACTATTTTATTTTGAAATAGGGCGACTTTGGAACTAACTTTTGCATTGAATTTTCAGAAGTTGGCTATTTTGTAATATAATTAAATAAATTTGACTAAATAGGTAGGTTTCAGCGTATTCTTGACAAGACAAAATAATGTTTTTTCTTTGATCAATTGAAGTTGATCTAAATTCAGGAGGAAGACGCAGCAGTACAGCCAGTGTTTTGAGGTCCTGAGGCTTTTGACCCGTTTACTACCTTTAGCCGATTCAATAAATCAGTGCAAAATTTCAATGCTGTGCTGCCAGACTCAATGAAGTGGGTTTTCTAGATGTGCCAACAATATTATTGCATGCTTGCATCAACCCGAAAACCCTTAGCAAAGCATTGCATTCCTCCCTCAGCCGCAATAGAGTTAAACTTCGATGATTTGATTGTAACAGTAAGACGATACGGTACTGAGAAATGAACCTGTAGTGTTTTGAGCATAGATCCTGTGTGCGTGTGTGTATGTATGTGTGCGTGCGTGCGTGTGTACTATTTTACAACAAATTCTCGCAAGAAATACTCGTGTGTCGTGCGACCAAATCGACTGTTGTCTTATGTCTAAGGATCGTGTGTGTCAAATATGAACGTTGGAAGATGCTGGTTTTTTGGAAAGGGAGACGGATAGGGGCGGAGCGAGGGAAAACTAGGTCAAGGTTAAATTACATATATATATTTTTAGGAGATTTAGGTCAACCTTACATAAGATTTAAATTTTTGTACAATTATGTTTGTCATTAAAATGCCAGCATCTCATTGAACTCTGTCGCTGTGTGTTTATATGTCATTCGTGAAAAAAAAAATAACGGAGGCTAACAAAAAAAAAATTAACAGGGGAAATATTATAATATATATTATTATACATGTACTGAACCAACCCCCCCCCCCTCCCCCAAGGGTCGAGGAGGATCATACAAGATAATAAAGGAGAACCCAATTTCTTTGTTTTTATTCCATACAGATATATAAATTGTGACTGTTCTTTGATATGCAATTGTTTGTTTGTGTGCATATACACTCGAGCCAAAAAGTTAAGCAACCCTGGGTTATGCTCAGAACTGACAACTTTATTTTTCAATTAATTCAAACACGTTCATTGGAATCAATTTATTGTTATGTAAGTCTGAAATCACATTCAATTTCATTTTACCCACCCCAAAAATGGGGCTTAATGACTTAAACAAAATTTTCTTTTATACAAAAACAAAAAAGTCAATAATTGAATGGCAAGAGTTCACAAATCTTGTTAGTGAAGGTTGCTTACTCCATGGCATATTGTTCTTTACTACTGTTGGGTTTGAAAAGAAAGATAAATATGAAAATTCTCCCCTTCTGTTGTTTTTTTCTAAACTACGACCGTAACTTGGATCCCCCGCCCCCCCCCCCCCCCACCACCACCACCACCACCACCGCCGCACCCCCTTTTCCTCCGAAAGAAATGAGGCATCAGGGTGTAAGATACCGGTACTGACTTTATTTCTCAACAAAAAAAAATTAAAAAATTCAGTATCAGATCCTTTCTAGAGGCATGTCTGAGAAAGCAGGTCTGGCCTATCTGTTCTTCAACAAATGTAGGCTATTACCTCCCACTGTTAGATTAAGTCTTTTGCCGCACTGTGTCACGTCTGCTTTGCCTCTGTTGTGTGGACTATAGAGATAAGCGTGACCTACCTCGCGCACTAGTGATTCTAAAACAGCCTGCCTTAACTGGTTGTTTCAAAGGGAGATCAAATGCTTGTCAGAACGGATGGAAAACAGATTTGATCTAATATGCTACTAGCCCTATGGACTGGGTATTTTGTTCTCTTTTTTTATAGGCTATATATTATATAATAAAATAATATAATGTTGGCATAGGCTACTTTGTTTTTACTTGCGTTTTTCAGCCAGTTCGTGCGAAGATCTGTCATGTGACAATGCCTGTCACGTGACCCCGTCTGGCGGTGTCTGCCACTGTAGGGAAGGTTATACACTCAGCAAGGAGGACAACCGGACTTGTGTTGGTCAGTCAGTTTAAGTTATTATATAATAATTGTCTTTGTGCTTCTCTGTATGGGAGAGAGAGAGAGAGAGAGATGAAACGAGAGGGGGGGGGGGGGAGAGACAAAGATTCATTTTCTCTCACTTCCACCTCTCTCTTCTCTCTCGGACACTCTGTCTCTCTTTGGCACTATTATAGTTTCATCTCTCTCCTCCTCGCCCCCCTCCCGCCTCCCTTCCACCTTCTCTCTCTCTCGCCTCGTCTTGGAAAGAAAAATCACTGTCAGACATATCGCTGATAATTGACCGTTGGACGAAGTTTCATTATGCATGATTATCACACATAGGCCTTATACACGGGAGTTCCAATAGAGGCACAGCACTACACAGCAAGGACATTTCAAGGACGCGACTTTAAGCATCAGTAGAGGGGCTGGCGATCTGATCCTTCAGAGCACTGATTCTCCAAAATGGGTTGGGGGGGGGGGGGGGATTTCAGTCCGAGGAGGAACACCAGACTAGGAAAGAATGAACCCTTTACAGTTAAATAGAAGATAATGATCCAATGAAATCTACACTTTTCACAAAACCAACTACATTTATAATAGGGACAAAATTATTAGATGGCAATTCAGAATGGGGGAGGAACTAAGGAGACTTGGGATGGCAAAGGTAAGAATGTGGTCTGGAACTCTGAGAAGCACTAGGTGGGAAATTTATTCCCCATGGGTCTTGGCTTGTAACTTCTGGTCCCCAAGACCAGCCTGGTCTGTTTCATCCCTTATAGTTGAGTGTTATGATTGTTAGCGAGTAGTTGGCGATTAACACTAAGAACATGATATAGGTGTTTGTCTAAAACTGTGTGTACCTCGTATGGTACTCCTTCTCATAAAACTGAAAACTCCCATCTTCTCTGTATTATACAGAAGATAATGTCATTATCAGTCTGCTAGTTTGCTGCTGTTTGGAAATGTTTACACTATCAGAAACTGAGAAAGAAACGGTTTAAAATGTAAGCAGTAATAATTAGATTACTGGTTTCATTTCATTCATTCATTTCAGACTGTTTCATTCTCTGGTTCATTTCTCTCTTTCTCTCTCTCTCTCTCTCTCTCTCTCTCTCTCTCTCTGTGTGTTCCCTCCTCTGTCAATATAGTATATATCTCGTTCTCTCTTATTCTGTCCATCTTTCCCTCTCTCATTGTTGGAGATTTTTACTTCTGATTTCCTTTTACTTCTTCTTTCATTTCAGCTGAGGTGATAATTAATGTAATGATTATTTAAAGGTTTGGTTATACAAGGTTACTACAAGAGAAGACAGTTTCAAAATGTGTTAAATCAAACTATGTGTTATGAAAGAGACATTGATCATGTGCTGTACAATAGAGGGTAGCCATGATAACGTAAGCAGCGTCTTGCGATTGGCAGCGTGCCAACAAGGCGATTGGTGGCACCGTCTGTTCAAATGTCGGCGGGCAGTCACCTTGAGTGAGTGAGTGAATGTGGCAAGATGCCCGCAAGTGCAGTGGACACATTGGAATCTGCAAATAGCTGCAATAAACTTCAGTAGTTTCTCTACAACGTCGTGCAGTGCCAATCTCCAATCTCTGTATATCGTTTGTACGGTAGTTTCGGTATCTGTGAAAAATATTCATTTTGTAGAAACCTTGTATATGTTGCAGTCAATTGTTCAAAGCATTATTCAGCAGACATATCGGCGCATGTATAATTATATTCTGTTCACACTGCAGCGTTGGGTTTGATCTCAAGATGAACTTGATAAGGCAGTGCAGTTTTAGCCTTTGTCTGATGCAGGCCATTATGTTATCATTGTACATGTAAAGACATGACACTGTCTACTGATGTATTGTACTGTCATAACGTATTAAGTCTTTGTCCTGACAGCAGCTTTTAAGGAATGGTCATCCTTTAATATTATGCTGGAGGACTGTTTTTGTTTGTTTAATTTGATTTTATTATTTTATTACTCAGAAAATGGCACAGTATAGCTGGGTTTTCTTGTGTACAGAAGCGGAGAAGGCAAACGTTAATCATGCAGTAATTGGAAAGATGTTTCCATGTGTATCAAAAAAGGCATTTCCGGATATATGAAAACATTCTTTCAAGTTTACTACTTCAAAGGTTTTAGACGTTTTCTGTTTCGATTTCTGTATACATGGAAACCCGGTTTTAGTGAGAGCAGTTGTTTTCTTCCCAAAATAAGGTGTAGGATAACATAAAAATCGCGTGGCTATGTACCAGATGAAACAGTTCATGCAAGAACAGTTAACCTGAAGTTGAGTGATGAAAGAATTTTAAAGTATAATTTAATGATTTGTAAGGAGGGATGTCAGTCAAATAATTTTAATATTTTATCATGTTTAGATTTTGATGAATGTTCTACCTGGGGTTACTGCGACCAGCTGTGTACCAATACACAAGGTTCCTACCTGTGCTCCTGTAAGAATGGCTACTTACTGGATCGAGATAATGTGTGTCGGGCTGCAGGCAGTAAGTCATCATTTCTGTCAGATTAGGGGTCGGCAATAAAGTACTTGATTTTGCCAATCCTCTCCTGTGTGCTTTTCACATGCTTTGCCTCAGAAATACCCTGTGCGTCAATGTACATTTTTCACACACACTGGGGACAACAACTACCCCCTCTTAGCTTAGTAACTTTATAGATTACCCTTTAACCATCCAGTGTCTAGTTTCCCACATTTGTAATGCATCATCTGATATCCAACAATCGATTTTTGCAAACACTTTCTAATGAACCAATAAATCATTTCCTTGAACTATTGTACTTCCTCTTTGTTAAAAGGAAAATTAGAATTGATTCAAGAAGCTCAAGGGAACAACCCACTTTTGTGGTTTAATGGTAGGGCCAGGAATTTGGTGTATAGGATTAGGAATTTTGTTTTTCTAAGCAAACTTCTGTTTTCTTTGCGTTTGATAGGGACTGATAAGACGTCAGGACATTATTGTTTTGTCTGGAGAATTTTGAATATGTTCAAATCATGACTGTATGTTTCTCTTCTCCTAACTCTGCTTTTTAAATATTTACAAGAGGCACCAAAAAGTGATTAAAAGTTGGCTCGCAACTGTTTGAATTTTAGGACATAGAAAAAGTGATTGAAAATGCAACATATCAGATGTCTAATACTGTTTAACATACAGCATACCTATGGTCCTATACTATCCATTTGTAGGCCAAACAATGTTTCTCCAAAATCTGAGTTGTATGGACAGAAACATAGAGTAATGGTATGCTGATTTAATTTTATCCTCGTTTAGGTAACAATGTCAAGCTGGTTGTATCGACTGCTACTAAAGTGATGACTATGGATAGAAATGGTAAAAATATCCAAGATGTTGTATTGGTTGATGCAGTGGATGTGGATGTAGATATCGCTGGTGGTGAAATTTACTACATCAACAACACTGATAATCAGGTACATATATGCTTTTCAATGCCATCTGGAAAGAATAAAGATGTTTTTCAGCACTGGTCAACAATGAAATCTCTGAAAAATTTATTGAGAAAACTTTTGACTCCATGAACAGGTGTAATGGACTTCTTCCACATATAGAGCTATTTATGGAATGTCCGAAAAGTCTGGACGCATGGGCAAAAATGTATTTAAAAGTTTTATTACAATAACTGTTCAAATTGACTGCTTTGGACTTTTGGACACTTGTGTATAATTCATCTTTCACCTTTCACCTAGGCATTGTCCATCCACTGCAGGATTTAGTCCTCTGACAACGACTTCCATTCCTTTCAGTCTGATGCCATCCTCATCCATGTTGTTACCCCCTCTCTTTCTAATACCATCCTGCCATCTTCTTCCTGGTCATCCTCGTGTTCTTTTCCTGTCCATTCAGTGGAGCGTTTTGTCCATCTGTTATCATTCATCCTTCCCACATGTCCACCCCAATTCCACTTTTGTTGTGGCATGAATTTTTACTATGTCCTTTAGCTTTGTTTGTTTGCGTATTTCGGTGTGGGGAATTTTATCTTATGTTAAGCATTCTTCTTTGCATTGCCCTCTGGGTTGTTCTTAATTTGTTTGTAGGTTGTTTTGTAAACGACCATGTTTGGCCACCATAGGTAATCAATGGAATAATGCACTGATTGAATACTTGTCTTTTAAGGGACATTGGCAGTTCTCTTTGTTTTTTTCCAAAGCAGCTCCACGCTGCTCTTATTCTAGAGTCTGTTTCAGTTTTTAAGTTGTATTCCAAATGTATTGTCTGCCCTAGGTATTTATATTCCATGACTATTTTCATTGAAGAAGTCGCAGAATTTGTGGATAATTACACTGAATAAAGAATGTTGAACATTTCTTCATGTAGCCGCTCAGTACTAATGTTGTAACATGCAGGGCCGATTTCCTCATTTAGTGCAGCAATTGTTCTAGGCTGATTCCGACAGACTACTGACTTATTATAGTACATTTTATTACTGCCTAGATGATACTTGTTTAACCTTCGTGTTTTACAAGTTTTTTCGTAAATCTCGAAACATGTAAAATTGTAATTATAGTGAATGGTGCAGATTGTTAATAGAATTGCATTGCCATATCATGTAGGGGTAAGCGCTATCAAAAACACTGTATCACAACAATTACTAAAGCCAATTCAGAGATCAGGAGACAGTGCAGTATTTTCCCAACACTCTGCAAGATAAGTTTATCCGTGATCACCATTCTTGGATGCTGTGATTGGAAAATATTGATGTTTTTTTTTTCTTATTACAGATCCATTTCATAAAGACTTAGAATGCTAAAAATTTTCTACTTTGACATCTTAATATATTATTCGAAATACTTTTCTCATAGCATATTTCAAACTGAATCCATAACTTTGACCATAGTGATGTAAGTACACACATTATCTGTGTACACAAATATTCAGAGTGAGAGTTTTTTCTCAGGTTTACAGTATAGCTGATAGTGGGACAGGCACACCCACTCGTCTCCCAATCCAAGGCTTGGCCATGCCAGTGGACATTGCCTTTAACTGGCTAACTAGAAGTCTGTACCTTGTTGACCGTGACACGGCACGCATAGAGCTGTTTGACCTGCCCACAGGACTCCAACAAAGCATTGTATCTAACAATTTACAAACACCAGTGGCAATAGCTGTGGATCCAAATGTTGGGTAAGCGGTAGAACTTTGGTTTATGTTTTCAAATTTAGAACCTAGCCAGGAGGGAGTAATTCATACTTAGTGGTGATCTCCTGCACATGATTTCCAGCCAGCAACCTTACCTAATCCAATGGATGACACCATTCTGACATAGGTCTGTACAACTGTCAGTTCGCTGTAGCCAGCGGTAGATCTACTATGAAAGTAATGAAGCCTAAGCTGCCGGACCACTAATCCCAAAGGGGCTCTGAAGAAACTTTTTTTAATGAATGAATTTTGTATGTTGCTCTATTATTGCTGGTTGTGAAGGGACCCCATAACAGTTCTAGTTCCAGGGTCCCAAAAATGTAGTTCCATCAGCCAATGGATGTAGCAAGTCCACCCCTACAGTAATCCTGCCAACCCTGTGGAAATCCTGTACAAATCTACATCAGATTGATGTAGGGCTGCTGGCAGGGGTCTGCTGAAAAGGTTTCCCAAAGATCACAGCTGCAGTCCTAGTTAAGAAATAGAAAAAAGGTGAAAAGGGATAGGGAATGAAATACAATACAATTATTTATTCCGTAAAAACTGCAAACTGATGTTTTACCGAACCTGTCAAAGTGGACGAGTAAGTGAACTTTTGATTATTAATTTGTTATGGAATATTTGACCAATGCCTGAAATAGCAAAGTCATATTGTGCCAGTCCAGTCTCTTTTCCAGGAAGCAGAAAATATAATTTAGTAGCATGCACTAGATGTGGCACCTGGCATTGCCCAAAATAAACATATTGTTTTCTCTCTCTCTCTTTCTCACCCGCTCTCTTTGTCCCTCTCTGTCTCTGTGTCTCTGTCTGTCTGTGTGTCTGTCTCTGATAATATACAGTCTTGCTTCAGATCTCATGCATTTCAGGGCACTGCACAATTATATTTAAGTCTGGAAATTGCACCACATTGAATGCATGGTCAAATGCAATCACCCATCTAGGCCTGTACCATCTAGGCTTATGAGAGGGAGCAAAAAAAGAGACTATTGTATTTTACTTTCATAGCTGCATTTAATAGATGCTCAAAACTTGAAACAACACAGAAAGTTGATGCAAAAGAGACTGGGTTAGATCAGTTGACATTTGAGAAAATTAATTTTAGTTTTTGAAATTATTATTCTAATGCCGAGCAAAAATTGCATCATAACAAAATACTCTCACCATTATTTTTTAATAATAGGATGCACCACTAAAAGAATGATTTAAATTAGCCACTGTTGCACCATGATAGCTTTGCTAGTGTTCATAAACCAGGAACTTTCGTTTTTTCCTATTTCCTTACCAGCTATTTGTTCTTTGCTGACCGTGGGGAGAAAGGGCCGAATATGCAACCACGGATAGAGCGGATATATATGGATGGCAGTCGCAGGTGGGATCTGAAACTGACCAAGGTTTTACATCCACAAGCTCTCACTTTGGACACAGTGAACCAAAGAGTATTTTGGGTGGACTCCCATTTAGATCACCTGGACACTGTGGATTACAATGGACAAAACAGGTAGCACACAAGCAATGTGTTTGTGTTGATATAGCTTGTCTAGTATTTTGTATTTTTGTATTTGTATTTTGTATACTTCTTTAATCCCATTTGGGAAATTTGCCTTTGTGTAATTGCAGCCCAGTTACAACTGGAGCAGGCACATCGTCGCCACAGTGCAGCGGCATTTTGGGGGGGGGGGGGGGTGAGAGGGGTGAGGGAGGAGGGGGAGGGAGTGGTAGCGATGAATTTTATTTGATTTTGCATGGGTAGTGGCCTGTTTGGCCTGCTTTTTTCGATTTCCAACTGCCAAGGTATCTTTAACGTGTGCACGGGCCCTCTGAGATTTTCGTCCTTGTCCGAGAAGACTAGGTGCTTGATCCTATCTCCCAAAGGACCACAGACAAGAAAATATGAGAAAAATCCCAAAATTCCAACATGCCTGCACCGACCGGGACTTGAACCTGGTACCATCGGCATGAGAGGCAAGCGCCTTGCCTCTAGACCACGGTGTCCCTGATTTGATTATGATATGTGACTGAATCTATATGGTCAGCTGGCTGTTGGAGCTTCATTAAAACTAGCCCTTGAGAGGCTGGTGTGGGGGGGTCCACAGTCTAATGACAAAGCCAAATAGAGAAAATACAGAATTGTGTTCACTGTTCAGCTAGAACTTTTATGCAAAATACTGCACTCGCCTAATAACAACCTTAAAGGCAAGTTTTGACAAGGTTCCAACAGCCCGACCAACAATATATATTTGTGATGCAATGCGACTGTTTGGTCCAGAAGGTACAGGCCTCGTTATTGAGTAATTGCCCAAACAAACCCTTCTCAAAATTTTACGTCTTAAAACAAGTGATAGTCATCAACTTCAATTGCTTCTAACACATTCAAAAAATGTTCAGAATTCAATAAATCTAGCATCAAATCCAAGGGGAAAGAGTTCTCTTTCACTTAATATCAATAACTCAGGTTACCTAAAATGTGCCTTGTGGATGGAACCGTCATGATGCATCACATATATATTTGAGGACGGGAAAAATATTTACAGGTTTGCTCATTAACTGCAACTCATACAGCTTTTGTTTAATATTTTTTCAGCATATTTGCATTGTAGCATAGTTTCCATGAATATAAAAATCTGTTGTTGTTGACAATCTGACAAGTTATTTATAGTAAATAACTTATTTTCAAAAACAAAAAACACATGCCTTTTTTCCTTGTCAAGGACTCGCAATAGATGAGTATCTGGGTCAGTGAAATTGTAAGAAATTTTCTTTGAATGGTATTTCAGTTTTTTAATATTTTTTTACCAGAAGAAGGTCATCTGTGACTGAAAGCTTGAGTTCATCTGCCTTTCCATTTCTAATTCTTTTGTGGTTTCTTGCAACTTTTCTTTATTGTTCGTTTTTAACATGGAGCTTTGCAATGTACAGCTTTTATTTTTTTTTGCCATATAAGCCAAAACCAACTTTCACAGCCATAATTATTATTGTTGTTGTTCTCCTGTTCTGCAGTGTTTTTGAATGTTCGTTCTTGTTGTATGCTCAGTCTGCATTAAACTGTATATATATATATATATTTATATAGATATATAATATACATATCAAAAGTTGCTTTTGAAACAACACAAATAAAAAACTGAAGGATTTTGAAGTAATTCTAGAGGATCCAGAGTAAAAAAATCTGCCAAGTAAGGGTTAACTTTGTTCTAAGCCTTGCTGTGATTCTACAGATTTTCTGTAAATTTTAAAGTAAATATTTTGTATTTTATCGCCATATATATTGCAGCACAGATACCATTAACTTGAGAATCTATTCTTGTTTGCGTTGTTATTGTTGCCAGTGTGACAAGTTAGTAATACTAAACAACTGTTATGTTGCCAGACGTACCATCATCTCAGGTGGACAAAATATCCCCGCTCCAGTATCAGTGGCTGTTTTTGAGAACCAACTATTCTTTGCTGACATCACCAAGTTGGCTATATTGCTAGTCAACAAAACTGAGTCATCCACTCACCCAACAAGTTTGCAACAGATTCAGAAAATAGATGTGGGAATTCCCACTGCAGTGGTTGTGTCGCACCAGTCCCTACAAAAACTGACTGCAAGAGGTTAGTTCATCGTGTTTGTTCCAACTCCAACTTTTGCACAACTGGGAAATTCAATGTTAAATGTTTGCAGCTTTAGTATTGTTGGATGAACTACGAGTGGCTACGTGGTTAATGTGGGTTCAGTAGTAACTCCCTTAAGAAGGATACACAGGATAAACACAGGATTCTGCAGGCAATCTTATTTATTGACAAATGCCTCAACATAAAGGTATCACTACCAAACAAAAAGCCCAACCAGCCATGAGCCAAAGTTTCTCCGGGTCCTGTGCTACCGCTTCATGCCTTATGGGGCGGGGTGGCGATGGCAAGCGTCGGCAAGCCTCTGAACTTCTACGGGCCCGGGTTGCTGGTCTGGGTTCACTGTGCGGTCGGCTCTTGTCTCTGCGTCTTTGATGGAGTGTACTGACCACTCGAACTGGCATCTTATTTATGAGCTCACGCGGATGTAGGAGAGAGTTAGTACGTAGTCCAGTTTTGGACAAGTGAAGTCCAGCCCGACAATAAAACTGGTTAGGGTCCTAACACAATCGAATCCACAGAGCGGTTAAAAGGGTGCACACAAAAGTCAATTAGATATCCCAGTAAACTGCAGAAATTACTCTATGGTCCCCTCCAGCTGTAATTGAATAAATTTGACCCAGGTTGGAATTATCGGGGATAACATGCGCCTAACTCATAGTTTACTTTAAATCCGAGACCCTCTTATTAATTATTTCAATAGGATATGTGCATCAAAGTACAACAAAATTGGTACCATTATAAAGTAGAAACTCGCT
Source organism: Onchidella celtica (assembly GCA_963931925.1). Lineage (NCBI taxonomy): Eukaryota > Metazoa > Mollusca > Gastropoda > Systellommatophora > Onchidiidae > Onchidella > Onchidella celtica. The sequence continues at coordinate 4,895,892 of OZ007583.1, read as the reverse complement.
GCTAAAATTCTAACTGACTACTTTTACCAGATAATAGTTTTAATATAAATTTTCAAAGTGACAGGACTAACAACATTTGCCAGATTTGTGTGGGATACTTTAGTCCATTAATATGACGTATCTCCGTTGATAACAAACGTTATCATAAATACCTATATTGTACCGATAGGGTATTGTCTACTCTCAAAAATGAATTCGGGTTCCCGTCTTTCTGTCGGTGGATAACAACAAATGAGCGAGTTGTAAGAAACTTAAAACCATGATATAAAAGCTGGAAGCCCGCTTGTCAACATTTCCAATTGACCAATCAAAATGCGCGCTTTTCACCGTGATGTGAATAACGGGTCCCGCGCTACTATTACAAGGGAAATAATCCAATTAATGGTACTCGGCCAAGTGCCCATAAAATACTATGAGTGGCCGTCCCTCACTCACGCACTAGCGCTACCATGAAAGCACATTGAAAATGGAAAGTCGTTCATCCTCTCACAGTATTATAGTAAGGAGTTAGAATAAATTGGAACTGTGGAACAACTTCTTAAATGCCATGCCACCACGCATTTTAAACAGGTGTCAAAGGGGGCATTTGTTATAACTCATCTACACACTAAGAAATCTCCAGTTTTTCAGGAAATTGAACAAACAAGAACTAAGGTCCTTTCATGGTTTATCCTCGTCTTTGTCAACATTATTCATCACTGTTGTTCACGAAGCGACGTGGTCTTGAAACTTACAGATTTTAATATAGCTTACAGCTCGGTTGTTGAGATAAAAAGCATAGCATGAAGCTCTGATCAGTTTACAAGTTTGATCCTCGTCACCAAATATGTCATGACCTGTGATAGTGTGGATGGATCTGGATGTAGACGCTCAAGACGAGATGCTTAAAGAAAGTCAACAACCAGCCATCTCTTCCTCTGATGACCCAACTGATTTTATGTTATATTTCTACAAAGAAGAGTACATTCTTCAGGGGACATAACTATAACAATTCTTTTAACAAACATTTCAAATATCTAACACTAACAGATAATACATTACACTAAGACTCATTATTCTATCTCCATTTTTCACAAGAATTGAGATTAGGCCACAGTATGACAGAATAAAATGCACTCTGTCATTCCTGTGAAAATTGTGCAGTTATCTCACCTTTGGAGTAGATTTTAGAGTGTTAAAAAGTTGTTCTAACATTTTGTAAAGTTTAACTACAAAACACAAGTGATTTTCTCAAAGCACATTGATGTGGAGATGAAATAATGCGGTGCCTGAGGCAATGTACTGTTAAATACAAGTTGAATCTGCATGATGACAAGAAGGCACTAGAATCAAAAATCATTTCAAAATTATTATATGAAACACCATAGCTACATCTTCTCATCAGTTTATATTACATTCAGTTAATGTTACACTGGATAAAGTACTTTGCACTTCATGACATCCAAATGCCCATAAATTTCATGATAAAATTAACTGTGTTAGGTTACAATGCAGGTTCTCCTACTGAAGTTTTAATTTTAGATTTTATCCTAAATGAAATTGCAGGATTAATATCTTTTCAGTAGTATTTTACTTAGGAAAAGAGCATTGCAAAATTCAAGCATCTTTGGCTCAGGAGGAACCAGTATACCTTGACAGTTTAAAATACTGTGTCAGTCTGTAGAACTTTAATTGTACAATTACTTTTTGAAAGAAATTCTCCAGTCTGATACATTCTCAGTCATATTTTTGAAAAGATGAAAATTTATATACTTGCGGTTCAAGCTGTTCTTGTGGGCACTTGTAATGGTTTGAGTATAATTGATCTCGTTGCCAGGTACCAATCCCTGTCGAGGTAACCCATGTCAACACATTTGTGCACTTTCACATACAACAGACAACAATGGACTGGGCTACAGATGTCTGTGTAAGGCAGGGTACGAGCTGAACACAGACATGGTCAATTGTACAAGTAAGTGCTAGAGTCCCGTTTTCAGCTTGTTATTCATTTTTTTTTCTTCAGCTTCTCGTCTCATTTTCAGCTTTATGAACACAGAAATGGCCAAGTGAACAAGTAAGGCCTAAAGTCTTGTTTTAGCTTTTTGTCCAATTTTCAGATTTTTGCCCATTTTCAACTTTATGAACACAGATGTGGTCAAATGCATAAGGGTGTCCTAGAGTCCCATTTTCAGCTTTTTGTCATTTTCAGGTTTTTGAACTCATACATGGCTAACTGCTGTACAAGTAAGTCTTCTAGTCCCATTTTCAGCTTTTAGAAGACAGATATGGTCAGCTGTAAGCAAGCAAGTCCTCATAAAAGTCCTATTTTTGGCTCTTTTTACCATAGTCATTTCTTTGTTGGACCTGCAGGAACAAGCCAGGGATACCATCACAACATCAGTCTTGTCATATTAATATTTCCCTCACTGAAGAAAAGAGGCTCGTGAGTTTACTGTAAACATTAAATGCTGTCTCTAATTGAATACATCCATGAAATTATATGATGTCTTATTGTGACCTTTTCTTATTTCAGAAATTGACAAGTTTATCCTGTTTGCATCACCACACTGCATCCGAGGAATTTCTCTTGAGGAACCTGGCCAGTATCCTATAGATGCTATACCAGCCATTGTAGGCCAGCGTTGGGGTCGGTTGGGGGTGAATTATGTAGCCTTGGACTATGATGCTGAAAATGAGACAGTTTTCTTTTCAGATGTCAGAAACAGAGTCATATACAGGGCTAAAATTGGGCAGTCAGGTACGTATGAGTGTCCCTATCATGAAACCACACAAGTGCGTGGGCATACCTGCAGATGGCAACTCTTTCTTGTCAAATCGTCACTGCTCTATGATAATGGCATGTGTCAGACTTAAGTCAAAAGACAATTGACAGTTCACTGCATTCCTGAGCATGAGGGCTATCTGATAATATCATAGGAACTTGTGCCAGTAGGAAGATGTAATAATCCAATAGAATCATAATGGCATAAGTCACCAAATGACAGGAAAAAACCAGTTTTGTCTTAATCCTATCCCAAAGGTGTCAAAAATGACTTGTGCTCTAAGTGTAGAGCAGTGATGAAATATTTTACGAACTTCTTAATTCTTTTTTTTTTTTGTTGATTAGGATTTGAGAGTGGGTCAGTTCTGTATTTCAAATGTTTATTTGTTTTAGGATAAGAAAAACATTTGCCATAAAACAGTTTTTTTCTCTCCAGTGAAATGAGATTGATTTGAGGTCTTTATTTTAGGAGGTTCGCTGCCCTTGGCATTTACACCTCACTTTACTTGTTTTATTATTTCTTGTTCTGGCGGGGGGGGGGGGGGGGGGGGGGGGAGATGATATGGATAAATTTTAATCTATTAATTTCAATTTTGCCCGGGCAGCGGCCTTTCGGCCTGCTCTTTACGATTTCCAACTGCCAAGGTATCTTTAATGTGCGCAACGGGCACACGGGCCCTCCGAATTTTTTCGTCCTTATCCGAGAAGACTAGGTACTCGATCCTACCCCCCAATAGGACCAGGGACTTGAAAATATGAGAAAAATCCAATTTCCAAGAAGTACTCGATCCTACCCCCCAATAGGACCAGGGACTTGAAAATATGAGAAAAATCCACTTTCCAACATGCCTGCACTGCCCGGGTTTAGAACCCGGGACCCTTGGCATGAGAGGCGAGCACCTTGCCTCTAGACCACCTTGTCCCCAGTGAAATGAGATCCTTTGTCCTTGTTCTATTTGGTGATAGCCCTAGCAAGTGTGCATTTTGCTCTGTCAACCCTCGCAGTAATATGGAAATCTGCTTCCGGTTGCCATTCAGTTGATTGGCAGAAAACCCAGCAACTTAAGCACTAAAACTAGAAAACTGTGTCACAAATCACTATATCATAGGCTTGTCAACTAGGCCACAAGGAAGAGGTTATATGAATTCGTGGGTTTATCGTTGGCTGACAAGGGAGACGTGACCACAGTATTATGAGTTTAGCAAACTGGGGCGCGGGAAGAGAGGACCATGATATCGTAGTCTTTCATATCAATAGTGGACATTGAGAAAAAAAAAACCAAAATCCTGGCTCAGACACTTCAAGGGTTAAGAATATTCATGGATTGGTCAGGCCAAAGGCGACCTCCTGACATTGTATAAGAAATAACAGAGGAAATATGATCAAAATACAAAGAGAAAGGATAGAAAACATTCAGCTGAATTCAGTTAAGGGATTAGAACATAATGTTTTAATTCATTCTTCTTACTGGCTCTTCCTCTTTTTATTACCATTCCCCTAACCCAAATGTCACAAAATATCAACTTTTGATTTATTTTCCTTTTCAAGTGATTGTAACTGATGCTTTCATATCCTTGATTTAAAATTGCAGAGTTTGCTATTCTCTGCCTTGTAATGAGTTAAAAATGACACAGTTGTACTGTTATTTCCTGTGAAACTGTGAGAACTCCTCACAACTTTATGTTTCTGACTTAACAAATACAAGCTGTAATGTCTCATGAGCTGGAACTAACAAAAAGCTATAGTACGGAACGGAATATATACATTACCGTATATTTGTATTCACCTAACTCCAATTTTGAAATTTTTACAAGAGAAAAATGATTAAAGATTAGCTTGTGAACGTTTAAATTCCAGGAAATGGATTACCGTAAGTAATTGAAAATGCCACACCCTAAATGTCCAATATTGTTTACACTATAGCCATGGTGATGCACTATCTGTTTACACGCTTAACAATTTTTCTTCAAAATTCGAGTTAGGTTAATAGAAATATTCAGTAACAATAATTTCATTTCTCTTTGAAGAACCTGAACCCCAGCTGGTGACCGACATTGGCTCTGTGGAGGGGATCACCTACGACTGGATATCCAAGAATTTGTTCTTCACCGACTTCAGACGCAGCACCATTTCTGTTGTCCGAGTTGATCACCCAACTGACAGAAGAGATCTGATAAAAAATTTAGGCAATGCTAGGTCCATAGTTGTCCACCCTTTACAAGGGTAAGCCTGGGTTGTTGCAGATCTTGTTAGTTTTGTATTCCTTAGGTTGACAAAATATTATGGTTTTCTATTATTTTAACTTACTTTGCAACACTGGTTTTGTGTATGCATGTTAAAATTTACTTCAAGACTCTTATGCACAAACTGCCACCAGAACTCATTAGAAACCTTTTCTGTTTCATTGAAAATACACAGTGGACTGCGAGAAATATGCAGCTCTGCTTGTGCTTTATGAATGGTTTTATAGAAATAATATAATAAGAAGTTACAGAAGATTATGTAATTTGTTGCTCCCACAATTCCAATCCCTGTTTTGAATGTTTAAACAGCGAATTTTACAGATTTTATTATGTAATAATTGAAATAATGTCTGCGTCTGAACCAAGAAATCCTGAAGCTTCATTTGGTATCATGTTTTATAATTTCAGTTAAATACTGTCTTATCAGCATGACTGGCAAGTAAAATTTTCCAGGCTTTATGAAGCATAAGTTAGATAATGCAAAGAAACTTGATATTGTGTTTGTCTGTGTGGATCAGGTTCTTGTTCTACTCTGATTGGCTGAGGAACTCACGCCAAAGTGCCTACATTGCTCGCTCTTTCACGGACGGAACAAATATCACACGCATACGAGGGAATCAGCTAGGCTGGCCTAATGGACTGACAATTGATTTCATGAGTGATCGTTTATATTGGGCAGATGCTTATTTTGACAGGTAACAAGGCTGTGGAGTGTATGAATGGTGCAAGAGTGTTCCTCATATGCTATTGTTTTGTTTGGAGATTTACGATTGTTTGGTTGTCAAGAGGTAAATTAAGATTATTTTTATCTGAAACTGCAGCTCATTAGTATCATTTTGAGCATAAACAAGACAAGACAAGCCTGTGACCTGTTGGGTTACTCTGTGAGAGACTAAATTTTCTAGCTTGATAGAGGCCTGATTGCAACAGTTGTTCACAAGACACCACCTCAGACTAAAAGGAACATAAGTTTGGTTACTATTGATGCAGACATGGCAGTGCGTTTGAGGGTACAAACAGACAAACGGAATGAGAAACTTAGTGGTATATAGAATAGATGAAAACTGCATCATCTTTCAACTTTCATTCAGTGTTGTTAACCTACAGAACTGGGGAAAGGAAGTAATTATTTCCACTGCTTAGATGTATTTTAGGTGTTGATGACATCGTCGGTATGTAGTGGTTCTCGGGTCTAAGTTGGTTAATTTACAACACACCTCAGGAATTCATATTATTTCCATTGTTACTGGTGGATTGCATATTGTAAAATACAAGGCTCAGTAAGGTGTTATGACATGTTTGTCTTCAGTGTGTGAATTAAAAAAAAAGAATGATCATGAGCTTGCAAACTATATGAAAACTTTCCCGATTTTTAATAAGACTTACAATCAGTCATATAGCTCGTATTCACCTGAAATTTTGAAGATGCCTACCTTTCGACATGCAGAGAGTTCTTTTTTTAAATTTGGACATTTGAAATGATTGGGAAGTATTTTTTGAGTTTGTTTTGTGCGGCTGATTGCTCGCCTCTGTTCCTTTTTTTCCAATACAAGAGAGCTGCTTTTTAAAATTTTTTCGTATTAAGTGCGATAGGGACAATGAACACATTTTTCTGTATTCGGTGTTTCATAGAAACATTCTTACCCCAGCACTACTTTCTGTTTCTTCTGAGCTTAGGGCAAAAAAAGCAAACTAAAAAACCCTCATTAATGAGTCATTAGCATAGCCAATCAGAATTCAGTACTTTATGTGGTAGGGATTTAAATAAGAACACAGTCATTTCTTGGTGGTACTTTTGTCCTTTACTGTTTCCAGAATGGGACAGTTATTGGTTTTGTTAGATTTTCCATTATGATTTGCTTTTCACTTTCACTTAGGATTCATTGCACATTATTCTTGCATTAATTGTTGCTAATGTTTGGTTTTTACAAAATACAACTTTTTGGGGTTTTTTTTTGTGGCCGTTTTCAACTTTGACTCCAATGTGACAAATTTTTTTTTCAGAATTCAACACTCTAGACTAGATGGAGGTGACCTACAGACACTGACTGGCCATACAATTGTCCATCCATTTGGTATAGCCATCTATAAAGGTGAATTGATCTTTATGTCACCTGGACTATTTTGCCCATGCCAAGTTTTGGGAAAAGACTGAATTGTAATATATTATTTACTGACATGTACACATCTTCTGCATGAATTCTGAAAAAGAAAGCATGTGCCTAACAGTCAGATTTTCCCTTTTTTGCTCTGTGTTTGAGTTTTAATACTTTGAGTCTTTTTATTAGAGACATCTCAGGTGACCAGTTTGTTAACTCATACACGATTTCATCATCCTTTGTTCCTGGTTTAAAAAAGTATATGATTTGACTGTATGGTGACCTGGACATGAAAACTGAAAATTGATAAAATTCTCTGCAAAGTTCTTTAGGGCTTTGTACAAAATGTTTTGTTTCTCGAAACCTGAACTGTTTTAAGAAAACCTGAAGCTTTGACATTCTGTGTTTAGTCATTTCTTTTTTTTACCAAGCAAGGAAGATAGATTAAGATGAGTTTAAAAATCAGTTTTATTATTGTTGCAAGTTATGAAAAATGTATGTGTATCCGGACATTAGCCGTATCATTTTCTAATAATCTCTGAGATTTTGTTTTATCATCTAGCTGGGATATATACAGGGTATCCCATAATTCTGTATCAATAAGCAAAAGTGTATTTTAAAGTTTTATTACAATAGATGCTCAAATTGATGGCCCTAGACTTTGGGTACATGAGAACGAGTTCATTGCAGTCTGCTACTGGCTCTATGAAAGCTATCTTGGATCTGAAATAAAAAGAAAGTTTCAATTTTTATATAGGGAGAAATACCTGTGAATCCAGACATTTGATACACTAAGTATACAACATATAAAATTTACATTATAACCTTTCCAGATTACATCTATTACACTGACTGGCGACTTCAGTCAATTGTGCGTATCAATAAACGTGGGGGGCAAGAGATGAAGATGAGGTTTGGTATCGGTCGTGTGATGGGCATTAGAATATTTGACCCCAGTCTACAGCCGGTATCAAGTAAGTGTTTTTTCCACATGATTTTTCCTTCTTACTGTCTTGTTTTACGTAATCTGTTGTTGTTGTTTCCTCTGTGTGTCTGTTGTATGGACATTACTAATGGAGTTTTGATTCTTTCTTGGGTATAACTCAAGCAAAGAATTTAGCTGTAATATTGTCTTATCCAGTGTTAGATTGTCCATTCTGTATATTAAGCATCAAGACGGATGAGGTTTATTTTTGTTTTCTCGCCTGTTTGTCATGCCCTGAACTCTTTTACTCATAAAGTTTTAGGCTTTGGCTCTGGACTCCTTTTTTGTGTCTCTCTAGAAGACCGTTGGGGTGTCACAGAAGACTGGAGATTGGCCTGGAAGAAAACTAAAAGGGTTTATACAATTTGAAACACTTATGTCATCTAGATCTTCAAAACTTACTGACCCTTAGTGTCTTGTAGGTTAAGGAATGGGAGGGGTGGGAGTAAATCATTGTTGGACTGTGCTCGGGGCATCAGTTGGCTTTAACTGGAACTGGTCTCATTACATTGCATGTTTCTGCTATTTCTGCTTTTTATCTCCCTTCTGTTTGTTGCTGCCTCGTATATTCTTCATGGTACATGCCTGGATGTGTGAAGTGGACATTACAAACAGGGTTCTTTTCTGTCTTATCTTTCATTTCATCTTCCTGTCATTTGTTTTCTTGATACTTATTGGTGGTTGTGGGACTATGATGAGCTATCCCTTCTTAGCCATGTTTTAAGTAAATCAGGCTTGAATTTTTTAGATTCATCCATATTGCTTTTGATGCCATGTCTTTGCCATAACTTCCATTAACCTTGTAACTTGTGACCTTTGTTGTTGTTTGTTCCATCCCCACTTTTTTTGCATTATTGTGAAATTCGACGTTAAACATTTAAGGCTTTAGTATTATTTTAAGAAGGAGTTGGAATAAATCGGAACTGTGAAACAGCTTGATAAGTTCCACAGTACATTTTAAACAAGTGCCAAAGTATGCGTTTGGCATACCTCTTCTGCATACTAAAAGATCTCCAGCTTTTCAGAAAATGGGAACAGAACAAATAAGACCTACGTTCACGAATGATTTGTAAAGAAATGATGGTGGCATTCTTTTGCAGTATGACATAGAGAATACAGTGTGATATATTGAGCAGAAATTGCAGAAACTGAGAAATAACTAAAAATATGGGGTGGCCTACTTTAAATACTAATGTTGAAGTCTTAGTTTATTCAGGGTACTAGCCTGTGCTTTTTCCCCATATTTACTGCTGTTTTTTATTCCTTTTTTCTTGCTGCTTTTTTCATCTTCCTCTTCTAGCCATCTCCCAGAGCCCTCTAAAGGGCTGTTTGGCCCCGGGAAGAGCTGATTGAACTCTGTAGTGACAAATTAATTGTTGTCATGTTAGTTATTGTCCTTCATATGTCTGGTGTAGACTTCTTCTGTAAATGTTCTTCTCTTGTTGACCAGGCCAGAACCCCTGTCATCTGCGAAATGGTGACTGCTCCAACTTCTGTTTTGTTGTCCCTGTGGTCGGAGGCTTGAGTCAGGTCGGGCGACATTGCGGTTGTCCCTATGGTATGAAGCTTGGCCGAGACCAACGGACATGTGAAGCCAACCCTGATGAAGTGGAGGTCACCACATGTCGTCCAGGCTTGTATCAGTGCCAGAATGGACGTTGTATCCCTAACTCTTACAGATGTGACAGAGATAATGACTGTCTAGACTTCTCAGATGAAAAAGATTGCCCAGAAGGTCAGTTATGATCAAGTTTGTTCTTGTTTTCTTAAGAATATGCTTAAGATGTAGGCATTTGTGAAGTAATATGTCACAGCCACCAAAGTTGAGAAAATTAAGTGAAATAGTGGTTGAGGCTCAATATATTTATTTTTGCCAGTTTGATTTATAATGTCTTGCATTGTTTTGCGATAAAGGAATGATACGTTTTTTTGTCCTAAACATTATTTTCCCAAGTTAGGCAGCATCTCTACAAATCTTTGTTTGCTTGTTCATATTTATGTGTACATTGATGTGTAGGTATTTGTTACTAAATGTAAACAAACATAATTGAATTAAAAAATATTTGGTCAAACTCTTCACATTATATTGGCAACCATTCTTGCAGAATGTGTCAGGCCAGAGTTTTCTGCTATTGTATCGCTAGAAAGGGAAGAAGAAAACAGAGAAAAATACAAGTGTGTATCCAACACCATGAGTCAGTCCATAAAAATAGAGCTGTAAACTGTAAAAAATCACCATTGCCTGTCATCAACAATAACAACTTGATATACATAGACTGCTCTAACATGATCCAAGAATATGTCACCAATCTTAGAATTTCTTGCCTGAATGCACAGTCCTGTCGAAATAAACGTGAAGAAGTGTGTAGCCTAATGGAAGATATGAACATGGACATACTTTGTATAACTGAATCATGGTTGCAGGAGACAGGAGATGACCCTATACTTGTTGAACTGTCACCACCTGGTTTTGCATGTAAATCATTCCCAAGAGAGGGTCGAAGGGGAGGAGGCATTGCTTTCATATATCGGCAAGACATCAAATCTGCAAATGCATTCAGGAATCTACCATCACTCGAAACAAAATTTGAAAGTTTTGAGGCAGCTTTTCTTACGTTGTCACCAATGCAAAACGTACTGTTTTATGTTGTTTGCATTTACAGACCTCCGCCATCTAAGAAAAATACATGTACCATCTCACAATTTCTGGCCGAGATGCAACAACTCCTATACCATCTTAGATCGAAAACAAAAAAATTCATTATAACGGGAGATTTCAATTTACATTTCGATTCAACTACATCTCTAGATGTTCTTCGTTTTAAAGAACTGTTAGAAGAGCATGATGTTATTCAACATGTAAATCAAGCTACACATAAATCCAACCATATTTTGGACTATGTCATTGCACCATTATCAGAAATGAACATTTTAAGTGTCAACATTCTTGATAAAGCTATTTCAGATCATTTCTTGATAACTATTGACACTAATTTTCCTAAACCTCTGACGATAAAGAAAACGTTTGAATCCAGGAACTTAAAGAACATCAACGAGACGGATTTCAGACATGATCTAAAAAAAAAACTTGAATCAGGCAGCAAACAACATGACAATGGAAAACTTCAATGTTGCTCTAAAAACAACATTAGACCAACATGCTCTGGTAACACCAAGGACAGTATCACATCGACCATGGTCACCATGGTTCGCCCTTGAAATTAAGGAATTAAAACGTAAAAGACGCCAAGATGAACGGCGATGGAGGAAATCGGAATTGCAAGTTCACAGTGACATTTTCAAAGAAAGTAAAAACAATGTTGTAAAATTGATTCAGAAACTCAAACGGGGTTATTTTATCCAAAAATTTAGCAGTGTTAAAACGTGTAGAGATCTTTTTCTGCTCTCTGACAAACTTTTGGGGAAAGAAACAAGTTCGGTTTTTCCACAGGGTGACCATAAAGACTTATGTGAAATGTTTTCATTGTATTTTTATGAAAAAATTGAACGTATCAGATCTAATTTTAACAATGTTACCAATTTATTACCTGAACTATGTGTTTTTGAAGGCAGGAAATTGACTGATTTCCAGATGTTGTCTGAGACTGAGATTAAAGATCTTATCAAAAACTCACCATCCAAATCATGTGAATTAGACCCATTTCCGATGACATTTGTGAAATTATATCTTGATGAGTTATTGCCATCCATTACTCATGTAATCAATGTTTCTCTGAGAACTGGTGTTGTACCAGATTCTTTCAAACAGGCAATTGTAAAACCTTTGACCAAAAAAGCTGGGCTCGACGTAAACAATGTGAAAAATTATAGGCCTGTGTCAAACTTACCAATTGTGTCCAAGATCCTTGAAAAATCAGCGTTGAGGCAAATCATGGAGCACATTGAAATAAATAACTTGAATGAGATATTCCAGTTGGCATACAAAAAGGGCCACAGTACTGAGACTGCTATCCTCAGAGTAGTGAATGATATTCTTCTAGAGCTCGATAACAAAAGAGTATGTATTCTTGTACTTCTGGACTTGTCTGCTGCCTTTGATACTTTAGATCATAACATTCTATTACATCGTCTAGAAAAGACCTTTGGTATTGCAGGAAATGCACTGTCATGGTTTCAGTCCTATCTTTCAAATAGAAAACAATGTGTGAGAGTCAATGATAGTTGTTCTAATGTCCAAACACTCAATTTTGGGGTACCTCAAGGTTCTGTTTTGGGCCCAATTCTTTTCACATTATACACCCAACCTCTTGCTGATATTTTCAGAAAATATGATCTTCAATACCACCAATATGCTGATGATAGCCAAATATATAAAGCATGTGATCTTGAAAACCTAGATGATACGATAAAAACAATGGAGCATTGCATACAAGAAGTTAAGAAATGGATGGATGATAATAAGCTAAAACTAAATGATGAGAAAACAGAAGTTATGCTCATAACGAATCCAAAACAAAAAATCAATCCACCAGATCTCAATGTAAATGGCCATCTTATTAAAATGACAAGTAAAGTAAAAGATCTGGGCACAATCTTAGATGCAGAGATGTCAATGTCACCATTTATTAGTCAGCTGTGTAAGAATCTTAATTTCCAGTTACGGAAAATCAGCAGTATACGGCACTGCCTAACTACTGAAGTAACAAAACAGCTTGTAACATCGCTGTTTCTCTCTAGGCTGGACTATTGTAACATACTGCTAAGTGGTCTTCCAAAAAGTAAAATCAATAAGCTTCAGTTAATCCAAAATAATGCTGCAAGACTAATAACAAGAAGAAAAAGGATAGATCACATAACACCAATATTTAAGGAGCTCCACTGGCTACCTATTGAGCAGCGAATAAAATATAAATTGGCTTTATTTTGTTATAAATGTGTCAACAACATGTCGCCAGAGTATATTTCAGAACTTATAGAACTGCATCGCCCTGCAAGAGCATTAAGATCATCTTCTGACAACCTTAGACTAAAAGTACCCGTAGTGAACCTAAAAAGTTTTGGTGAAAGGGCTTTCAGCCATGTTGGGCCCAGGGTGTGGAATGAGATTCCTTTAGATGTCCGCAGTTCGCAAGTATTTTCACAGTTTAAAAGGATGTTAAAATGTCATTTGTATGAGAGTTTCTAGTCTATGTAAAAGCTATCTATTATTATTATTATTATGTGTGTATCAATGTGGGTTGTGTGTGTGAGTTTACCCATGTATTTTTTGACATGTTTCTGTAAAGCGCATAGAGCATTTTTGTAATGGATATGCGCTATATAAATGCCATCCATTATTATTATTATTATATAACAGTACACAATACAGCCTGCTACTGTCACCCCCACTGTCTTGTGGGTCATCTCGGGAGAGAGGAAGACTAGGGGAAGGTAACCCTGAATACAAATACCACACTGCCTTGTGTGTTGCTATGATAGCAAAGGCTATGGGAGTAAACCCAGACAGAAAATCAGGAGTGGAGACCCGAAGGTGGTTGTCAGGGAGAACTGCATCAAACTGGCTTCCAGCATCTCCTGCAGCCGGACTAGTTCCAAATGTATTGACCTGGTCTCTCCCTTGGGTTTAACTAGAATGGCAGAGAGAGGGGTGGTGCCTCTGGGCAAAGCACCATCTCTTAAAAATAGCCCAGGCAAGGCAGCAAAACGAGGAGGCGTTTGCTCGGGCTTGGCAAGCGTCTGTCTCTCCTCTATAAGCCCACCCATTTCCGATTTGGAGAGGACACTCCAGCCATCCGTTACGGATGGGCACAACACGGGAGGTGGCAGTTACCGGTGATAAGCTCAATCCATTTGGCGTACGGATGAGCGCCAGGGGTCCCCTCTGTCGGTGGGAGCGGCTTTTCAGCTGCATTGATCAACTACCGCCCGCCGTAACCTGGGCAGCCCCCAGGCAGTTGGGTGTTGTTCCGCCACGTCAGCCTGCTTCATAAGGTGGTTGGAGCTAGACCAAAAGTCAAAAAGCTGACGTAAAGTGTGCACCTGGCAAAAACAGAAAAATACTAAAACTTGGTACCTGGAACGTCAGAACAATGCGCCCAGGCTTGCAACAGCAAGATCTCACTGATATTGACTCCATCAGGAAATCCCAAATTATTGATCGAGAACTTCAGCTACTAAACATCGACATCGCTGCCCTTCAAGAAACTCGACTTCCCGACTCCGGGTCAGTCAAAGAAGAAAACTACACCTTCTTCTGGCAGGGCCTTAGCAGCGAACAGCCGAGAATCCACGGCGTGGGCTTCGCCGTAAAAAACTCCCTTATCAATTCGATCGCAACTCCAATTGGAGTGTCAGAACGCATCATGACACTCAGACTGAACACCCGGTCTGGTTTTACCAACATTATCTGTGTCTATGCCCCAACACTTACCTCCTCTGACGAAACCAAAGACATTTTCTACGAGGCATTGCAGAGGACTCTCCACAACATCCCTCTCACCGAAGGCCTGCTAATTCTGGGTGACTTTAACGCTCGAGTGGGAGCAGATCACTCCGCATGGCCAAAGTGCATTGGGCACTTCGGCATTGGCAACATCAACGAAAACGGGCAGCGCCTTCTGGAGCTATGCTCCGTAAACTCATTATGTGTTACAAACACGTACTTTGACCTTAAGAGATGCCAAAGAACATCATGGTGCCATCCCAGGTCTGGCCATTGGCATCAATTAGATCTTATTCTCTCAAGGAGGAAGAGTTTGGGCTGTATAAAAATAACTCGTTCCCTCCACAGTGCTGACTGTGACACCGACCATGCACTGGTAGTCAGCAAAATCAAAATTTCGGCCAAGAAAATATACAGATCAAAAGCCCCTTCAATCCCTAAGATCAATGTAACAGCAATCAGAGATGAATCAAATAGAAAGTCATTTGAAAAGTTATTTGCTGAAAGCATGGATAATGTCACCCAATGTGACTCGGTAGATGAAACATGGAACACTCTCAGTTCAAAAATTCATGACTGTGCCATCAAGTCTTTTTGACAGCATAAAGTTTCAAACAACGACTGGGTAGCCCAGAACAGCGAAATTCTCCTACCTCTCATTGAGCAAAAGAAATCTGCTTTCAATGAGTATAACAAAAATTGCAATCAGAGTACAAAAACTTGTTTGAAAAATGCAAAAGCTAAACTTCAGCTGGAGGTAAGACGTTGCGCCAACAAATACTGGACAGACTTGTGTAACAGCATACAAGAGGCAAATGAAAAGGGAGATATGAAAACCGCCTTTAGTCAGATGAAAGTAGCTCTTGGGCCAATCATCACCAAAAGCGCCCCACTTAAGTCTGTAAATGGTGAACCCATCACAGATAAAAATGAACAACTGAATAGGTGGGTAGAGCATTACTCTCTGTTGTATTCAACTGAGAAAAATATTCCACCAGATTTTGAGGAACACCTCCAAAAACTGCCAATAATGGCCGAACTTGACGCTGAACCTTCCTTAGTCGAGCTTTCCAATGCAATCGACCACCTGTCTGCTGGAAAAGCCACAGGAAGTGACAACATTCCTGCAGAGGTATTAAAAGACCTAAAAGGCCCACTATTACCACACCTGTATAATCTGTTACTGCAGTGTTGGAAAGAAGGCGTGATACCACATGATATGAGAGACGCCAAAATTGTCACACTTTACAAGAACAAAGGAGACAAAGGCGACTGCAACAACTATCGAGGCATATCCCTCCTCAGCATTACTGGAAAGGCTTTTGCTCGCGTCATCCTCTGCCGCCTTCAACAACTGGCGGAAAAAGTCTTACCAGAAACACAATGTGGCTTTCGAAGCAAACGATCAACTATTGACATGATATTTGCACTTCGGCAAATCCAAGAAAAATGTAAAGAACAAAACAGGCCGCTTATAACATGCTTTGTGGACCTAACAAAGGCTTTCGACACCGTAAGCCGATCTGGCCTGTATGCAGTCCTTAAATCCATAGGCTGTCCACCAACATTGCTAAAACTTATTGCATCCTTCCACACTGACATGAGGGCATGTGTCAACTTTGAGGGCAGCACATCCAATTCATTTGCTGTAAACAGCGGTGTGAAGCAGGGATGTGTTCTTGCTCCTACCTTATTTGGTATATATTTTGCAGCCCTACTCAAGAATGCCTTTGGTCAATGTTCAGATGGAGTACTTATTAACACCAGAGTGGACGGCTCCATTTTTAATGTTGCCAGACTAAAAGCAAAATCTCGTACAGAGCATATTATGTTACAAGAGCTCCTCTTCGCAGATGATGCTGCAATCGTGGCCCACGATGAAACCACGCTCCAGGCTCTCATCAATAGCCTTGCCAAAGCCTGTGACAAATTCATGCTAAAGATCAGTGTCTCAAAAACTGTAGTTTTGACACAAGGCTTGAGAAACCCCAACCCAATCATGCTGAATGGCTCTCCTCTGGAGCAAGTGGGAAAATTCTGCTACCTAGGCTCAACCATCAGTGGTAGCACAGACATAACAACTGAAATAAATGCCAGAATAGGAAAGGCGGCCACAGCTTTTGGCAAACTCTCAAAAAGGGTGTGGAACAATAGCAAGCTGACCATCAAAACAAAGGTACTCGTGTACCAAACTTGCGTCCTAAGCACCCTGCTGTATGGCTCAGAGACATGGACCACCTACTCCAAAAATGAAAGATCCCTCAACTCCTTCCACCTGCGCTGCCTACGCAAAATTCTCAAGATCAAGTGGCAAGACAGGATCTCAAATATCGAAGTTCTGAGCCGAGCCAACATTCCATCAACTCAGGCTCTCCTAGGCAAAAAAAGACTGCGGTGGCTTGGACATCTCCACCGTATGGAAAATGATCGCATCCCCAGACAAATTCTCTACGGGGAACTTGCTACTGGCAACCGACCCAGAGGTAGGCCACATCTGCGATTCAAAGACACTTGCAAGGTCACGATGAAAGCATTCAACATCGACCCCAATGAATGGGAGAACCTTGCAAATGATCGAAGCAGATGGAGACAAAAATTGCGCAGTGGCACGCTCGCAATAGACTTCAAGGCAAAAGAAACATACCTGACAAAACGACAGAGGCGGAATGAAAACACTCGCCAAAGTGAACCCAAAAGACTGACCTGCAATCACTGCCATCGCACTCTTGGGTCAAACATTGGTAGAATAAGCCACGAGAGAAGCTGTCAGTCAAAGTGAAAGTGAATATTCTAGCTGCTAAGACCGTCTGTAAAGACGCTAAAGGACATATATTCTTGCAGAGTTAATTAAATAAAAGGAAGCACGTACAAGTGCAGCTTCACTTCAGCCAGGTAACCTCCATTATTATATTTGTTTTTCTATTTCACATGAAATGTGTCAACAACAAAAAAAGAGAGAAAGGTTGTATTTTGTGAAGCCGGGCATAAGGAAATATAACAGGAAAGATACCATACAATAAAATCCCCAAAGAATTAGAAATGAAATGGAAAATAAATTGATAAGCTTATGGTCATGAGATTCCAGCATCAGGTTAAAAAAAAAAACGTTTACAACTGAAATAATATTTTTTTAAAAATATATTAAAATACAGCTACTTAGCTGTCATATATGTGTCTGTGTGTGTGCATGTGTGCTTCCGCAAGGAAAAAGGCTTATAGCAGTTCTTGCTCCTGGTTGGAAAGTACGATCAGTGGCATAGCATGGGTTACCAGTACCCGTGGCAAGGCAAATATTGCACTCTCTGACCTGTGAACCATTAGTATGTGAGAACGTTTGTTTGCCCCACCATGTTGAATACCTGTGTGAAAAGTTCAAACATAGGGAAATTTTCTGTGTGAGAGGGGAGGGTGAGCTATTTTTGATTTATTATTACTTTTTTTCTTTTAAGATTTTTGTGCCCCTAAGAATTATGCACCCCAGGGCAACCATCCCTGTGGCATGGCCCATGCTGTGCCATCGAGTACGACCCTGAAGATTTTCTGTAGTTTTTTTTAAGTGATTTGCTTCAGGAATGTGAATTCTGAATGTTTTTGTGTTTGTCTTTCTCTCATGCTTGCTTGGTTTCTTTTCTTTTCCCAATACAGATTCCACATGTCCTTCCAACAGATTCAAATGTGATAACGGACAGTGCATAAGTCGTGTGTGGGTGTGTGATGGAGACAATGATTGTGGGGACATGTCGGATGAGGTTGATTGTCGTAAGTTTTAGAACTTTGCCTCTGTTTATAAGTGATCGGATGTGTGAATAGTTATGGAACTGGAATTGTCATTGACTCCAGTGAAAAACAGACATTCTGAAAAGGAAACACATACTTTGGAGCCATATATAAATATGTATGCACAATTTTGGCAATTTTTTTTACCGTTTCTCTGTGTATAAATTTTATACATTTGGCTTCAGCTGTGTGCCCTTCTTCCCTCATTTATAGCCATTGGAGTGGAATAATATTTGTACGGGAAGTCTAGATACTATAATGCATTTTGCTTAGATTATTTGACTATTGGTTTAGAACTTGAATTTTATGTAGTTCTAGCGACCATTTATTTCATATTAAAAAAATAAACCAAACTGTTTAATTCATGACTGTTTAAAAATGTAATTGTGCAGCCCCTTCCTCATGTATGGTTTTCATATGCAGGGGGCAAACCCCCTCCTTTTTGAGCATGCATGCTTTATGGATAGCCCCTCTGCAGTTGACAGGAATTAGTATCCAGATCTGAAACCTCTTGAGTTTAAGTTTCCAGTAAAGTTGACAAATTGCAGTTCAGCATCGTGATGATTTGATATGACGTAAGGCAACATTGCTTTCATAGGTGAGAGACTGTTGTTCTTGATACTGCATTATTTTGTACATCTTCACTATAGCCTCAAAGACCTGCAACTCACGAGAGTTTCAGTGCAACAACAGTTTATGCATCAGCCAATCTTTGAAGTGTGACACAGACAATGACTGCGGGGATGGTTCTGATGAAGGAGAATTCTGTGGTAAGTTGTGTGTGTGTGTGCGTCCGTGTGTGCGTGCATGCTTGCGTGCATGTGTGTGTGTGCCAGAGACATGAGGAAGTCGCTTCAACAAAGGATAAAAATACTGCAGCCAGTATCTCCATGTCAGCCTGATGTACATTTCTCCTGGGTTGGTGGGGTTATAGTAGAGGCTTCAATAGTTTCTTACTTTCTACCACTGTGCATGGTGAGTGTCAGTATCTTGCCTGTAGTTTTTGTTTAATGCATTTTCAGGACTATCTATTTCTTCTGTAGTAACCTTGTAAATTGTGAGTGTGCATGAGAAAACCCACAATATGTCGACAGAGCTGATTTTGAGAAAAACGGCTTTGAAGTGAAAATATGGGTCCGATACCAACTTCCAACTTGGCTGTTGTTTAGGGGACCGTGGCATGTTACAGGGTAAACTGTAGACGAGCAGTGAACACTACCCACTATGATCTATATAAAGGCTTTGTAATTAGACTGCGGTCTCCTAACAAGATCCAAAAACTTCCGACTTCGCTGTTGTTTAGGGGACCGTGGCATGTTACAGGGTAAACTGTAGATGAGCAGTGAACACTACTCACTATGATCTCTATAACGGCTTAGTTATTAGGCTACGGTCTCCTAACATCAATCACTCCAATATTAATGGGTCAATTAGCTACTGCCACTTTTAGGATTAAATGCCGTTTTCTCAAAATCTTGTTTTAGGGATGTCACTGACTTCAATTTATCAGAAATGTCTTGTCTTTTATGTGTACAGAACTCAAAATGTCATGTTTGCGACTTATTGAGGGTTTTCTCATGCACACTCACAATTTAGCTTGAATTTTGTGTGCATCTTTTTTTTTGTGCCAGGTGAGCACACCTGCCCCAGGAATTACTTCCAATGTGATGATCGCAGGTGTATACCTGAGATGAGGGTTTGTGATGGTGGCCATGATTGCTATGACAGTGCGGATGAGAGGAATTGTCCCCCTTTGAACTGTACCGGTTCACGATTCACATGTAAGACTGTTCGTCAGTGCATCCTGTCCAAACATCATTGTGACGGAGTGCCTGATTGTGACGATGGGTCTGATGAACAAGATTGTCGTAAGTGGCAACTATTACATATAATTCCTATTACCTTCACAGTTTCATTTGTTCCAGTTTTGTAATCCCTTCACTGGTACATATTTTTCCCAACTGAATGCGGAGAAAAATTGTTAAAGTGCTTGAACTTAGAAGAGGGAATGCTGTACACCAAAAGTGCATTTGCAGCGTCGATTTTAGCATATATAGCTGAACATCAAAAACACATTCACACGACTGATTTTAGTACATGCACGGTGCAGTCAAAGAATTAACTTCAGGAAGGCTGTTAGTGGCCAAGGATTAGTGTAATTTTTTCATTTCTTTTTTTTTTTCATTCTGTAAGAATTTATAATTTTTTGTGTACTTTTCTTGTTGTTTGTGCTTCTGTTGCAGGGCTTTTTTTATCTTTTTTCTTTGCTAAGGTTTAACTTTGTCTTTTAAAAGTACAAGGCAAAAAATTCACAAAACACCCCAAGAGGAAATAATTATAAGTGAATGTTTTTTCATTTTTGTTGTTGATGTTGCTGTCATTCTTCACTACTGTTTTAGCTTTTCTGATTTTATTAATTCATCCTTTCATTTATTCTTTCTCATATCCTTATTGCACACCCCACTCCGCCCTTGCTTACCCATACTCACTTTTTTTTTTAGTTTGGTCTCTTTTTGCTGCCGGTGCCTTGCTTTGTTTAGTTAATCTATACATTATAAATATAATAATCCATGTGTCTGTTTGCCAGTCTGTGCATTATATATGCTGCATTGCTCTATTCCCTATGAAAATGCCTTTACATGCATATCTCTTCGTTCTTTACTTTATGAAAGTGCAATTACATGGCTTTTTGTTCCCTTCTTTACGAAAGTGCAATTGCATGCATTTCTCTTTGATCTTTTCTGTATGAGCATGAACTTGAGGAAAATATAGAGATCCGTAAGTCTCGCCATGTTTGAGTTTATCATGGTCCCCATGTAATGCCTAGTTTTTCCCATATTCATTCACTCCCATCAGGTTTAGCAGGCTTTTTTTTTTTTTTGTTCTTTTTAATTTTTGGGGTTATTTTTTGCACCGTTAAAACCAATATTGTATCAAGTGCCAGTCTTAATCTTTGTCCTATGATCAGCTGGGACAACACCTGATGGTTGTGTGAAAGACCAGTTTCACTGTACAGATGGAGGTTGTATTCCTGAGGCTTGGAAGTGTGACGGTCAACCAGACTGTGAGGATGAATCAGATGAAAGTGCCCTGTGTCGTGAGTACTATCATCCTTTCTCATGGTTTCCACATATGGCAAGATGTTACTGGGAGTGGGGAGTGGGCAGTTAGGGCACGTACAGAGGGCAGCAAATTTGAGCCAAGTATTCCAGCATAGGAGACCAACAAAATATCAGTTCACTCCCTTCATGAAAGAAGAGTGATGAACTTAATATGTGCCTTGTTGGTACAAATCCAAACTGTTTCATTGTGGGTTTTTTTTGTTTCATCTTGGGAGTCAAGGGCTTTCTTTACCTTATTCTTGCTGACACTAAGTGCCATGGATTGTGATAAACTGGTACATTTTCGTACGTGTGAATGCAAAAAATTTATGATAATAGCTTTGGCTGCAAGGACAAGACATGATTTTCAGACTGAATTATGCTGGTACCAAGTAAGTACTGTAAGTTCATTTCCAAATAAAACCAATGGCATATAACTGTCAGGAACGGTTAGGATAGCTCGTGTTTTTACAATCCCCTATAAAAATTCAGCTAGGAGTTTAAATGCAGTTTTCAAGGGGAGCCAATTTTTTGGGTTTTATTTGCCCTGTACCCCATTAAACCCAGTTACTCTTCTGCATAATGATGGTGATGGTGATGTCTGACATTATTTGTCTAGCTGTCAAAAATTTCTTTTTATTGTCAGAAATGGATTTGGCTTGAACAAAAATATTGTAGTGTTTTGAATAGGCAGAAATGAAGATTGGTGTTTTGTTTTTGTTTTTATTTTTTATTTCTTTGCATGTTTTGAATGCAGTCTTACATTTGAAATAGTCTATGAATAGGTGAAATAGCAATGTTGTAGTGGTAACCAGTGACAACCATGTGATAGCACATAGAAATACTGTCTTGGTAATCAGTGATGACCAATCTAAGTATGTACTTGTTTTGAGGATTTACCATGCTTTAATTTCCTGTCTCTTCTACCAGCCCCAGTGACTTGCTACGGGAATAGATTCCGCTGTGCCAATGGACGATGCATCTTTCAAGGATGGGTCTGTGATGGTGATGATGATTGTGGGGACAACTCAGATGAAGAAGCATCTCTCACCTGTGGTAAAGAGGGTTGTTAATGATCCACGAATTTGTCACACTTGCATTATTTCATTGACACATCAGTGCAGTCAAAAACTGAAACTTCTGTGTAAAAGGAAAAAGCCTAATCTTTTGTCAAGCATATAGGACAAAGTGCTGGCTCAGCAATCAGGCCCTTTCGTCAGTAAAATTCATAAGATTCTTTGTAATGCTTTATAATAATGACAGTTACTGAAACATGCCTTACCAGTGTATATGTTTAGGTTTTCTTATTATCTAAGATCTGGAGCTGATCCATTAACTCGGCCACTGGGCATTTCTGCACAATCTGTCAGCCACCATGAGCAGTCGAATGAGTTAATGCACCATGTTCTTTTTATTTGGTCTTCACCCTCATTTCCGCTGCTCACTACAGCACCAAAGTCAATTAGTGGCCATAGAGTCTTTTTCTCTAGTTGTGTTTAGATTTACTAAGTGTTCAATAACCCAATAACAGATTTATCCCAAGCAATGCTGGGAAATCCAGCTAGTTTAGCCATGAATTTGCATTCAGTAAATGTAAAATGTCCAGGAGTTATGGCCCTCTGCCTAGAAATTCACAGTTCTCAATAAAGTAACGCATTTCCATAAAAATATCAACAATTTTGGGCACAGATTGCCCCCAACTCCGAAATTTTGCAATATTTTTTGTTTTTGTGGAAACGGAAGCCAGCCTCATTCTATATAATGTGTAGTAGTATCTTACCACAGAATACAATAGAAACATGAGTGTCAAGAACAGATTTAATTCATAAATGTTTCCACTGACTAAATTTTTGTGAGAGAGCAGTGAGTAATTTTTACAAACGTAATTATTGTGCGAGCCAGCATAACTTGGTCTCGTAAACAAGTTGTTTTGAACAGTTTTTTTTATAATAGATAGACAGAAGATGTGGGGAAGGATAGACGGACAGCGTAGGTGTGCATGACTGAGCACTTGTTGTATCTCGTGTTTTGAACTAGGTTTAGTAAAGAGGGAAGGGGTGAGTAGGAATTAAATGTTATTGAGACGTCTGTTGACGTACAGAAAATACCGTGATCCAGAGTAAAAGCTCGGGGTTTTGAACATGTTAAGAATTTATTGCTATAAAATTACATTATATTGTATGAAGTAATTTGACCTTTGATGTCGACCCAAGGTCGTTGCGTAGGGCTGTTACTTAAAATAACTCAGTTCGGCAGCTGAGCTAGAAGTGGTTGCACCAATCACAATCCAGGAATTAGACGGTAAGCTGCAGATGCAGTCCAGTATTTAAGGCCATACAGAACTTAGTTCTGGGCCACATGTAGAAAATCCATTTACGAGGTGGTCGGCGATAGTCCTCAGCCAGATGAGAGACATAGAGACGCAGTTGAGCAGTCCATTGTGAGGGGCCTGATTTAAAGCTCCAGAGCCTAAGCTACTTGGTTTGATATAAACCCACAGCGTTTACATCCAGCGCTCTCACTCCTAGTGAGGGCCGCATGGTGAGAGTCCATACTAATTTGTAATGATGAAAGTGAACCGTTCTACTTACTTTTGAAGACAGTTTCAGAGCTACCGCCAGACAACGCATGGTTGTACAAGCATTCTCCATGGCGTGTCTAGAGGAAATGTCCATATCATAACATGTCTCATTGAATTAATAGAATTTAAACTGTTATATCCGTCGCCACGTGCGCGGATTCTATTTGCCATATAACTCATATGACCTGCAAGTAGTTAGATTGAATACGTTAGTCTTTATAGAAAGCGGTAGTTTCATTAGTTAGATTCAGTTGCCTTTGAATTGATATATATATTTAGAATTATATTTGTTACATTAATTCCTGTAATTAAACTGCCCTACAGTTCTGCTAAAATTGAAAGCAATTGATTTATTTAGTTTTTAGAGTGCAAGTATTTATTTTTGTGTGTTCGTCGATTGTGGGAGCGGACCTCGAAAGAGTGTCAGTCGAAATATCCCCATGTAACCCACATCGCGACAATGAGAAAGGACATGTGATGAAACCAATTAGCTGAATTCATTCTTTCCACATCTGATCTCATTTTTAGTCCTATCTGTCAGGTGGACTGTTACGGGCTTGGGTGATTTGTACTGCAAACTATGGATATGCTGAATCAATGCATGGTATTGGTTGTGTATGGATCCCATGCGTCTTTTTTTCCACAGCTCCGCCTCCTTTCTCCTGTCCACTGGGCAAGTGGGAGTGTCCAGGTGGCAGTCAAGTGTGTATCAATGAGACCATGGTGTGTGACGGCAACCCTGACTGTCCTGAAGGACATGATGAGAGTCCTATATGTAGTAAGCCATCTTCTATAAATTTGTCGTGGTCTGTTCATATTCAGCCCTCAATATGACTGCGGAAAGTACAAACTATGTTAGGAAAACTCAAGAATTTCATTATGTAACATCAGCAGCAGTTTGTAAAGCATGACATTTCAAGGATTAAGTAGTGATAATGATGTAAACACGCTATGGTAAAATTGCATTTCCCCACCAGAAGCTCAAAGTCAAGAACAACATGTCTTTTGCACTATGGAGGAAACAGCAATAGCTAAGCGGCCATTCTATTGAATTCTTTTTCATTTTTTTCAGTACTGTATCAATTGGTACAGTTAGGTACCAATATATACTTCCTTTTCTTTGTTCCTGATCCAGGTCTTTCATGACCCAGAGGTTGCATTTTTTTTCCTTTTCATTTCTAATTCTTTTATGATTTATTATTATGTTTCCTCACTGTTTGTTTCCAACCTAGGAATTTGCAGCAAACAACCTTTTTCATTTTAACTGTGGTAAAAAATTTGTTCTGCTTTCCTAGAAGACAAGTGTCTTAAGAATCATTAAGTATTTATTTCAGGGAAAATATTCTACAGTTACATTCTACTTGGCTTATTTGGGCTGAAATGTAAAGAATGAGACTTTAGTTCTCAAGCTAGCTTGGTAGAGAGAGTTTTGGAGATTTTCTTTTGTTGCTTTTTTTTTTTGTGCGCCGGAGAATACATTTGAAACGAACACGCATGTTTGAAACTGTAGGATCCTGTCCTGTGAACGTGCTATTAATGTAGCTCTATCTATTTGTGCATACTCTTCATAGAATTCACATAGAACACAATGCCTCAAGGACTTTCTACCATCATGTTTAGCCTTGCCACACACCAGGCGATTTTGCCCGGCCATCTAGTGGGATGGTGACTCCACACCATTGTTTCAATGAGATACGGGCACACCAGCCAAATCATAGGATCTAATTTAAACTAAATGTCATGATGACATCACCATCCAACAAGTCAGCCGATCACAATTGGCTGGTGTGCACTTAGGGTCATTTTTCATCTTTCTAAAAACCTACCACAATAAAACATTGTCCTAGACTATATAACAAAGTGCAGTATATAAGAACACTAACAGTGCTCTTTTTTATCTGCATTTAATAATGGGTCATTTCATTGTTTATTCAGACACTGACAGCTGCAGAGAAGATAATGGAGGATGCAGTCATGTGTGTGTTCAGACCCCAAGGGGAGCAGAGTGCAAATGTCCACGCGGACAAGAACTTAATGGGACAAAGACCTGTATTGGTGAGTTATCATCAAGAACATTTTTTTTTATTGGTGAAAAGCTATGATTTTAGGTATTTCTTGATCTACTCTCAGCTTAACAAATCAAAGTAGTTTTTTTTTCTTCTTGTATCAGTGTGATCTCCTCTGTGTGATTATGTGGCAGCGTGAAATTTTGACAAATTGCTGGCCCTGACATGAAATTGCACAAGGATAAAGGATCTGATTTCACATGAGAAGAAGAAAACTGTTTTACTTGAAATGTGTTCTTTATTGTATATTCATTTTAATTATGTGAATAAGCACCTGAACACTCTGCCTTAATCAATGGAAAATGTAAAATTCTTTAAAAAATTAGCAAAACAAGATTTTACTTCTAGAGTTATGTGTTTTCATGTTTGCGCTAGCAAAATGCCTGTTTCATCATATACATGGCTTTGTCATTTTATTACCCACAACAGTATTTTGCCATGTTGCATGAATTGACTATGCCTGCAGATGCCAATGAGTGTGAGCCACCTGGTCGCTGCAGTCAGACTTGTATCAACACAAAAGGTTCTTACAAATGTGAATGTGTGGATGGATACATTTTGTTGCCAGACAGGAAAACTTGCAAAGTGGTCAGAAGTAAGTGGACATATCAAATACTTTTACCGAACAAACACCTTTTACAGAACAACAATTTGTGGGTTTTACTTAGGTTCCCATACATGGCCTAATACATCCTTTATTAGTGCGATGCACACATATATCACCAAAATTGAGATGTAGGCCATTTGTATTTACCTCTTATAGTATCATCATCATCATCAGTTGCCCAGTCCTTTAATATTGAGTTGAAAAATGCTACATACATTTTCATCTGGCATAAAATGTAAAATTACTGTAATCGTTTGTGGGTTCTTATAAATACAGAATATCGATCGTTGCTAGTAATGCTAGTTGTTGTCATCCTGTGTACACAGACAGTACTGTATACATATTATCAGTGTAACAAGATGGTCATTTGGAGGTTTAACTTGTTACTGCAGCTCGATAGGAACTGTCACAAGGGCACAAAAGACATTTATATGTATACAGCGCACCTGCTCTAGACTGGGGAAAGAGGCACTCTGTTTGGTGCTTGACAGGCCCGGAGTTTTATACTCTTTTCCTAGTACTTGCCCATCCTGGCATGGTCTCGAGGACAACTGTCCCACACAGTTCCACATTGTGATTGGAGCAGGGTTTGCTCTTCTACGGCACAAAATGCTCTAAACTCGTTCATAATGCATTCCACATCAATAATACAGTCAATGATTTGTTTATTAATTCTATACAGGGTGTCTCAAAAAAATGTATACATACTTTGACTTTGAATATCTATTAATGCAGTGCCAATGCTGTAGATCTTTATTTAGGAAGGATCACTGCCGTTGGCATTTACACCTAATGCAGTGCCAATTAAGATACAGCCAAGATTTATAACACAGTAGTCTAGCGGGAAGGTGCTTGCCTCTCATGCCGATGGTATGGGGCTCAAGTCCTGGTTGGTGCAGGCATGTTGAAATTTTGGGATTTTTCTCATATTTTCCTGCCCCTGATCCTATGGTAGGTAGGATCAAGGCACCCAGACTTCTCAGATAAGGAC
Source organism: Onchidella celtica (assembly GCA_963931925.1). Taxonomy (NCBI): domain Eukaryota; kingdom Metazoa; phylum Mollusca; class Gastropoda; order Systellommatophora; family Onchidiidae; genus Onchidella; species Onchidella celtica. Next base: position 4,868,277 of record OZ007583.1, on the reverse strand, counting down.
GAAAAACTCGGAGGGCCCGCGTGTGGCACATTAAAGATACCTTGGCAGTTGGAAATCAAGAAGAGCAGGCTGAGCAGGCTGCTGCCCGGGCAAAATTAAATAAAAACTTATCCCCCCCCCCCCCCCCCCCCAGGAAAACCACAGACTGACACTGCATTGCAGCGACGATATATCTGCTCCAGTTGTAACTGGGCTGAAATGACACAAAGGCAAATTTCCCAAATAGGATTAAAGAGGTACACATTGTACAAAAATACAAAAAATTATTCAAATTAAAAAGGACAGATGTGTAATTAATTGAATTGCCCCATGTGTTCGAACTGATGACCACTCAGGGCCAGACACTGATGACAAGGCAGTTCGATAGAAGTGCACACAACAGTGCACACAACAGTAAGTAGTTCATTCGTGTATATCCTTTTTCTTTAGACACCAGGTATTTGCTAGATTCACTTGCACTAAATGTCATGTACTTTCTGTTGTCAATTTTTCTGCCAGATGATACTGTTTTGAGCTTACTGATAGCCAGTCGTACATCAGTGGTCAAGTCAAACTTAGAGGTGTGGCTGTACAGTCCCCTTCCCCTCCCACCATTCCGCTCACTGACAGCAATCGACATTGATGTTCGTCAGTCCCATGTCTACTTCTCCGATACAGTGCTGAAGAAAATTTTCAGGACAAATATAGGGGGAGGCAATCTGACTGAGGTTGGTAATTATCACTGACTTACCAATCGTCGCACTAGGACTGCTGTATTGTATCTCCACATTGTGCATTTTGAGAAAATGGCTCGTAAAATTTTGTAGTTAAACTGTAGAAAGTTTTAGAGCAACTTTTTAACACTTTATAATCCATTGCCAGAGGCGAGATTCTTTCACGGTATTTGTAGGTATAACAGAAAATGCCTTGATGAAATATTATAAAAACCACAGAAAACTGTGGGGTCGCAGCAGGGCTATAAGCACTGTCCATTGTATCGTTTGGGTATTATTTCTTATGCGGGGCTTTGCCACATACAACTTTTTCTTTTTGCTCAATTTTGACACAGAAAATGCCTTGTAATGTCATAGTTTGGTCTTACATCAATTTTTGTTAAAAGTGGAGACACAATAAAGCAGACCTGGGGCAATGCAATGCCAGCAAGTATTGGTGACTTCTTATTTACTTTGAAATGTCTCTGTTCCGTGAAACTTTTTTTTATTATGATACATTCACAGTTATTTTAGACAAATTGACTTTGACGATTTTTTGTTTTTGTTTCTTTTTTAACCCAGCTAATGATAGTCAGGCCAGAGTTTTCTGCTATTGTATGACAGTACACAATACAGCCTGCTACTGTCACCCCCACTGTCTTGTGGGTCATCTCGGGAGAGAGGAAGACTAGGGGAAGGTAACCCTGAATACAAATACCACACTGCCTTGTGTGTTGCTATGATAGCAAAGGCTATGGGAGTAAACCCAGACAGAAAATCAGGAGTGGAGACCCGAAGGTGGTTGTCAGGGAGAACTGCATCAAACTGGCTTCCAGCATCTCCTGCAGCCGGACTAGTTCCAAATGTATTGACCTGGTCTCTCCCTTGGGTTTAACTAGAATGGCAGAGAGAGGGGTGGTGCCTCTGGGCAAAGCACCATCTCTTAAAAATAGCCCAGGCAAGGCAGCAAAACGAGGAGGCGTTTGCTCGGGCTTGGCAAGCGTCTGTCTCTCCTCTATAAGCCCACCCATTTCCGATTTGGAGAGGACACTCCAGCCATCCATTACGGATGGGCACAACACGGGAGGTGGCAGTTACCGGTGATAAGCTCAATCCATTTGGCGTACGGATGAGCGCCAGGGGTCCCCCTTGTCGGTGGGAGCGGCTTTTCAGCTGCATTGATCAACTACCGCCTGCCGTAACCTGGGCAGCCCCCAGGCAGTTGGGTGTTGTTCCGCCACGTCAGCCTGCTTCATAAGGTGGTTGGAGCTAGACCAAAAGTCAAAAAGCTGACGTAAAGTGTGCACCTGGCAAAAACAGAAAAATACTAAAACTTGGTACCTGGAACATCAGAACAATGCGCCCAGGCTTGCAACAGCAAGATCTCACTGATATTGACTCCATCAGGAAATCCCAAATTATTGATCGAGAACTTCAGCTACTAAACATCGACATCGCTGCCCTTCAAGAAACTCGACTTCCCGACTCCGGGTCAGTCAAAGAAGAAAACTACACCTTCTTCTGGCAGGGCCTTAGCAGCGAACAGCCGAGAATCCACGGCGTGGGCTTCGCCGTAAAAAACTCCCTTATCAATTCGATCGCAACTCCAATTGGAGTGTCAGAACGCATCATGACACTCAGACTGAACACCCGGTCTGGTTTTACCAACATTATCTGTGTCTATGCCCCAACACTTACCTCCTCTGACGAAACCAAAGACATTTTCTACGAGGCATTGCAGAGGACTCTCCACAACATCCCTTTCACCGAAGGCCTGCTAATTCTGGGTGACTTTAACGCTCGAGTGGGAGCAGATCACTCCGCATGGCCAAAGTGCATTGGGCACTTCGGCATTGGCAACATCAACGAAAACGGGCAGCGCCTTCTGGAGCTATGCTCCGTAAACTCATTATGTGTTACAAACACGTACTTTGACCTTAAGAGATGCCAAAGAACATCATGGCGCCATCCCAGGTCTGGCCATTGGCATCAATTAGATCTTATTCTCTCAAGGAGGAAGAGTTTGGGCTGTATAAAAATAACTCGTTCCCTCCACAGTGCTGACTGTGACACCGACCATGCACTGGTAGTCAGCAAAATCAAAATTTCGGCCAAGAAAATATACAGATCAAAAGCCCCTTCAATCCCTAAGATCAATGTAACAGCAATCAGAGATGAATCAAATAGAAAGTCATTTGAAAAGTTATTTGCTGAAAGCATGGATAATGTCACCCAATGTGACTCGGTAGATGAAACATGGAACACTCTCAGTTCAAAAATTCATGACTGTGCCATCAAGTCTTTTGGACAGCATAAAGTTTCAAACAACGACTGGGTAGCCCAGAACAGCGAAATTCTCCTACCTCTCATTGAGCAAAAGAAATCTGCTTTCAATGAGTATAACAAAAATTGCAATCAGAGTACAAAAACTTGTTTGAAAAATGCAAAAGCTAAACTTCAGCTGGAGGTAAGAAATACTGGACAGACTTGTGTAACAGCATACAAGAGGCAAATGAAAAGGGAGATATGAAAACCGCCTTTAGTCAGATGAAAGTAGCTCTTGGGCCAATCATCACCAAAAGCGCCCCACTTAAGTCTGTAAATGGTGAACCCATCACAGATAAAAATGAACAACTGAATAGGTGGGTAGAGCATTACTCTCTGTTGTATTCAACTGAGAAAAATATTCCACCAGATTTTGAGGAACACCTCCAAAAACTGCCAATAATGGCCGAACTTGACGCTGAACCTTCCTTAGTCGAGCTTTCCAATGCAATCGACCACCTGTCTGCTGGAAAAGCCACAGGAAGTGACAACATTCCTGCAGAGGTATTAAAAGACCTAAAAGGCCCACTATTACCACACCTGTATAATCTGTTACTGCAGTGTTGGAAAGAAGGCGTGATACCACATGATATGAGAGACGCCAAAATTGTCACACTTTACAAGAACAAAGGAGACAAAGGCGACTGCAACAACTATCGAGGCATATCCCTCCTCAGCATTACTGGAAAGGCTTTTGCTCGCGTCACCCTCTGCCGCCTTCAACAACTGGCGGAAAAAGTCTTACCAGAAACACAATGTGGCTTTCGAAGCAAACGATCAACTATTGACATGATATTTGCACTTCGGCAAATCCAAGAAAAATGTAAAGAACAAAACAGGCCGCTTATAACATGCTTTGTGGACCTAACAAAGGCTTTCGACACCGTAAGCCGATCTGGCCTGTATGCAGTCCTTAAATCCATAGGCTGTCCACCAACATTGCTAAAACTTATTGCATCCTTCCACACTGACATGAGGGCATGTGTCAACTTTGAAGGCTGCACATCCAATTCATTTGCTGTAAACAGCGGTGTGAAGCAGGGATGTGTTCTTGCTCCTACCTTATTTGGTATATATTTTGCAGCCCTACTCAAGAATGCCTTTGGTCAATGTTCAGGTGGAGTACTTATTAACACCAGAGTGGACGGCTCCATTTTTAATGTTGCCAGACTAAAAGCAAAATCTCGTACAGAGCATATTATGTTACAAGAGCTCCTCTTCGCAGATGATGCTGCAATCGTGGCCCACGATGAAACCACGCTCCAGGCTCTCATCAATAGCCTTGCCAAAGCCTGTGACAAATTCATGCTAAGGATCAGTGTCTCAAAAACTGTAGTTTTGACACAAGGCTTGAGAAACCCCAACCCAATCATGCTGAATGGCTCTCCTCTGGAGCAAGTGGGAAAATTCTGCTACCTAGGCTCAACCATCAGTGGTAGCACAGACATAACAACTGAAATAAATGCCAGAATAGGAAAGGCGGCCACAGCTTTTGGCAAACTCTCAAAAAGGGTGTGGAACAATAGCAAGCTGACCATCAAAACAAAGGTACTCGTGTACCAAACTTGCGTCCTAAGCACCCTGCTGTATGGCTCAGAGACATGGACCACCTACTCCAAACATGAAAGATCCCTCAACTCCTTCCACCTGCGCTGCCTACGCAAAATTCTCAAGATCAAGTGGCAAGACAGGATCTCAAATATCGAAGTTCTGAGCCGAGCCAACATTCCATCAACTCAGGCTCTCCTAGGCAAAAAAAGACTGCGGTGGCTTGGACATCTCCACCGTATGGAAAATGATCGCATCCCCAGACAAATTCTCTACGGGGAACTTGCTACTGGCAACCGACCCAGAGGTAGGCCACATCTGCGATTCAAAGACACTTGCAAGGTCACGATGAAAGCATTCAACATCGACCCCAATGAATGGGAGAACCTTGCAAATGATCGAAGCAGATGGAGACAAAAATTGCGCAGTGGCACGCTCGCAATAGACTTCAAGGCAAAAGAAACATACCTGACAAAACGACAGAGGCGGAATGAAAACACTCGCCAAAGTGAATCCAAAAGACTGACCTGCAATCACTGCCATCGCACTCTCGGGTCAAACATTGGTAGAATAAGCCACGAGAGAAGCTGTCAGTCAAAGTGAAAGTGAATATTCTAGCTGCTAAGACCGTCTGTAAAGACGCTAAAGGCCATATATAATGATAGTGGGCTACCTGTTGTGGAATGGTGATTTTTTAAATCTGAATATTGACTGGATATGTTAAACAATTGCACAAAATCAGTATTTTTTTGCAGCTGCCCAAGCTCAGAAAATTGAATAAAATAAATGTTTGGACGAAACCATTCTGTAAATGTGTAGCTGCCCAACAAAATGAGGCACATTCCGGCACTACCTGATTCGAGAAAATCGTTAAAAGGCATCATAGGGTCAATTTTATCAAGTTTGCATTTTCAGTATTTTTGAAAAGTTTCACCTCTTTACTATTCGTTTTCCAAATTATAATCCTGTTTGAGGAGGGTAAATGCCTCAAAACTAGCTTTGAATTGAGTCAGCATCAATAATTTTGACTAAAAGCTGAAACTTTAAAAGCATTTTTCTCAAAACTAGGATTGTGTCACTTCCTGTCTTTGAGAGGCCATTTCTTCCCTGCTAATTAAATTACAGCAAAATTTTTTTTTTACCAAATGAAAGGACTTTGAATAACCTATTTGGTGATAAAAATATCTCCATACCAACAAAATGTGCGAGGTGCCTCATTTTGTCGGGCACCTACACAAATAGAAAACAAATATTATAAGATAATTTTGGCAGAAATGATTCTGTTACTGATTCTCTGCTGTAGTGCAAGAGGTTATAAATGAGCATGAATCAGTCCATTAAAATAAACCATTAATTAATTGATCATGATCTAGATGTGGCCAGGCTGCCGTAAAGCGGACAATGTAAGGAAGTCAAGAGCCAAAACTTGTTTTTTTCTTTTTTGTGCATCAGTCATTCTAAGAACATTTCTCAGTCTGAGCACTTAAAAAAGTGCATGTAAGAGAATGGCTAGACCATGTAAGATCTAAAGTTTTTAAAAGTTTTTATTCAACATTTTAGAACTTACCTAGCCAACATGCTATATGTCAATCCAATGTAGATATGAATGGGGATTTTTGTAGGGATGGTAGGTTTGACAAAGGGGAAGATTTCTGACATTAAACAGATGCAGCGTAGTGTTGTAACCAGCAGAACTATGTTGGAATGATGTCATTCCCTAAGAGCAAACTTGAGGCCAACCCTAAGTACATATAGACAGATTGACCTATGATTGCTGGCTGTGTTAAAACTTCTCATCTATGTCAGAGAGATTGAAAGATTCTGCTACGTCCTCAGATTGTGGCCACTGGTATAGATGTGGTGGAGGATATCGCTGTGGACTGGGTTGGTCAGAACTTGTACTGGACAGATTATGGTATGGAGACAATTGAAGTGGTCAACCTTAGAGGTGAAAACAGAATGGTGTTGTTCAGTGAAAATATCACTAATCCCAGAGCTATTGAGGTGGATCCACGGGATGGGTGAGTATTGAAGCTAGAGTAAGATACTCAATTTGAAAACTCTTTCATCAGTTAAATCTTCTGTTAATAGATCCTCAAAGTAGAATTATCTTTGGCATTTCTGACCCATGTGGCCAAATCAGTAAATAAGTCAGATTCGGCTGTGTTGTTACTGCATGTAACTGTCCACCTAACCTGGACTTTAGAGAAATGCCATTTGGCCTATAAATAGACAGTACATCACCACAGCCGTGCAATATTTTAAACATTTGTAGACAGTTGAAGTGTTGCATTTTCAGTCACTTAATCATTTCCTGGTATTTAAACAATCGCAAGCCAATCTTAAATCATTTTTTGTGCCTCCCATAAAAATTTCAGTATTGGAGAAAGGTGGATGGAAACATACAGTATGAAGTCATTTAACTCATTTGGGCATTTTGTTCATGAAAAACATTTTGCACACACAAAGTGGATCACAAAAAACCACCTTAGCCAGTATAAGTGCTCCTCCTCCCCAAATTGAGAAACTCTGCATCACTTTAGATAGTCAGTGATAAGTCATCCTCTTTGCATTTCCTCACACCAGTACCATTGAAGGACTTTTTGTACTACATTTTTCATATCTGCGCGCTTCATTTCAAAGAGGAAAAAACAAACAAACAGCAAGACAAAAAGTGATTGTGGCACTTTCTATTTAGCTGCAACAGAGTAAAAGGAGGTTGTACTTTCATTTTTTATGTTTTTTTTTTGCATTTCCAAAACTTCCAACACCTATCATGCAAACTTGAAAATGAACTGTAGATTTTCTTTTGCGTCTTTTTTAAATTTTATTTAATAGTGCATCAGTTAAAGATTCTAAAACAGAAGTTAGTCTCATCATTGGCCGTTGGGAGTAGTGCTTTTGAAAGATGGCTCGGATGCTGTAAATTGACGAAATACGGAATGTTGAACCAATTGATGATCGACAGGGTTCGTTATTTGTTCTGGTCGGATTGGGGTCAGAATCCTAGAATTGAAAGGTCAGGACTGGATGGCAGCGGACGGACAACTCTGGTGACAGAGAAACTGTTCTGGCCCAATGCTTTGACCATTGATTATCCCAACAAAAGATTGTATTTTGCTGACGCTCGCATGGATTTCATTGAGTTCTGTAACTATGATGGTTCAGGTCGACACCAAGTGTTTGCCAACGATCACGTGAGTTTTCTTGCTTTTTTTCTTTATCAGTGTTGAAATATTACAGTCAAGTCTCAGATACACACACCTTTTACTTCATGTAAAACAATTTGACTATTTCTTAAAATTGATGAAAACTGTTATTTCCCAAAGATTCTGGGGGATGGAGTCAATGACGGGAGGTAGTATGTTGTAGGCGATAATTGAAAACTGGATTCGAAACTTTGTCTTACTGTAGAATTTTAAATTTTGAGAATCTCCTTTTCAGTGCTCTAAGTGTCTTTTCAAATGGTTTAGTAGAGAAAGATGATGCAGAGTGAGAAAATTCAAAATTTGTCAAGACTTATGGATGAAAGAATACTCTAAAATCACCTGGTTAGCAATGCTTTCTAATCATGGGTCTTAACTGAATAACTTAAACTGAATAGCTATCCTTATTAAACTTAATGGACCTTTTGTTTTCAGAATTACGCCCCAACTTAAAACACAACCTGCACTCTATGAAGGACTAGAAACATGCCAGATATCTCAATTTTTGTTAAAAAAAGTCAGGTTATGACAATTTACCATGGGGCACTTGATATCTATGAAAAGCTTTATGTTTTTTTTCTCCCAGTTTTTACGCCATCCTCATTCCTTGACAATCTACGAGGACTGGTTATACTGGACAGATAGAGCAGCCAGCCGTGTGTCCATGTGTAACAAGTTCAACTGCTCAGAGCGGTCAGTGGTGGCCTCCAGTATTGCAAGACCACTGGGCATTGCTGTCTATAACATTGTGAAACAACCTACAGGTGAGTGAACTGAGAAACTGACACGTGGTCAAAACAGTCATAAGTCAGATTTCATCATATAGAAAGACTTTAAACTCATTTAGGCATTTTGTAGGCATTTTGTTCATGAAAACCATTTTACACAGATCTATAGAAGGGACACTGAGTTTTCATAATCAAACAACACCTCCATTTCATCAGAAATCATCCTTGGTGAACAAAAGAGCTATTTTCCCCTTGACTTTGCAACTCAATTTCTGGTTTGGGAAACTATGTCACATTGCTCAGTAGAGATGTACCATTGTAAAAATATCTGTGGAACTGTGACATATAACAATGTTGAGAACTATTGTGTGGTGAAATAATCCACTGTTGTTTAAATTAAATGACATTATACATATAGTTCAAAATCCCAGTGCTGATATCAACACTGGTTGGATACTCAACACTAATTGGACGCTGACCTCATTGTATAGATAGATAAATTTTAAAAAACCCATTCTAATGTAGAGGTCAATTGAAAGATTCAAAGACTATCTGATATATTCCTCTAGGATTAATTACTTATTTAGTGTGTATCTTTGATATTTCATATATGAACATACAATATTGCATGCATTTATAACCAGATCTTTCATTCATTGTCTTTACCTTGTTATTCAGCTGCAATGTTTCCATCCATCAAACCATGATTCTGAAATTTTTACATGAGTCACCAAAAAGTGATTAAAAGTTGGCTTGCAAATATTCAAATTCCAGAAAATTGATTAAGTGATTGAAAATGCAAACGCTTCAAATGTCTAATATTGTTTCAAATATAACATGGCTGTGGTGATGTATGATTATTGTTTATTGGCTAAATGCAGTGTTTCTCCACAGTCCAAATTGAGTGGATAGAAACATTCAGTAATGATATTGTGTATGTTGACTTATCACATCCTGTTGTCCAGGTACCAATCCTTGTGAAAATTCCCAGTGCAGCCATCTGTGTCTCTTGTCACCACGACCTACTGGCTATAGCTGTGCTTGTCCCATAGGCATGACCTTGGATGGAACAGCTCACAACTGCATCAAAGGTAGGGGTAAGGAAGCCACTAGGCAGAAATTCACTCATTCTCATATACTGTTAAAATATTTTTTTCTTTTGGGGGGGGGGGGGGGGGGGGAGCATCTCAGTTGTTAAAGTAGAATTTGGCAAGGATTCACTTGTCCTGATACATTACTGTCATAACTTTTTTGCAAAGAGTTCAAAGTACTATATACTTTTGTATTATACTAGACAACTCTATGACCTGCTGTGTCACCCTTTGAAAGAATAGTTTTCCTGCATGGACTCGAACATTCATTCCAACAACAAAAAGAGAAAACATCTGCCTTCTGACATTCTAAGTCCAAAAGAAAAGTATTAAGTTTGGCGGCTGTGCAACTGCACATGGATATTCTTTAAGTTAACTCATTCTAAGTATGTTGATCAAAAAATTGTTGTTCTGTAATGTACTGCTGTGCTTAATTTGAGGGTGCAAACAGGTGATCATTATCAGAATTCTAGTAGTATACAGGTTATAATAAATTCAGGAATGTCATCACCAGTGTCAGTTTGTTAGTACTTATTTGTCTTTCAGATTCTTCTGAGATCTTGCTATTCATGCAGTCTCGTTTCATCGCCGGCATCAAACTGGGAAGTACCAATGTAACAGGTATCGTGCCAGTGAGTTCCATCAGCAGTGGCCAGGACTTTGACTTTGACAGTCGAGAAGGATTTATTTATTATGTGGAAAAGATAAATGTGAGTGTGTGACAGGTTGATAGATTCTGACAAAATGTCAGTGATTGTTTTTCATGTAGAGTAGGCCTAAGCTGTTGCATCCTGTTTTGCATTCATGATTCATATGTACTGGTACAGTCTGTAGACTGCATTTCCAACTAGGATGTGCCAGCAGTGATAGGCCTTTACCTTGTGGGGGACTTACAACAGCTGAGTGACCTTTTGTTTTTTTGTTTTGTTATTTTTTGTGTGTTTATTTTTGTGTTTTATAGTTTTTTTTTAATGTTTTTTTTTTAACCTTTCTTTGTGAAGAAGGTCTTTGATGACTAAAAGTTTGTGCTTTTTGCCCCTTTCATTTGTAATTCTTTTGTCTCTTATTGTAACTTTTCTTCATTGTTTGTTTTTAATGTTGGCCTTTTCAACTTACCTTTTCTCACCATTTAACTTTGTTCCAAGCCCTGTTGTGACCCTATAGATGTTGTGTAGTTGTATTTTTAATTTTATCTTTTTGCTTAACAGTATTTAGATGGAGGTATTTAGTAGATTTGTTTTTACAGAGTTTCAGAACTCATTTTATTGTTGTAAGTTTTGCTTTATAGGTTTAGTCAGTGGATTCATTACTTCAACTAATTGATTGGTGATAGGAATTTGGAGTGTTCATGTGCCTTGCATGCTTGTTGATGGTGTGAAATGGCTGTCTGAAAATGAAACATTTTTTATGAGGAATTTAAAATCATTTGAAAAAAGCAATAGTCTGACTTTTTAATACTTTAATTGGGAATTGATTAGTTTCATTCTCAGGGTCTTCCGAGGTCTAATGTAGCATTTAATGATGTATGGATAGTGCAAAGATTTAATTCCTAAAGAATTTTTTCATTGGTAGATGGCTAATTTGTATGTCAAACACAATAATATGTTATGTCCTTCTTGTATGGTGATCTGTGTGTATTTTGTTCTCAGGGTAGTCTGAAGAGGATCCAAGTGAATGGAAGGAATACCTCAGAGTTTGTCCCTACAGCTGTGATAGGCAGCCCTAATGCCATAGCCATAGACTGGTTGTCCAGGAATCTGTTCTGGGCCAATGCTGCAGCAGGTCTGATGGAGGTAAGCAGGGAGTGAAGCAGAATGAGAGGAAAGTGGTCAGCCATGAATGCTATGTACCGGGGGGGGGGGGGGGGTGGTGGGGGGGGGGGAGCGCGCATGTGCTTTTCAGTTATGGTAACAAATTAAAAATGTTGGTTTTATTTACTTTTTTTTTTTTCAAAAAAGAAGTTGCAGGAATATGTGAGTATTGAATATAGGCTATGTATTGAATGAAACAGTTAACAAGCAAAAAGCCGCTTACAGCTTTAACTCATGAAGGCTTTGTCATGGACATGCACTTTTCTAATGGTTGGACGCACACGGTGGGTGGGTGGGTGGGTAAGCCAAGCATATAAAGATTATTCATAGGGGATTATACAGGGTTATTTCATACATGATTTATTTTCTGTGAACATTGAACCAGATCTTGAAAACGTATTAAAACTGTGGTGTAAGACTTGATAAGTGCCAACATGTAATGTTAAGTATCACCAAAGGGCAAAGTGATGGAATAGCAAGGTTATATATGGCTCACGTATTTAGGTTTTTGGCATTCGGATAATTATACTAAAGAAAATTGCTTACATTGGCACAGGTGATGAGACTTGATGGCCCAGAACACTACAGGAGAGTTTTGCTCAGCAACAATGGTCGAAGGAGAGATGTAGCTAACCCATTGTCTCTGTGTGTGGATCCTGGTCGGGGGTAGGTATAGTCTACTACAAGATGTTGCTCTAAGACACTATTGTGTTCTGCAGTTTGTAAGTTAATTCCAAGATGAATAATTCCAGTGCTGAGATATCAAGGAAAATGCTTAAGATTGTTTGTGTGTGTGACACTAGTATGAAACCCATTTGTATGAACAAGGGATGGTTTAGTTGTGAAAATAGAGTTTACAAAGCATTGAAGAATGCAGAGACAATAATTCCAACAATAACTGGTTCAGTACATGGCAAGGGTCAGTGCACATGTAAAGTTTCAGTCAACAAGCAGATTCATAACATGTCACATCAACTTCTAGTGAATTAAGAGTTCAGTTAAATGTGGATTTTGCAGATTATAAAGGTATGTTCAGTAGTTGTAGAGTCCATTCATAATAAGAGGTATTCTTTTATTTTTTATGAAGTAGGTAGTCTTTCATTTAGCCTGCTAATTTTATAGCAGATTTGACTTCTTTCATGTTTTAAATGTGATTATTCATTTTGGCGTCTATGCCCTTCCACTTTTTTCAGTGCTTTAAATTAAAAATATTCATGTTTAGGATATATTCCCGTTCTTTTTTTCATTTACAATTTGAAAACTAAATGTAAATTTTGTGGAAATGTGCATGACGGAGGGAATGAGTGTATGCATACACATATACATGAGATATAATTTGCAAGTACATTGTGGAAAAAAAAAAAAGTGATAAAAATCTTTTCTTTTACCCTAAAAACATTAATCTGTTAATTCATTGATATTGCTAAACATCACACAAATCCATAAGTATTGAAATCTCATGATTTACATTAATTAAACATGAAAATAGACATTTGTTCATTTCACACTTTGATCAAGTTATCTTTGCTCTTGACAAGTGTGTATGTATTACTACTGTCTATTTAGACTGCTGTATTGGGGTGACGGAGGTGTGCCTGGGGTACCAGCCAAGATAGCAGTGGTGGAGATGGATGGTTCAAATCCTCGAGTGTTGCTGTCTGTAGGCATCAGAAGTCCCACATACATGACACTAGACAGCCAGTCTCAAAGTTTATACTTTACTGATACATTTCATAGAAAGGTAAATTAATTATTTCTGCAGTTCATACTTTATTGACACACTTCTTAGGTGTAGTACAATAATTTCTGCAGTTTATACTTTACTGACACTTTAGATTCATAGACAGGTAAGCAGTCATTTCTGCAGTTTGTACTTTACTGAACATTTCATGAAGAGTTAAGGTGGCCAATCTCAGAGTTTACACTTTACTGACATTACATAGAAGAATAAGATAGTTACATCTACAGTTTATACTTTGTAAACTCATTTCTCAGAAATTTAGGTGAGTGAATCCTACAGTCTAAATTTTACTGCCATTTTTGTCAAAACATTAGGATAGCCAATCCTGACAGTTTGTCTTCTGATACATAATTATTAGCAACATGTAAAGCTACTACGTCTCACTAACCCCTTCAGCTATGCTAATTTTGGAATATGTATTAAACAGTAAAAAGAAAAAAGAATCTGATAAACATGGAATATTCTCTCTCGTTTCAGCTTCAGCGTTACTATATCAAGTCTGGCTCCATCTCCCAAGTTGTGTCATCAGGCTCCCCTCAGGGTGTAGTTTTCCATGGTAACAGGCTGTATTATTATGATGCCATCTACGAGACCATCAACCGCGCCCCTTACCCATCTATCCGCACGGCAGCTGTGCTGAGAAGTAACATTAAGGGAGTGGGTGCCCTCAAAGTTTACTATGACAGACATGAGTGTAAGTACCGTACCATAATTTGTCATTCTCTGTCCTCCAGTTTGAACTTTTTTAGTGTGCTGAACATGATGTCATAATTAGTAATGGATAGACGCTGCAGATCTTTTGTTCTCTGGATAATTGGTGTACATTTTACTCTGTCCCACGACTGAATGTCTTTTCTGTGTTAATATCATTGCTTTTGTGATTTCTACAGCTGGTGAGACCAATTCATGCTCTGATAACAATGGTGGCTGTGAACATTTGTGTCTTCCCAAAAGTTCTGGTCATACATGTGCTTGCAGTATTGGGTTTGAGCAGAAAGATGATGGTTCTTGTGCAGGTGAGTGACCATTGATAGGTGAATGCAAATGAAGGACCTGGGAGAACAATTTATTGAAAAAAAAACCCAGTAGAGTGAAAGACATGTAAACATTGTGATTTCTCAAAATGTATTTTTGTACTCCTAATTGCCGTAGTATTTTTCGATGCCAACGTCTTGTATTTTGAAAGTTCATATTCAAATAAGCCTCATTTTGTTAAGTTTTATTTTATCATGTATAGAAATAATTTTAAGAGTTCTTAAACGTTTAATTTGAAATTGGCAGAGTTGATAATTATGTCATTTGCACTGATTTATGAAAGTCTACAAACATAGGAAAATATTAAAAGAATTCATTTTAATAACTTAGACATTATCATAACAATATCTCTTGGTATCTGAGGCAACATTGAGTAGTATTAGAAAGGTCTATATAATTTATAAATATTCAAATTTCGATATTGCCATGTTCCAGCTGAGAGTTCCTTTGTGGTAGTATCCATGTACAATGTTATCCGTGGCTTTGGGATGAGCAGAGTGGATGTGGATGAGGCCATGGTGCCGGTAGCTGGAGTTGGTAAGTATCCCTTACACATCGGTCCCCTTGTCTATTGGTGGTAGATGCCAGAAGAAGGAGACACATAGGTCAGCAAACTCCCAAACTAGTCCAAACAAATGACAATTTATTAATCTTTTCTAATCTTTAAGTTAAAATGTGGCAGTTGCATACTGCTAAAACACAAGACGTAACAGTGAAAGGCTCATTTGCACAGTGTGCCTCTGTCAGTTTGGTAATATATTTAATTTAGAATATGTGGCCAAAAAAAAATTTAAAAAATGAAAAAACTATTCAGGTTGGATTTGTGACTCCATAGCTTTCTATATTTTTATGCTGACTACTTTATCTTTAAAAAAAAACCAACATTATACTATGAACACTATTAGTACATACACACAAAGTTTGTCTCCTTGTAAGTTTGAGTGATAATCCGAATAATGGTTTTCAGAAACATTGCATTTCTGACAATGGTGCCATTAGAGCCAGAGCTTGACTTTTGTTAGAGTTGATCTGAACAAGGCTGGTTTTGGGTGCAAGATTCCATGTCAGAAATCATTGTCGTCCAGGAAAACTGCTGTATGTCAAATTTTCCAAAAATTGAAAATCTGATATGTTATAGTTTTTTACCTCACTGATCTAGCTATTTGGGTTACATTATGATAGCTGCTTCTTACTTTTAGGAATGAGTTTCCGATGAACAGTTTTTCTGTATGTCACACACAACACAACAGGAATAAAACAGTTTTCTTGCTTCCTCCAAAAAAGTGTTGGTGGTTGGTGGGCATTTCTCATAGAGTCTCCTTCTGTCCTATCATTCTTGTATATTTTTTCTATCATCTTGCTTTTTCCTGGCACAGTGCGACTGTTATCATGTCGACGTGCTTTCTCTAAACTTAAAACTTAAAGTAACCCCCCACCCCCCAAAGTTGTGGTTTTGATATATGACAGTTTTCCTGGTTGGTGACATTATGCTGTTTGCTCATGAGCAGGTCGAGCAACCCTGGCCGTGGACGTGTATATGGCTGCTAACTACATCTATTGGGTGGATGCCAGGCAGGGAGCTCCAGGGTCAAAGCTAGATGGAGGAGTACACAGAATCAAGCCTGATGGTTCTGGTCTACAGGATATACTGACTTCTGGCATTGGATCTCACAGCGTCCAGGGCTTATCTGTGGATTGGATTGCAGGTCTGTAGGTCATGAATTTAACCTTTTCACATCATCTCAAGCCATGTCTGAGTTACAGTTGAGCATTTCTTTACCCAACCTTTATTGCCACCATGGGTTTGCAAAGTTTTGCATTACGCATTCTACACTGTGTATTTGGGTCCAAAACATATTATATTCCCGTCTTCTACTCTTAATAACCTGTACATTGATACTACTGCCATATTGTAGATTTACAAGGAAATTTTTTGTGATTTTCAAATTAACCCCAAAATCATGCATTGACGGGGAATAAGTACTATGAAATGAGAGCCTTCGAAGAGATTGTGAAACACGTGAGCTGTGTGGTGTGAAAAGGTTAAGAATGCCAATGATCTCAAGAACCAATCATCCAAGCCTATAAAGGTCAACTTTATAGATATGCCAAAGAACTGGTCAAATATGGAAAGAGTGATTTGAGACGGCGACTGACCATAATGTGGTTTTTGTATTTTTGTTGTGTTCTATGCTAAAATATTTTTATACATGATGTAAATGAGGTACAACTCTACAGATATACTTGGTTTAAAGTGATGGAGAAAATAGCTGAGAAAAGAGAGGAGAAATTCACATCTTGCTTTGTCTTTGAAAAAATCTATAGTTTGTGGGCTTTGTTTTTTTCCTTTGCCTACTGGGGTAAAATTAATGGTCCTGGTGAAAAATCAGTTGGCAGGATGTTTGATAAAATATTTTTAAGAACAACAGAAAATTTGTGACCACAGCAGGGCATAGAACAAAGTTTTAAATGTCTAATTTTTTAGTGACTTATTGTATTTTCCTTTTTGGGAGAGCCTTTGCAACCTCTTTCTTCCTTTTTTTTTTTTGTCATGTTTTAACTGAATGAATTTTGGTACAATGAAATCAAATTCAATATGCTGACAAATAAGCTATTACAACAAAATTAAATTTGGATTTTATTACTAAGGTTAATAAAGAAGAAATTAACTTAATGTTTGCAAGAGGAACCTGTATAACCAGTTCTGATGATTATTGTTTCCTAGGTAACATCTACATCACCAATGCTTTTGATGTGGAAGTTTTCATAGAAGTGATGAGACTAGATGGAATGTACAGGACAGTTTTGTTACGAGAGTCCCAGGGACAGCCCAGGTCTATTGCTGTCAATCCCATAAAAAGGTAGGTATTTGCTGAATTGAAAGGCAGTGGAGGGACAGGCAATTCCATTGCAGAACTTATATAAAATCTTCTTTTGTAAGATGGCCAAATGGGAAAAATGTTGCAGCCGCCCAAATTGAGAAAATTTGGAAAAAAAATGGTTGGAGCAATAATTTACCATTCTGTTGTATAGAAAATGAAAGCAGAATGACAGTCTAAATTTGTCAAAAATACAAGATTCTGTATTTTTACCCCCAACCACCATATTGCTGTATTTTCTCAAATTGTCTGGATGTAACATGATTTGGTGCTGTCACCTCACATTTCAGGAAACCAGACAACAACCCAGGTTACTGGCATTCTATATCTAGATGATTTGTACTTGTACTTTTGTGCAGTTAATACATGAAGAAAAATAGAAGATGTTCTCTTTTATTCCATGGTAGTGGTTCTTTTCCGTCTGCCATAAAGAGAAAGCAGAAATCTGTTTGATATCAATTGAATTAATTCATTTGTTAGACCAACGTATCACATGGCATGTTTTGTAGTCCATCTCTTCCTCTCTTTGTCCTTCTCCCCGTCCTCCTCCAATATTATGTACTGAATGATTAATTATTATAAATGTAACCTTAATCCTTCGTTGTCCCTTTTAAAAAAATTTCAAATGTAGAATAAGAGTACACAATATCATTTGATTTAGCTTTTGAAATGCATAAACTCCATTTTTGGTGGGTACCTTACCAGGTCACCCTGGCCAACTGGCCTTTATTCTAACCACCAAGAAAAAGCTTCAGACATTTTGTTTCTGTCCTGGTTCCATACCTGTCTTTTACATATCAAACATTTCTTTAACTTATGTTGGATTGCTAGATAATTGCTTTTGAAACTGACATCTGTATATTTGTTTGTGTAGATATCTGTACTGGGCAGACATGGGACAGACCGCCAAGATTGAGAGATCACTGCTGGACGGCTCCAACAGAACTGCCATAGTCAAGACCGGCATTAGTTTACCCAGGGACATCACCATTGACTTTGAAACACACAACATTTACTGGGTGGATGCCATAGTGGATGCAATTCAGGTGCTGGGCAGACCCAATTGGGTCTGTTTTTGTCAAACCAGTAATAAATTCCATTGAACCAGATAGTTGATACAAATTTCAACAAAACTAGATTGATGAGACTGTCAACATGCCATTGATTTGGTGAGAAGAGGATGTTAGACTTTGAATAGAATATCATTACTGTATGTTTCTATATATCTAGCACCAATTTTGAAGTTTTTTCAGGAGGCATACAAAAAGTCACAATGTTTTTAAATTTCAGGAAATGGATAAAGTGATTTTAAAAAAAAGGCAATACTTGAAATGTCTAATATTGTTCAAACTACAACATGGTTGTGTTTAATGTATAATCTATTAACACTTTTCCATCACATAGGAATTTTGGGAATTTCCCTTCCTGTAACATGGCTCAATGCTATCAAGAAGTGAAATCAGGTGGTAGTCAAAAAATATTTATTTCTCAACAACGGGGTGATATATTTCCCGAAACTTTCAGGACTTCTCAAACACATAATAATTCTTCTTCTTCTGGTAAACTCTCCTAACCATTCATTGCTGTATGTTTCCATGTAGTCATAATTATCCCAGATGCAGCCATTGGGGTTAGGTCTAGGCTGATTTGGTGTAGGTCTAGGCCTTTTGGCCTGGGTTTCATCGTCACCGACATCACCTTCCGATTCTGACCCCATTCTGCTACTCGAATTATCATCAGAGAAGTCTCTCATGCGCCTATCTATGCCTTCCACACCATTATTTCTTCCTAAATCGAAACTTGCCCATGAATCATGCAAGTCTTCGCCAGAATCGCTGTCATATCGAAAAACCGACCGATCGTTTGACGCGTTCATTTTTGCCTCTCACGGCTGTCAGTGGAGGTACACTATCACAAAAACACACCAAAAGTACCGATAAACACTTCCTAATACAGAACAAAGTAGTCCAAAAGAGGAAACCAAGAAGGGAGGCTACTACAACAATGTTTATAGTTGCTAGGTATGCACTTGCTGATCGGCGGGATGTGACGCGAGGACAAGTGCGTGGTACTCGCTGATCGGCGGGATGTGATGGAAAAGTGTTAATGGATAAATGGGTGTTTCTCCAAAATCCAAGTGAGGTGGATAGACACATTTAGTAATGATTAAACAAGGCAATTTACCAAACCTAGCATGTGAAGAAAAATTATGTGCTGGTATAGTATAGCGGTTACCTAATTTTTTGTATGTTTTGTCCAGAGTGTGAGCTTCAGTGGAGGCAACAGAAGATACATTCAGACAAACACACCAAACCCATTTGGCTTGTCTGTCTTCAAATCTTATGTTTACTGGGTAGACAGAAATCTACAGAGTGTAAGTCCTGATCCATCAGTCATAATTCTTTCATGTTTGATAGTATATGAGAAACTTAATGAAATATATATTTCATATTTTCGAGACTTAGTAGTGATATCTATGTGTGACAGTTTACATTGTCGTGATTTAGTTGTCTTTTATCAGACCAGTTTGATCAAATATATGTAGCGCTCTCATTTCTTGAGCATTTGTAGTGGTTCTGGCCTGGGAACATACACAATTACAATGAGTTGTAGTTTCCATTACTCCATCAGTGGTGAGACAGTGGTTGCAAATTGCAGTGACTTAACTATAGTCGTACATTTATATTGTGTAGTAACATTTGTAGAAGTAATGTTTTTTTAAATTTTAAGTGACAAGGAAAATAATAGACATATGACCTGCCTGTGAACATTCACTCAACATTGTAGCTTATGAAGTTTGGCATTACACACTGGTATGTTTGGGTAAAAAAAACGTATTCGTGTCTTCTGCTCTGATAACCTGTACACTGCTACCACTTGTTGTGTGGTAGGTATCAGGAGATTTTTTTATTGGTGGATTTTCGAATTTGCCAGAAAAATTGTGCATCTACAGGGAATAATTACTGTGCACTAAGAGCATTCGGATGGAAGGTGAAATATGTGAGCCAGGCAATTTGAAGTTAAGCTTCCAATAGGGTGATTTGGAGATAGACAGTCAGGCCAGCCACCCATTATTCAAACACTTCCCTAGCTTTTTACATTTTTTTCATGTGGTTTTATCCTGGCTGTCTACAGATCTTCCGAGCTCTGAAATCCTCCCAGGGTACTGCCCCACAAGTGCTGAAAAGTAATCTGGAGATGCTGAGTGACATTACAATTTTTGACCAGTCAATGCAACCTGTTGGTTAGTTTGTGTGGGAAATTAAGCTTGTGATGTGTGTTTGTCTGAACCAGTGTTGGACATTATTTGATCTTTACAGACTGTCTTGTGATTGATTTGTATTGTCCCCATGTTTATGTAATGTTAGATTGGTGGATTATGTGTAAAGTGTATTAAACAGTACAAAATAATAACAATGATAATAATAATAATAATAATAATAATAATAATGGGAAAGCAACATCTATATATTTTATCTTTTTTCATCCTTTTCTGCTAAAGTTTTGATGGTCAGTTATTTCAAGATTAGACTTTTCTTGAAGGTAACTGTAAGGTGTACCAAATTTCCTCATCCATGTCACTTTAGCCAGATTGTGCACTTTATTTTCTTTATGTTGCAAATGTTTTCGTAGTCATTAGGCATTGTTCTCCTCCCAGAAGTAACGAAAAAACTGTGAAGCACAAAGTGGTCATTATAGTGCCACCACGCAATTAACCCAAACTCATGCACAGACACACCTCTTGGTATGCAGTAATGCAGTTTAAGTTTTTGATGGTATACTGAGAGCGTTTTCATTTCTCTATACTGGTGTCTTTCCAAGATGAAAGTAATCCATGTTCTGCAAACAATGGAGGATGTCAACAGTTGTGTTTTGCCCGTCCCAACATGACAGAGCCTCTGTGTGGATGTTCAACTGGTACTCTGGCTGATGACAAGAAATCTTGTCAGGGTAAGAACTCAGAGATTTAGCTGTGTGTGTCTGACGCGTCCAATAATCATTCAGCTGCTTTTGTAATTTTGTTTTTGTGTCCTCATACTTTTCACCTGCAAACTCTGCATTCATAATTATTGTAAATGTTTACAATATCTCATTAACTAAGAATTGAATGTGTTTACAGTATGAAGTCACCCATGTCACCTTCTTCACAGTGCATTGATCTTTTTCTTTGTAAGTATTTATTTTTATAAAGCTTGTTTCAGTATTTTCTACATCACTCAAACATACACAGAATCTTATAAGAAAATTGTACAGTTTGCAATAGTGTTCTGATGTTGATATCTTTCTGTGTCTGTCTCTGTCAACAGCGCCATCATCATTCCTGTTGTTTGCTGCTGAGACAGAAATACAAAGTCTGTCCCTGGATCCAGAAGCCACATCCAATCCTATCCCTGCCATAACGGAGTTACAGGTACAGGCTCAGTGTTATGGAAAAAGATTGCACACTCCAGTCTTGATCAGATTCTTTTTTTAACCTTCACACTGTGATTGGCATGTCAATAGGATTTTGAGTTCCCAAATGTTTGCTGCAATAGGCGTGCATTCATGGGTGGATCAAGCCGACTGCAGTATGGAAAGCGTGTTTCCACATTCCAGGGCACTGTCCTCTGGGACAGAATTACCATCTTATTGTTCACTATATCTCTTCTTAATCAAAGACATTATGACAAGAACATGTTAACCAGTCAACCAGTGAACCACAGTCACGAAGACTAAGCTTTCAAAGGCTCTGCCCACAACATCAAAAGGCGTTACATCGACATGCAAACTGTTGCTTAACAAATTTGCAATATTATCTCATTTTCTCACAAACTGACCATCATCTAGAGTTGTCTGTGTCTAAGAACCAATCAGAAACAAGTTCTGAAATCACCTTGCCCCAAATGCCCACGTTGGTCCATTAGTATGTGCCAATCTGTATGAAACCATTTGTTTAGCGGTGGGGGGCATGGCCAGTTTTCATATTTCATTCTCAAGAAAATGACAGCTATCAGTTTGGTATCATAAGTCAGATCATTTGTTGGAGACTTAGAGACCAGAGTGTCATTGTTTAATTCATAATCAAGCATGTCAAAGCATATCTAAATGAACTGCGTGCACAATGATAGTGTGTACATCAGCAAGGCGCACTGACCCGGATAAGATTCCCCATGAACGAGGTCAATGACCTGGTCAGCGGGCTTCACTGATAGCATGCAGCTTGAAAGTTAACACCATTTTACAGAATGGAATATGCTCTATCGTTCTAGTTGAATTACAATTTTGCACAGCCAATGATTTCTATTGGTTATTATATCAGGGAAGCTGAACAAAGAATAACTTTAGGTTTAATGAGAGATATTTTTAACATCTCCAGTCAATTTTTTTTTCTTCTATTTGTCTGAGCTGCTGTATTCAAGTCTCTTGAGAACGAGAAACAATTTAGAAGTGGGTCATTCACATGCCAACATTGTGGATGTCAGGATTAGGATTTGAATTGCCGTGCTAGGTCACGCATTGTTTATTACATGGCATCATTGATTTTAGCCAGTGCAAACGTCCTTGAACTATTCCCGTGGACAGTTTGTTTTTGTAACGCTTTTCTTAGAGATGGAAAGAAAGTGGGTCAGGATAGAACGAATGGATAAATTAACAGTGACGATGCAGTTTTCGACCCCGTGGTTTGGGTGTACCTTAACAGGGAAAGACGGGGCGAATAAGGAGTGAAGAAATTCGTACATAAAACGTTTAGGGTGTAGAGACTTTGCGAAAGGTTTTGACATCCTAGGTCTGACTTTGTCTGTTACTATTAATAGAATCTATTGGCGCTGCGAGCGGAGCTCGAAGTGGATGCACCAATCAAATTTGAGCAGTCACGTGAGTTGCAGAAGATAAGCGGGAGCATCTTTATGCTACCTCACTTCCATGTAGAGTTTCCAGCTACGAAGGTCGTCGGCTAGGGGTTCAGCCAGAGAGAACCAACAGACTGTTAACGTCATGTCTATGTCCTGGATAGACAATGAAAATAATCCACAGCTATTTTCTCCAGTTCCCTGAAATCGTTTCAGGGAACCAATCGTAAGTTTCATCAAAATGATTCGAGATGATGTGAATCTGACCCTAACTTTCCAGTAGAAGTGCGACCAAAGGAATGCAAGACCATAAAGTTTTACTTGCAATTAAGATCTAGAAAGAGTGACTGATATACACATTTGTAAATTGTAATTGATGTGTCTGGATGAGGCTGGGGATTGCCAGCCCATCCTAGAGCAGATCTAGATCTATTTTAACTACGTCAGTGTGTCTTGACGGTTTGATCCTTTATAAGCAGTTAAATGAGTTAATATTGTCGTCTGAGACCTAAGTATATCATTTGTGAGATAGTAGGCAGTCTATATTTCTGAAGATAAATAATTACTAAGTAAACTGTGTATGAATCAGAATGATATAGAGTTTCAAATCTCTTAAGGATCTAGAGGAGATTTATAGTTATGTATTTTAGTATTTTCATTTGATGCTGCAATGTTGTCTTTTAATATGTAAACGATAGACGAAATTGTTAGGAATTTAAGTAATAAATTTGTGGCCCTACAAGGTCCTTGATATAACTTACTCGAAATTGTTATTAGTGTATGTGGCATGGTATGGCAGAGTAATTTCTAAAACCTCTCGATATTTATTAAAAATGCAGTCGAACACGTAAATTGATAATTAACCATCCCCGTAAAACACGAGCACAGTAATCCCCATCTGTAACACCCTTCCTTGAACTCGTAACACTCGAGGACCCACCTCGTAACACTGGAGAGGGACCCTTAAAGAACCTTAGATAACGCCATGCCACTTAGTTAGCTTATTTAACACCTATTGTATTTTTATTCCATTATTTCATATTGTACTGTTGTAATATTATGTTTTCAGGTCTTTTATTATAGAGTTTAAACAATTTGTATTAATCGAATATTTTGTATTTCAATTTCATATGGTGAACATCCCAACATCCCATTGACCCGTGGATACCGGCGAGGGAACCCTTTCATCATCCAGTTTTACCTCAGACAGAAATACAAGTTTGGGCTTGGAGCTATGGATTGAGGATATTAACATCTGAATTCCTCAAAAACGAAGTTAAGTGATCCATCTATCTAACAGTCTTGGGGAGGGCGACGTACTTTCCGCTCTGTGTGTGTGTTCCAGGCCATTTTACTATTTATTATATGTTTAGTTTAAGTGCGGGAGGTTGGTTGGGATCATAGGTTAGCATATCTTCTTTGCCATTACGAAGGATATTGGAGGCCTTGGTGGCTATGTAAAATAACTCGGGGGGATTTGCTTCTCTGTGAATAGTTCTATTAGGGATCCATTATTCGTATAGATTGTGGCGTTCTTTTCCTTCCTCACATTTCTTTAGGAAGATGTCTCTCTTGTGCTTTTCTTAAACTATCCTGTAAATAAGTTAGGACTTGTAGGGTCTGTTATCGTTCGTTTTACTTGTCAGTATACCGTCCTGTTTATTGTATTTTTTTTTTTGCTTAATAAACTTTAAACTACTATACTAACATTCATATGTTTACAATATATGCCTGAAGTATTTCACGTGCTAAAGCCACGTTGAATTTTAATCTGGATTATTGACATTAAGTGAATTGTTAGAACCCGTGCAGTTGATACTGCCAGTTCTGGATTAGTGTGATATAACCGATCTCGTTTAACATTGACGAGCTCCCGAGAAGGCAGTACTAGGCTGCTTAGGGAAGTGACTTTTTTTTTTGAGTAGGGATATGTGGTGAATATTGGTGTTATTTTCGGCTGTGCGGCCGCCCGAGGAGCAAAGAGTTTATTGTCTCATGGGACTTGTTCGTATCAGTATTGAGGTAATGTCATTATGGTAGACACGTTGTATATTGAGAAGAGAGAGATATTGCTGATTCGTCGCGTTGAGAGAGAGATATATTTTTGCAGTGGTAACAGAGGACACTGCGTGTTCGCGTTTTTGAGAGTTTTTTGCAGTGGTAACAGAGGACACTGCGTGTTCGCGGTTTTGAGAGTTTTTGCAGTGGTAACAGAGGACACTGCGTGGTCGCGTTTTGAGTTGTGGAGAAGAGTGGTTTTTTTTTATACCGATTATGTCTTAGGCTGTCCGCGTTCCGTGGACCAGCTAATGTAATGCCAGATATGACTCTATACCGAGATGACTGTGACACTTGACGTGTGCATGGCTTGCGTAAAACGCATTTAATTAACTAGCTATCGCCTCGTGCCATCTCATCTATACCGGATTTGATACGAAGATTAAATAAATAAATCATATTGTTATTGAATTGAGAAAATTCTATACTATTGTTGCATTTGAGTCAGCACCACGCGAATTTGGAATGTAAACGTTAAGCTAATTAACTTTTCGCCGTTTTTATTTCGGCTTCATTATACGGAAATTCGTTGTAAAAAGTAAGACAGGCCAAAATTTTCATTACTCTATTACAGAGTCTGTCTTGTATTGGGGTTGGATAGTGCTTGTCCCCCTCAATTCTAGACGGTGGATGGATTCACATTTGTCTTGTTCATTACTTTATGAACCATTTTTACAATCCTTTTTTGTGAATATCCTTTTTCCACCAGCGTCATTCCTGACTGTGACCTGAACTTCTGGCAAACCTGACGCCCTTGTCAGCGGGTCAATGAGATGGACACATGGCAAACCAAGCTACCAGAGCTACTGCTGCCATTGGATACCACAGTATTTTAATTAACAATATATTGTGTGTGAATGTGTATATAAGCAGCAATTGTGTGTGTTGACTATATAATTATAAGCCTATTCCTTCAGTAAGGCTTCATTATTTGATAATAGTTATACTTTAATCCAGCAGTATACAGTGATATACTCATTATTATTATAGATGTTTCTGAGAATTTTGATTGTGTGCAGTAAGAATATTTAAATAGAATAAATTCTATAGAACGTGGCATCAATAATTGTATGCTTTTTGTCCATCCAATATGCACGTTCTTACTTAGATTTTTCTTCTCAAGCTTAAGTCTCATCTTTCTACAGTACTACTTAAGCCCCTACCACAATAACTTTGAGATTTCTTGGATCTTATCGTGTAAATTTTATTTAAAATTTTCACTGGGGTGGGGGATATGTCAGGATTAGGATTTGAATTGCCGTGCTAGGTCACGCATTGTTTATTACATGGCATCATTGATTTTAGCCAGTGCAAACGTCCTTGAACTATTCCCGTGGACAGTTTGTTTTTGTAACGCTTTTCTTAGAGATGGAAAGAAAGTGGGTCAGGATAGAACGAATGGATAAATTAACAGTGACGATGCAGTTTTCGACCCCGTGGTTTGGGTGTACCTTAACAGGGAAAGACGGGGCGAATAAGGAGTGAAGAAATTCGTACATAAAACGTTTAGGGTGTAGAGACTTTGCGAAAGGTTTTGACATCCTAGGTCTGACTTTGTCTGTTACTATTAATAGAATCTATTGGCGCTGCGAGCGGAGCTCGAAGTGGATGCACCAATCAAATTTGAGCAGTCACGTGAGTTGCAGAAGATAAGCGGGAGCATCTTTATGCTACCTCACTTCCATGTAGAGTTTCCAGCTACGAAGGTCGTCGGCTAGGGGTTCAGCCAGAGAGAACCAACAGACTGTTAACGTCATGTCTATGTCCTGGATAGACAATGAAAATAATCCACAGCTATTTTCTCCAGTTCCCTGAAATCGTTTCAGGGAACCAATCGTAAGTTTCATCAAAATGATTCGAGATGATGTGAATCTGACCCTAACTTTCCAGTAGAAGTGCGACCAAAGGAATGCAAGACCATAAAGTTTTACTTGCAATTAAGATCTAGAAAGAGTGACTGATATACACATTTGTAAATTGTAATTGATGTGTCTGGATGAGGCTGGGGATTGCCAGCCCATCCTAGAGCAGATCTAGATCTATTTTAACTACGTCAGTGTGTCTTGACGGTTTGATCCTTTATAAGCAGTTAAATGAGTTAATATTGTCGTCTGAGACCTAAGTATATCATTTGTGAGATAGTAGGCAGTCTATATTTCTGAAGATAAATAATTACTAAGTAAACTGTGTATGAATCAGAATGATATAGAGTTTCAAATCTCTTAAGGATCTAGAGGAGATTTATAGTTATGTATTTTAGTATTTTCATTTGATGCTGCAATGTTGTCTTTTAATATGTAAACGATAGACGAAATTGTTAGGAATTTAAGTAATAAATTTGTGGCCCTACAAGGTCCTTGATATAACTTACTCGAAATTGTTATTAGTGTATGTGGCATGGTATGGCAGAGTAATTTCTAAAACCTCTCGATATTTATTAAAAATGCAGTCGAACACGTAAATTGATAATTAACCATCCCCGTAAAACACGAGCACAGTAATCCCCATCTGTAACACCCTTCCTTGAACTCGTAACACTCGAGGACCCACCTCGTAACAGTGGAAATGTAATCTGCATAATGCCTAGTGAATGTTATAAGCATCTTTACCAAGCATGATCTGGAATATATACTTGTAGATATTTTGGGATGAGATAACGTGTTTAGAGCAGACATGGGCACCCTATGGCCCACAGGCCAGATCTGGCTCGTGAAGCAATTTTGGTAGGCCCATGAGATTGATTGGAATTCCTTTACATGTCAGTCCATTAGCTATGGAAAAAAAAAAATGTTTTGTCAGATCTTTGATTTTGTAAGTTGAACATACACACTGAACACCTCACTCAATATATGAAAACAGAATCAGTAAAGATTTTATATTATACTAACTTGTATAAGCAAACTTTGTCATGGAAGAGCCTTGATATAATGTGAAAGATTACAATGCCCATGACAAATACATGTTTATATCTACTTTGGTATATCTTGTCTCACTAGGGAGCCGTGGCTGTGGATTATGATGCCCATGACAATTACATATACTTCAGTCAAGTCAACTCAAAGAAAATCAGCAGAGTCAAAAAAGGATCCACAGTTGTGGAAGATCTGATGGCTCCTAGCATGAATGCAAGTCAGTAGTTTCTGTTACTGCTTACAAACTTTTGATGACAGATTGCATTAGGCATTATTTGGTTTTACTGCTGTTGTATAAGAAAAGATTGTATAACACCAGTCTGGCTCTCATTCACTGTTTAACATTATTTTATAGAATGAAATATGTTCCATCTTTCTATCTGGATTATGATTTTGTGCTGATATTAGTTTTTTTTTTATTACGGTATCAGGAAATGGAAACAGAAGAAGGAATAAAGTGGAGTGAGTGGGGCACAATGTCAGATATTTTTTGCATCCCCTGTAAAATTTTGTTTCTGGTGTATGTGCTGAATTTCCATTATAAAACAACAGTTCATGTGTCACCAGGATGTACAGAAGCAAGTCTCATTTTGGAGTTGAGATTTAGTGATTTTAAGTTACAGGATCATGGTATTGTTATTATAGATTTATGAGCATACAAGTGCATGTAGAACTGACTTATAAGTTGTGGACACTCTGGTATTGACTGACATTAGTTTTTGAAGAATGTATTTATTCTAGACAACACTGTAACCTGTTTTGTCACTCTTTGAGAGACATACATTTTCTTGCCTGTTCTCAAACATTAATTTCAACAGCAAAAAGAACATCTGGTATTCTGAGACTATAAGTCCAAGAGAAAAGTATTATGTTTGACAGCTTTGATAGTACGAATATTTGAAATCAACATTCTGGAGAGTCACAACTTGTCACCATTCATTAAAACTGTAGTAATTGGTTTTGACTACTTTTCAGAAGAAGCTAAAAACCATTTTATTTGAGCACAACTGGTCTATTGTGGGTGACTGTTTAAAGGTTTGCTATTAGATTTATTTGGGGTTTAGAGTCTAGAACCAGGATCATTTGATGCAGCTTTGAATGTAGTTGAACATATATATATATCATTTGATTTATGTAATTTTTGAATGACTACAGTCTTAGGGAAAGGTGACAAAATGTCTAGTTAAGTCAAATCAGCAGTTTTCAGCAATTTTTCATGTGTACATTGTCTGCTTTTGTCGTGCGTCCTCAGCCCCAGGCTATGTCCATGATGTAACTTCAGTGGAGGGCATTGCTTTTGACTGGGTAGGGAAAAAATTGTACTGGGCAGATTTATTCAGGAACAGAATCTACAGTATCAATGTTGACTTGACCAACAAGGTGGTCATTGCAATGGTCCAGAGTCCCAGAGCTTTGGCTATTGATCCTTGTAAAGGGTGAGTGCTGCGTATAAAAGTTAGGAAGTGTTTCATAAGGATACAGTTGTCTCCATATGTTTTTGGTAGGCACAACTGTCCCCCTAGGTTATGGTTAATGTTAGGGTCATATTGCATGGGTTGGTGCATGGAAATAGCTAAACTGCAATGATTATGCTTCAGTGGGAACATTTAGTTTCCTTGAGCAAGAGTGGGCCATCCCACATTTATTATGTTTTGAGAAAATGAGGGCTGAACTCTTTGCTACTGAAAATTCTAATGACTTGCAAAAGCAAAGGTTTGGTGTTAAAAATATCCACCAACCAAGACCAGGAATGCAACAAATATTTTTGGCAAGATTGAGTCAGTGTCTATTTGTAGAACCAATTATTTGGGAAAATAGCAAACTATGAGATGGCCCACTCTTGCTCTGTGGTGAGCAGTTATCATTACTGAAGCCCCCCTCCATACACACACACCCACACCAGAAAGTTATTTCCATGCAATAACGTAGACAACAACCTAACCCAACCCTAACCCATTGGCACAAGAAAACCTGCTGGGACAACTCTACATACTTTGGCACTGCCTAAAGTTATGTCAAATTTGAAGTCCTTTTCATAAATCTTTGAACAAAAACCACATCTTTGTCGACTGGAAGTGTAGCAGTTTGTTTTAGTTGCATTCTTGAATTGAGACATAATGTAAAATATAAAACAAAAACAAACAACAAAAAAGTTGTATTTCACAAAGTCTCACATTAGATATAAACAAAACCATGCAAACTATCAGTACTTAAATTTGTGTCAAGCCCCAAAAATTTATCCTTGAAACTTGTTAGCAAGACATATCTGTTTCAAAACTAAGAAATCAACAATATGTCAGTGTTTAGGAGCATTTTTAGCCTGCAAAGACAGTTTTTATAATCATTTTTTCAGTTTGACAGTTTTTATTTTCTATAATCTTGAAGTTAAAAAATTCACAATAAAAGTTATAATGATAAAATCTGACATTAACAATTCTTTTTTCTTTTTTTTTTTTTGTTAACTTTTAAAAATTAATTAAGTTGTATAAATATTTGTCTCTCAGCATCTCTGTTTTATTTTTTTAACAATCACAATGATTGAGTCCGGCCGGAATTTTTTTTTTTCGGATGAATCTTACTTAGATTTCTCTCACAATATCTCATTGTCTCCTATTTGTACTTTCAGGTACATTTACTGGTCAGACTGGGGAAGAACACCCAAAATTGAGAGAGCAACAATGGCTGGCAATCAGAGACGAGCTATCGTATCCACAGATCTGGGCTGGCCTAACGGACTGACAGTAGATTTTGAAGAGGAGAGAATTTACTGGGCCGATGCTCAAAAGTAAGAGACAGTTGCCTTTTTTTGTTTTCATTTGTTGCTGAAGTGTTCTGTGTTTTTCAGTTGTTTTCTTTATTCTTGAACTGCACATTTTTTGTGTGCATTTTTTTTGTCTTGATTTATTTGTTTTTGCATCATCTTTAGACTCTGTTTCACATTTTTTAGTTCCTTTGGTTTCTCACTAAAATTTGTTCTCTGTCTGTTCCTGGTACAATTTACACAGTACTAGGACCGTATGTCTTTCTGCATATTATGTCTTTTGCTGCTTCATATTTATGTAATATTTATTCTGTTCATCATGTCAGTGATCCCTTAAGTTCATAAGGATATGGAGCATTGTGATGTATAAATTTTGCATTCTTTTTTAGAGTACTCCTTCAAAGCAAATATTACTTCCAGCAGATACCTTTTGTGTCTGTTATTGTGTCCATGTCAGTAAAACTGTTCCCTCCAACGTTACCAATGTCAGATTAACTTGAACAAATTGTTTTTTTTTTATTGTTAAAATTTGTCTCAAGATTTTAAGTAAAATTCTATTCTATCACTATCAGTGCAGTGAAAAGAAAGATCAATTCGTTCAGCTTGTTGTCTCGATGATGTTTTTCAAAAGTATTTAGTAGTGAATGGGGTGCAGTTGTAACTCATCAGTCCATATCATTACATACTGTATCTTTCAATCCACTTTACTCCAATTTTAACATTTTTACAGGTGGTAACAAAACAATGATGAAAGACTGGCTCATAAATTCCAGGAAGTGGATTAAGTAATTGAAAATGCAACACTTTAAATGTCCAATATTGTTTAAAGTCTAGCATGGCTGTTGGTGATGTACCATCTATTTACAGGCTAAATAAATAGTGTTTCTCCAAAATCTGAGTTAAGTGGATAGAAAAATTCCGTAACTTTATCATGTGATTGTTTTTCTATGAAAGTCTTTTTTTCTCATTCTTGCTATTCTTTTATCCTCTGCATTCTGATATGAAATTAATTTGATCCTCAGAGACCGGATAGAAAGAGCCAACTTGGATGGTAACTATCGTGAGGTGATTGTGGAGACCACTGTCCACCCATTCTCCTTGACAGTCTTTGGTTTCTACATCTACTGGACTGATTGGACACTGCGCGGGATCTACCGAGCTGAGAAACACACTGGGGCAAACATGAAGATGTTGGTACAAGGATTGTCCTCGCGACCCATGGGCATTACTGTCTACTCCCAGGACAAACAGAAATGTAAGATTTGTGTGGTTTTTGCCTTCTGTTGACCTCATTTTCACTCACAGGATAAATAGAATATCAACAGTTCCAAGCACAAACTGCCAAAGAGCTGAAAGATCAACTTTATGAGAGAAAGAAAAAAATATTGAAATACTGAAAGATTGAACTGAAATAGTTGATTTTGTCATAATGTATTTTTTATTATTTCTGTTTTGTACTGCAGTAAGATATTTTTCCACATGAGGTCTTGTATGAGGTCATTTTCTGTTTCCATTAGAAAAAAAACAACAAACAAAGGAAACTTACCAGATTTTTGAGTTGTAGAAAGCTTGTGCCCCAATTCATGGCCCGGATGTGACCCACCTCCTTAGAATGTAAGAGCACCAAGAACTATAGCAGCCAGGAAACATGTGTAGATCCGACGTAGATTTGTACAGGATTTCTGTAGGATTGGTAGGATTACCATAGGGACAGGTTCTCTATTTAAAACCAATATCAAGATGGTGTCTTAACCAGCAGATCTACATAGGAACAATGTTGTTCTTATGTACAAACTTGACATCAGTCCTGCGCATAGGGTTTCCATAGGTTGCTGGTTGGGAAAATATTTGTTTGATAGAGGTTCTCTTCTTGTGTAGGTTTCCTATGTTTGCTGTCCCAACAGTTGAACTGATTTTTTTGGTGTTTTTTTTTGTTCATCAGGCAGCAACAACCCTTGCCGTTTGTTTAATGGAGGTTGTAGTCATAGTTGTCACCCTGGACCAGATGGAGCTGTGGAGTGTACGTGTGACGAGGGCACAGGATTAGAAATTGGTAATGGTGGAAAGGTACGAACGTCAGTGTTTACTTTTGTGTGTCAAAACCTAAACACTGGATCCCTTAAGTCTCTTCTAAGAGAGGGTAATCATGTGAATATAGGCAGTCGTCACCCCACTATTGCTTTATCAAATCTCAGCTTTTTACACGAGATAAGGCCATAATATGGCATAAAATTTGTATTCCATCACTCCTACAAAAGCTGTGAAGGTATTCAACTCCGGCAGTAGATTGAAGTGTTAAAAAATTGATATAACACTCTGTAAAGTTTAACTACTTTACAGGCAAGTTTTGTCAAAATGCGCCAGTGTGAAGATACATTACAGCAGTGCTGGGATGACATGGTGTTTTAGTTCCTTATGAGAGTCTTTTACATCCCTCCTGTTCTGCCCTCAGGTCTGTGTCCCAAGTAACAACACTTGTTCTCCGGAACAGTTTGTGTGCAGTAATGGCAGGTGTTTGAGAGAACGCTGGGTCTGTGATTTAGATAATGACTGCGGAGATAATTCAGATGAGGATCCCAACTTGTGTGGTAAGATTTGCCTTACTTGTCTCAGTGAATCTTTTTCAGGGAAAAACAATTATTGGTATGAATTTTTTTGTTTTCATTGAGTTCCGCCAATCCTATATCAGATTTAAAAGTGTCATAATACCAAAGCTTTGTGCATAATAATCAAAACATACAGTAAAACTTTTTGTCTGTATGAAAGGCCGCATTTTGCTGAAGCATCAGTTGTTTGCTTTCATTCTATCCTCTTAAATGTGAAGGTCAGACAGGGCATTTTATGTGAAGAATTCATTAAACCTGCTGAATATTTTGCTTTTGCACATAAAGATTCGTGAAGCTCAGTATTGCACTGCTCATAAAATTAATAATGTGCATTTTGTAGCCATTCCAAGCAGGACTGCTGTCAATCAAACCTGAGGCAGACTTTTTCAAGGACACAGGATAAATGTCCATACATGTAACTTGTCATATTTTAACTTCTTCCTGTCTTTCTCTCTCTTTTTTTCTTTTTTAGCCTTACACACTTGTGATCCCAAATACTTCAGCTGTAAGAATGGTCGGTGTATTCCTCTACGGTACAGATGTGATTTTGACAATGACTGCAGAGATAACTCTGATGAGGAAGATTGCAGTAAGTGATGCTTTTGTGTAAATTTCAACATTCTATATGTTTCTCTCCATTAAGCTTGTTCCAGCCTGTCTGAGTAGAACTTGTATGTTGGAGAATACAGATGTAGTGAATTGAAATTGCTTGTGATGAAACTGTTATTTCTCTGACAGTTGGGTCTAGAAGCATTCTTTCACTGCAACATTAGTACACATTGGTAAAATTTGAGTATGATCTATTTCGCTGTTCTGTTTGACAACAGCATACCCCCAGCGCACGGAAAGTGTGTTTTTAAGGAATGAAGAATGATTTATAGACTTCTAATGTTTAGGCAGCTTTTTCCCTAATAATGCTGATAATTTCTTGGGCAATACAAAAGCTTTCATACTAATGAATACGAGAGAACCAGAGTCCTATCAAGAACTATAACTATATGTGTTTCTCATTTTCAGAAGTGTGATTTGAGTTAATGACAATTTAAAAAATGGTACCCTTTGAAAATTGTGTGTTGTGTTTTAAAATTCTGGTGTCGTTCTTATACAGGAATATTTTGTCCTGATTAGGGACCAGGGACAGATATCCCTGCAGCCCACCTTACTACCACTGCTCAAATCATGAAAGATATTAATAAATGTACTGAAAAAAGGTTTTGTCATAACTCATTTTTTTCCCCCTCATTTTTATTTGTGACTATGTTTTTGTTCATCCAGACTACCCTACTTGTGGCCCCGATCAGTTTACCTGTAACAACTATCGCTGTATCGATGCTGCCCAGAGATGTAATGGTATAGACAACTGTAGGGATGGCAATCGCACTGATGAGGTCGACTGTCGTAAGTTGAATTTCTGTATTTAAAAAAATTTTTTTTTCAGCCTTTTCGCATCTTTTCATGCCACAACCCAGTAACCTACTTCACAATTGATTGACATGCTGCATGCTGCATTTGAGTGGCTTATTACATAACTTAACTATTACATAACAATGTTAGTATGCTCAAAGCTTGAGTTTATGAGGTTTCACATGATGCACTGTATAATGTATGTTTGTGTCTTCTAATATTAATAATATTCAGACTGAACGCTACTGGCATTAAGTAAGTTTAACTGGAGATTTTTTGTGGACTCATCCAAAAATTGTTAGTCTGCAGAGAATAATTACTATGAAATTAGAGTACTGAAAGGGAAAATGAAACACATTGCCAGGGTGATGTGGAAAGTTTGAAAATCTACAAAAAAATATCTCCCAGTCAACCTACAAAA
Source organism: Onchidella celtica (assembly GCA_963931925.1). Classification (NCBI taxonomy): domain Eukaryota; kingdom Metazoa; phylum Mollusca; class Gastropoda; order Systellommatophora; family Onchidiidae; genus Onchidella; species Onchidella celtica. The sequence continues at coordinate 4,833,228 of OZ007583.1, read as the reverse complement.
AGGCAAGAAATATCACTGTATAAGAATAGAAGGCAGGAATATAATTTTCTGTTTTGTACACAAACACTTACAGTAGAAATATGAAACTTGGTAAACTTAGGCTTTGAGCGGTGTATGTGAAAGATTGAGCCATGAGTCACTCAGCATCTTACAGGGTATCTGTGGGGTTGTAAAGTGTAGTGGGACAAGGTGATGTGAAAAGGCTGATTGATATTTTAGTTGTTATTTTCTATCACTTCTGTGCTCCAGTTTTTTCATTTTTTTTTAATCTTAAATAGTCACAGTGGCAGTTTTCAGATTAAACCATTTTGTACAAAAATATTCATAATTTCCATGCTAGAGTTGAACTGCACTGATTCATTGTTTTTATATTTGTATCAGTGTGTCTGGTTCTTGAATAGTATAGTGAGCACCGGTTTCCAATATTTTCATATTTAAGAAAAATCCCAAGCCTTACCTGTTTTCTTACATTCTGTAATGGTCCTAGCTTTGATTTACGGCAGGAGTTGCAGAAAACTGACAGTTCTTTTTTTTTTAAAATATATTTATGTTTTGTGTAAAACGTAAACATTTGTGAAGAGCATTGAGACCCCTTAAATAATAGGGCATCATGTAAATACATTTATAATATGATTATTATTATATTGGGTCAGTACCTCATAAAGTGTCAAACATGTTTGCTTAACTCCATCCCACATTTTTCCATCGCAGCACCCAGGACATGTCCCAGCAACCAGGTCAAATGTCCCACAACAAATATTTGCATCATCCGTCGATACATGTGTGATGGTGACAATGATTGCGGAGATAATAGTGATGAGAATCCATTCTTCTGTCATCTAGTCTCCTGTGCACCAGGTAAGTGGAAACATCACTGGAGATAGTTCATCATGTAACCTTGGCATAGATAATCATGGTAGTTCTGGAATCACCCCAGAGTCAATGAATACCTCTGTTGAAGGCATTAGTTGAAAACTGTAGCATTTATGTACCACTGTAACAAAACAGTCCCTAGTTATAGCATTTAAGTGTAAACTGCTGTGATGGAGTTATGCAGAATTTATTTTCGTGTTCAAGCAATCTGTGATTAAATCTGAAGTCATCGGAAAAGACTAAAATCAGAATGAGATAGACAAAATTAATTTGTTGTAACTGCTAGAAAGATATTGAATGGGCTATGGATATCTGTTGTGTTTGAATATCAAAAAAAAATGTTAACATTTTTCTCTGAGGTTCAGATTTTTTGCCATTGTAAAAGAAACTTTTATATTTGATCATACTGAACTCAGCATAAATGTAACTCCTGTCACTGGAAAATGAGTCATTTATTCTTCAAGTCTGCATATATGTCTTCCATTTTATATTTATTGTTCACATTTTGAGCAGTCTTCATAGGCATGTGGCTCATTTTATTTTCCTGTGATGTATTCAGTAAGAGAGAACATTCTTTTCTCGTTAAGCATTTAATTTAGAAGTTTTCTCTCCCTCCACTATATCCCATACATCTATAGATTATCAGGTATAGTCTTATTTTGTATAAATCAAATTGTTAATCCACATTAGTTTCCAGTAGAGACATAAAAAGATATGACTAAAAAAACATGTCATGTCAGAAGAAATGTTTTTGTCCACTGTCTTTGTTAATTACTGTCTGATGTCCTGTCTTGTCCAGGTGATTTCCAGTGTTCTCAGAGCCACAAATGTATCCCTGGCACCTGGCAGTGTGATGGTGATGATGACTGTGGCTTTGGAGAGGACGAGTCTACTGAAACTTGCAGTAGGTGGAGGCTCCTTATAATGTGTTGGCTCAGGAGTTGTCACAACAGTTTTCTATACTCATTCTCTGCGTAACTTTGGTGGTTTTTTGCTGATTCTGTGTGTTTTTTTTTTCCATTGTAAATGTTGTAATATATCCATGATATGAAGAGTTAAGTCTCAAGGTCTCCAAATTTGAAAGTATACCCATGGAAACCTGTGTGCAAAAAAAGCTCATGAAATTTCCACCACTAGGTCATTTCTTAACCACTTTTGTATGAACTGATAGTTATATTCATTTCTGTGATGCCTATTCTTTGATTCCACTGTAACAATGGTGAAATATTATCAGTAGATAATGAAACAAGCCAAGGACCTTTAAATTGGACCATATGTGGCCTTTAAACATAACTGAAAATTTACTGTATTTGTTTGAACTTGTGTCTGTCACTAATTTGTGTCTCTCCTAACATATGATAAAAGTGTAATTCTTGCCTTGTTTTCAGCTTCCTTCAACAGAACCTGTCAGGCAGATCAGTTTTCTTGTGATAATGGTCGCTGCGTGTCCCTGCGTTGGGTGTGTGATGGAGAAGATGATTGTGGAGATAACTCAGATGAAGCAGAAGCCAGAAATTGTGGTAAGGTGGACAGTGAGAGAAGTTCATTCTTACATATGGATGCAGTGTAAATATGAGAAGACTCCAGAATTGCGAGGAAGTGCTAAAAAGCACTCTCTAAATGCACTGCCAAACTTTGCATGAGTATTTTTAAAAACTTACAGAATATCATACATCAGGCGTCTTTCAATGTAAAGGGATTCACAACAGCTGAGTGGCTGTCCTTTGGAGAGCTCTTTTAAACATTATTTCAATTGTGCTAGTGGTGTTTTTCTTTTTTCTTTTTTTGCCTGGAGAAGGCCTTTGGCAGCTGAAAGCTTGTGTTGCTTCCCTTTTATTTTCAATTCTTTTGTGATTTATTAAATTTTATTGTACTCTTCACTGTTTGCATTGGGTTTTGCAACAAACAAGCTTTGTTCTTGTTGCTGCATTTAACATTGCTCTGTCTGTGTTCCCAGAGGATCGTACCTGCCCTCCAGATACTTTCACCTGTGAGTCCAACAAACAACATGGTACCTATCCCTGCATTCCCATGTCTCGTGTCTGTGACGGGGTGAGAAACTGTCGTAATGGTGAAGATGAAACACAGACATGCCCACCACGTACATGTATGTCACACCAATTCCAGGTCAGTGATTTTGTATAACTTGACATCATCTTCATATTATTACTGTATGTTAATTCGGATTTTGAAATTTTTACAAATGTCTAAAGGTTGGCTTGCAAATGTTTGAATTACACGGAATGGATAAAGGGACAGAAAATGCAACGCTTCAAATGTCTATTGTTTGAAATATATGGCATGAAAGAAGAGATGTACTATCTATTTATAGGCTACATTGTGTTTCTCCATAATCCAAATTAAGTGGATAGAAACCATCAGTGACAATATGTAATTTGTTGAAAGTGAATGTAGATTACCTGTGTTTACAGAATTGGCAAAACTAATACCACAAATTCACTGGCGTGTTGAACAAAATTTTTTTTAGTCAGATCAGACTAATGAAATTCGCAGTAAAGTCTTTGAAATTGAAACACCTAGAAGGTTTGGCAAAAGCAAATTTTCTTTAGAAAACAATGAGACTGAGAGCCAGCAGCTATTTGGGGAATCAGTTAACCTGCTTTTGAAAACAATACTTGTCACAGCAAAAGCAGGTAGTTAACTTAAATACTATTTCTGTGGGTTTCTTCTTTGCTTTATAATCTGTTATGGTTGACCAGTGGTGATTTTCACTTGAAATTGAGGCTTGGTTGATTATGATTTGTCAGTATCTCTTCTATGTGTGTACAAAATGTTTTGCGTGAGCAAGATATTCGAATCAGTTAAATTTGACCATGTATGACCAAATCTGACGTAGTGACTGTTTTGTCCAGAGGGCCCACATTCTATATTTTATTTCCATGCATTGATTGTAAGGGATATTAATCTGATTCTGAATAATAATACTTGAGCCTGATAGATCCATAAAGTGCTTGCACTTGAATTTGGCAATATTATACCCTCCTTCCTCCTTGTATGCTCTTCAGATATTTGCTTTCACACCCCCCCTCCCCAACCCCCTTCCATCCTTGCTGGAGTGCCAGGCCATTAAATTGTTAAATGTCCATTATATGGCGACATGATATTCTGAAATTTTAAATAGCATTTTGACTGTTTCATCAGAGACATGGCTTATATTTGATTTTTATATAATTCTGCATCTTATTTTCTAAATAATTATAAATAAAGCAAAACTTTTTAATTTCCGTGTGTATTTTGGAGACTTTGGTTTGGACAGGACTTTGTTATTATTTACCAGGTACATTATTTTTCTATTTGCTGTTTGTCACCAGTGTACCAATGGCATCTGTATCTCAGCCAGGTTTAAGTGTGACCACGACAATGACTGTGGTGATATGTCAGATGAGCCCACTGACTGCAGTAAGTTCATCCATCAGTAACCTTCTCTCAGTTCCTGTACTAATCAGCTCAAGTTAGATATCAAGTTTTACTAGACGCTAAGAGCATTTAACCCTTTCAGCCCTGAATAGTTTTCTATGATTGGATGAACTTTGCCAAATTGCCCACATAAAAAAAAAATTGGGTCGTATTTGAAAGACTGTTGAAACGTTATTTGTTAATCATATCACACAATTATACACCAGTTTGGAGGTAATTGAAAAAAGAGTGCAAGTGAGCAAAGAAAAACGTTCAAAATAGGAAGGAAAAGTTTTGCAAGAGGAAAATATGAAATTAACAATAGTGTAACAGTCATATCTACAAACTAAATCTATCGCTAGCAAAATTTCCCTATCACAGTGAATCAGATGACCTTCATGGGACATCATGAGATATCAGGGATGCCAAAAATCCGGTTTTTCCTTTTTTCCAGGTTTTTTCGTTATCACTTGTTATTGTTAAAAAAAATGTTTGTTTTGGTGCAAACATGATGACACGTTCGTTTTTCAGTTTTTTTTGCAAAAATCATTTGGCATCCCTGATATATTATACCAATGTTGTTTTTATTTGTAGACTATCGCACTTGCAGTCCAGACCAGCTGACTTGCAGCAACCAACGCTGTGTCCCCAGATCCTGGGCATGTGATGGAGACAATGACTGTGGTGACAGCTCAGATGAAAAGGAAGAACTTTGCTGTAAGCCTTTGTTTCTTAGACCTGCTTACATCATAAGCTACCCATAGATCCGTCACTCTTTTCTTCTCATGGGTTCGCCATGTTTGCGCTCATAATGCCCACAAATGGGTATAACACGTTCTTAAGGTTGGGCTACTTTCACTTCTCCTATTTTCTTCTAGTGATTTCCCTTAGGGAAATGACACAGAGAAAGTTACTAAGGGAAAGTACTCTAATAACTAAAGGATAAATTCACACAATTTGAACGTTCCTTGTGAAATTCTTAGCTATGGCTAGACTCAACTTCATAGAGCACGAGGTTATGAATGAAGTTATGAATTACAACACCCAATTAAAAACATTTCAGCACACAAATATGAAACAAAAATACTATGTATGAAAAGTAAAATCAATTCTGAAATAGAAATTTCAAACAGAATTCAAATCCAGCCAGAAATAACCGTTTTATGAATATTTTTCTAAGACTACTGCATACAGGTGAAAATAGTGAAAAATTACTTGGGCTGGGGAAGCAGACCAGGTTCAAATATACTTGGGAGGAAAAGAGTTAAAAGTCCTTAGTTTTCTTAAATTTTGATTCTTAATTTTCAGAATTTGTCCAAAGGTCCTGAGAAAGTCCTTACAATTCCAAATGTTCATAACTTTCTTTATGTTGCCATAGAGCAGATTTTGCAAATTTTTTGTTTTTTAATTTAAAGGCCTACCTTTATGGATTTTTGCCACAGTATTCCTCTGTGGTGAATTCCCTTTTCACAATCATATCATAAGCATCAATTTTTTTCTTTTATACATGATCAGTGACACCTGAACCCACCTGCCCAGGTAATCAGTTCCGCTGTGACAATGGTCAGTGTATTCCCTATGAAATTGTCTGCAACAAGAACCCAGACTGTACAGATGAATCTGATGAGAGACATTGCAGTGAGTAGCAGTCCTGTTTATATCAGAATTCATAGCGGATCTTGAAAAGTCTTGAAGAACAAAATTTTTGTTCAAGGTCTCGGAAAACTGAAAAGAAAAATGAGATCTAAGATCAAGTTCAGTTTGGTCGTTGATTCCTAAACCTTCAAAATGATTTCATTAATTGATCATTATCCATGTGACCTTGATTACACAACTGTATGGTCTAAAAAAAAAAAAAAATGACAAAAACCTAACCCAATTACAACAACAACAAAAAATAATAATTGAAACCTCATGCCCCATCTCCCATATTCTATCAATCTATCTAAGTTACTTTGACATTGCAGTGATGCTTTTTAACCAAAACTGAAACTTGAACCATGAAAACTTTTATAAAGCATATTATTCAAGAAATAACATCCTTGCTTTTCAAGCATGTTGTCAATAGCCAATCAGAAAATACAATATGCTCCAAAAATTCCAGTACTTTGTAATCCTATCAAATGTTAAACAAATGAAACAAAGGTCTCGAATGTACTTAATATGCATCAGGTGAACTGATAAGGTAGTTATACGCTGTCACTAACAGAGCGCTGTACTGTCTGAGAGCTCTCTATTGTACACGTGGGAATGTATGGCAAACAATGTAAAATATCCTCATGAAAGTAATTTTCTTTATATAGTGCACCTTGGAAACATGGCAAATTGTAAATGTTGGAATCTAGCACTATAGTAATGACATAAGACGTAACAAATATTATTATTTTTAGAGTACAGACATGATCTAACTCGACTTTTCCTAGATATCAATGAGTGCGAGAGTGTCCGAGTCAATCAGTGCCAACATACCTGTGTGGACACGCTGACCAGTTTCAGGTGTGAATGCAATTCTGGCTTCCATCTCATGTCGGATAGACGTGCCTGCAGAGGTTAGTAATTTTTTTTGTTTTTTTTTTGCCAGTGTATATCACCCTCAATACCAATGTATTTTATCTCCTCTTTGTATGAGATAATGTCATGATATGACATAACAATCAATGTATCCTATCATTCGTACAAAAATGATGAGGGTATTTCATCTCTTGAAGTAGATTTTAAAGTGTTAAAAAGTTGATGTAACACTTTGTGAACTTTAACCACAAAACTTTACACATATTTTTCTTGAAATGCACTAATGTGGAAATCTAATAAAGTAGTGTCTTGAATTTTAGCAATGATTAATTTCCAGGTCATTGTGGAAAGTTGAGACAGACATAATGGTCAATCTCATTTTTCGTACTTTCAAGAGAATTGAATAAAATTGTTTTATCTGTTTTGTCAGGGTTAAATGTTTATATTTTGGTCTGAGTTGTCTAATGCATTATTGCAGAAATGGGTTAGTGCACCAAATTTTGGTTTACATGACAGTTTTGTGCTTGATATCAAGAACAACATAAAAGGTCAGTGCAACAATAGGACAGTGACGGCAAGAAAGCTGTATTTTTTAATGAAACACTGTTGTCTTTTTTTCTACCATTGTTTCCCATTTGTTTTTTTTTTTACTTTCAGATGTTGATGAGTGTGTGGAACAAGTTGGTGCCTGCTCTCAGGAGTGTGAGAATACAGAGGGAAGTTTTGTATGCAAATGCTCTGAGGGATATCATAGGATGGAAGATAAGAGAACTTGCAAGAAAACTGACAGTAAGTTTTTAAGTATAGTCAAACCTGTTCCTCGATCTGTATTATGATGATCTTGGTCACAAAACGCCCAAGCTTAGAAAGATCAACTCAGTTTGTGGGAGAGAAGACTGATTTAAATATGGAAAGAGCAAACATACATAATGGTTTGGACACAATGTACTAATCTTGTGTTTCTACAGCATTCTATGGCCTTAAAAAAAAAAAAAGAGAAAAAGAAAAAATTTTAGTTTGCAAAACCCTGTATTATCAGCAAGAATTAACAAACAAACAAAAATCATCCTACAGTAAATTAGAAAGAAAATGAAAATGTCCAATATGAAAAGGAAGTAAAATATTATACTTGGAACTACATTTTGCCAAAATTTGCCTCTCTTCTTTATTTCCAATGCATCCTGATTACAGACGAATGGATAATAAAGATCAATTTCAGCATCACATTCAAAATTATTGAGCAGGCTGCAGAAATCACTTCACTAAGTGAACAATGCAGTATATTCCCTCATATTTCCTCAGAAATCACACCCTGGCTGATATTCACAAACCGCTACTACCTGCGAGAAATTTCCACCGAGGGAGACAACCATCGCCGCATTGCCCAGGGCTTTGAGAATATTGTCTCCCTTGACTTTGACATAGCGAATGATTTGATTTATTTCACGGATGTCAAGCAACACAAGATTTACAGTATTTTCCTGAATGGAACAGATCAGAAAGTGGTGGCCAAAGACAACGTGCCCAGTGTGGAAGGTATCTCTGTGGACTGGATTGCCAGGTGAAGAACACTTCATTGATAATACAGTCAATAATATAAGAATGTTGTTGTGGGCATGTCATCTAATTTTTCTTCTTCTTCAAGTGCAGGATCTGGAACAGATATTGACGATCATGGTTCGCCACTCATTCCTCCGCTCGGATACTCTCAAAAAGCCCATATTATCCTGGTTTTTCCCTGTCGCCCATCTGTTCAAACTCTCTAGATATGTTATTCTTTGTCTATCTCTGCTTTTTTTGCCCTCTATTTTTCCTGTTAGAGCAAGGTGTTCAAGACCTTGTAATCTAATTACAAAGCCAAACTTTGAACTCTAACAATTAGGATAAAGGATAAGGACAGGGTTCGGGCTAGGCCTAGGGTTAAGGGTAATGTTAGTGATAGTGACAGGGACAGAGTTAAGCGTAGAAATTCCCATCTTTTAGTATCTTAAAAGATAGTCGGAGCATATGGAAATCTTCCCACCTATTCTTCTAAATTAGATATTTTGTTTTAGTTAAAATATCTGTATCTTAATTTGAAAAACATTTGTGTCTTAGTTTGAAATTCATGAAATTCTGGTTTGACAGTTGTATTTTGTATGTTCAGGAAATTGTACTGGGTTGATGGACAGAGATCAGCCATTAGTGTGTCAGAGATGAATGGTACCAGTCAGAGAACATTGCTGAGAGAAGGCATCAGGAGACCCAGGGCTATTGCTGTACATCCTTTTAATGGGTGAGCTTTTGATAGTCACAGAAGCTTTTCATGAGTTATGGCAATGTGGTAAATTTTATGGGCCATTGTGCTTTACAGCCCTTCAATTTTAGTATTATTGAATCAACATATAGTTTCACGTCTTTTTTTTTAGAATTATAATGACGATGGTGTGGGGTGCAAACCAGCTTAGTCTGAAAATTTCTTAAACTACCAATTTGTGAAGCTTGGAATCCTGCATCATATTCAAAAATAGCTCTTACCATTGGTAACCAATATCCAATAGAAATATTCAAAATATACATATGTTCAAACCGGTCAAGTCCATTTCCCTATTGTGGCATTGGCAGTTTTTTATTCCTCCTATAAAATTTGCGTATCTTGATTTGGCTGATTTATGCCTGAACCATAGATAATGGAGTGACAGTTAGAATCAGTGAAATTATTCCTGACAGTGGAGATTTACTCACTGTACAATCTGTAAGTTATCTATATTACTAACAGTAAAGACTGCGAAGAAAGAAGAAAAGGTAACTCAGCTACTCAAGCAGATCCAAGCAGGGAAAAGCAGCACTTTCACTGGCCAATGGTGATTTTCAGTTGAAACTGAGTTTTGGTTGATTATGATTTGTCAGTATCTCTTCTATGTGTGTACAAAATGTTTCACGTGAGCAAGATATTTGAATCAGTTAAATTTGACCATGTATGACCAAACTGATGTAATGACTATTTTGTCCAGAGGACCCACATGTTCCAGTCTCAGTGATCAGTACTATTCATGTTTATATTTTAGGACTTGCTAGTGCTTGGCACCAGTTACTGACTAGACCATGAAAAGTACAAGCTTCAAAATTTTTATATAGGTTACAATTGTTACTCTGTCTATAGTTTGATCAATGATAGTTACCAATACTAAGGCGTCAATTTTTCAGAAAATATTATTTTTTGATTCATTTCATCCTCACTTGGTGGCCTCTTTTGAGTTTCATGTTGCTGTTGTTGTTTTTTTAACATCTAATTTCAAATTGAATTTCTTTTTATGGTTTTCTTAACCATACTGGCCTATCAACACTTGACTTGTTGTTGGCAGCATAATAGACTATACATAGCACTCTTATTGTAACATTTGATTCTGGTGAACTTGTGGAAGGATTTATGTTCCAAATAAATAAAGACTTGGATGTATGTGAATTATGAATCTCTTTGATTATGGAAAGAATGTCATCTAGATCTAACAGTATATGAAATGAAAAGGAAAAGTCATCAAAGCCCAACTTGAGACTCATATTTTAGTCATTTATCTTATCTTCACAATCTGCTATCCTCAGATTTGTCTACTGGTCTGATTGGGGTAATCCCCCTTACATTGGCCGCATGGGGCTGAATGGTCAGAATTTGTCAACCACATTTATTACAGAAAAGTTAGGTTGGCCGAATGCCTTGACCATTGACTTCGAGACCAATCGCTTGTGGTGGGCTGATGCACATTTGGACATTATTGAGTAAGACATTTGTTTTAACTTGCTTGTTTTATAGTTCATCCGATCTTTTTGATAGGAACTTAACTCTTTGTGTGCCATGAATTTTTCCATGTTTGCCAATACAGGAAGAAAATAGTGGTGGAAATGAATGAAAACTAACTACAGCAACATTTATGAATAGAAAGACGATTGTCTTTCTTCCTGAAACAAAATAGCCTAGCATTCTTGTCCACCGATACATTGGTAATTGGCACAAATGGGACCAGCAGAAGAACCCAATTATCGGCTATTGACACACAAAGAGTTAATATTTTAGATTACCTTTACATTATATTTGCTGTACATATATACTTGTCCAATGTCTTGATTTATTTTGTTGAAAGGAGGTAAAAAAAAATATCCCTATTTCAGCAACTAAATCAAAAGCAAAGAATGACTTTCTTAAAAGAATGAATGCCGAATTAAAGTAAAAGTAAGATAAATGTATATACCTGAAGAGAACATTGTATTTTGTAAAGCTGTACATTCACAAGAAGGAAGAAAAGCATTTCAAAATTAAAACAACATCAAACGTCAGACAATACAAAAAACATTAATTTTCATTTTTGTTAACTTCTTCCTCGGATGTCAAAACTATTGTAGTCATCTCTGACAAAGGCCAGTGGGTGTAAGTATACTTCACTAAGAAGTGTTGGTTATGTTTTATATCTGAGACATGACATTTTATTACTAAATGTTTCTATCCCCCTAACTCAGATTTTGGAGAAACACTGTTTATAAATAAATAGTACATCATCACAGGCTTGCTGCATTTTAAAAAATATTAGACATCTGAAGTGTTGCTGTTTGAATCACTACATCCACTTCCTGGAATTTAAACATTTGTGAGGAAATCTTTAATCACTTTTTTTTTTTTTTGCCTCTGGTGAAAATTTGAAAATCAGGGTTAGATGGATTGAAACATTCAGTAACACTGTATTTCTAGGTTTGCAGATTTGGATGGTAGTCATCGTCACATTGTGCTGGAGGGAGTACCACACCCTTTCTCTATCTCACTGTTTGAGGATTACATGTACTGGACAGACTGGAATCACTTGACGATTGAACGTGCCAACAAATACACAGGCCAAGATCATAAAGTTTTGTGGAATATAACACACAGACCCATGGATGTACATGTCTTCCACCCCCTCAAGCAGCCTCCAGGTCAGTGAAATACTCTTAAGAATTTTTTGCTACAAACAGGTTTTGGATATCCAACCTTTTCACATCGTGCGGCTCATGCATTACACTTTCCCTCTGAATTCCATTATTTCATTGTAAATATTCCCTGTAGATGCACAATTTTGGGGACAGTTTAGAAATCCACAAAAACAGTCCTCATAAACCTACAGTATGTAGCAGTAAAATCAGTGTACAGGTTAAGGGGTGTAGAAGATGAGCATATAGTATGATTTGTGTGCAAAATATCCATTGTATGATGTGCAGTGGGAAACTTTGCCAATTCAGGATTTGAGCTGGGCTGTGGAAAGGTATCGCAAAGTCACTGAATTTTAATGTGCAGTACCTTGATCTGTTATAACATAGGTAGCTCAGACTTTCTGTATGATGATGTGAAAAGGTGAATGCTGAATTTCACCAGTGTAAATAACATGATTTTTGCATCTTCAAAATGTTTTTCTTCTGTCAAAAAATTAGACAACAGCAGGGACCATCCATAGAGTATATCTGGTGGGAGGGGGGTTGCCCCCAAGCATATGAAAAGCATACGTTGGGGGATGGGGAGTTTCTGGGGAGCATCGTATGCTTTCCAATGATATTACTGAATTAAAAAGTTTTGGTTTTACTTATATTTTTTTCTGGAAATTAAGTCACTGAATTATACAAAAATCATGACCCTTATGAAACAATCACATAGTTCTTGCAAAATGGCAGGCAACGGTTTAAACCACCAAGGTCTCATCATGGTCACTGATCAATATAATGGCCATACACATATACAAAGAAGGAGGGAAGAAAGAGGATTAAGGCCAAGCATATGAAAAGCTTGTACAAGGGTGGATGGAGGTAAAAAATTGGCAAAATTGAGAGTGTGTTGCTTATCAATTGGCAACCTCCCCCCCCCCCCCCCCCAAATGCAATTTCTTTGTGCTGACCTACACTTTTACCTGACTAACCAGTTTTCAGATAAAGAAAAATGTTTAGTGTCATAACCATAAGGGCGTTTGTCATTATAATAAACAAAAAAGTACATATTTTTAAAAAATGAACAATGAATGTGTATCATTGAAATGTGCTTTGTGTGGTCAAAGGTGCACTAGTTAAGACTGAATTGGTGTCTGTGTGTGTACAGGTATCAATCCATGTGGTCCAGACAATGGTGGCTGCTCACATCTATGTCTGATAGCTCCAGGTGGAGAAAGCTACACTTGCGCATGTCCAGACTTCTTTAGCCTTCAGTCAGACAAGAAGACCTGTGAGGCCAGATGTTCTAGCATTCAGTACAGGTGAGACAGCAAATGTATAGTGTCAATGTTAAACTTTTCACATAGTGGGCATCACAGCCCTCGCATGCTCGCTGAATGTTCCATTCTTACAGTGTGTATTACTTATATGCCCACTATTGGGCCAGGGGGGTTTGAAAATACACATAAAATCTTCTGATAAAGCTCAAGTGTATTGGTATCATTGGAAAGCCTATTCAGATGAGAAAAACATACTACTAGATCCATCTAAATGAAAATTGAAAGTCAGCATAAAGATATCAATTAAAAGTCAACATAAAGATATTAAACCCAAAGAGACACTATTGCCAGATCCAGACCTCCCAACATACATGTAGTACTAACAGGGTATGGGAAGACTTTACAAAATAACTGGGGGAGGTTTCCACAACATTTTAGAAACTCAACAGATAGACGCACACGTGCACACACAAACATGCCTTAACCATGTGGAAAAAGAACACAATATGAACCGCATCGATAATGCGAACCCCCCCTCCCAACCCCCACTCCCATTTAGTGCTGAAAATGAGGGTAAAAATGCTACTCTCATGTATAATGCGACTCCTGTCTTTGTAAGACCTGGGTAGGTATAGGTAAAACATTTTCGACAGAGCTGAAGAAAACCTTAAGTTTTTAGATAATTTTCACGTTAATTCTTAAGCAGTTTGTGGTCAGCCCAATCTGGTATTTCCATGTCATAATCAGAAAGTTGCATTAATGGATGCCTGACACCTATTACAGACAAGTCTCCCTCCTTTCCTCACCCTTACACTGGCATCATGTAGCGCTGAGCCTAAACTAACACAATAAACATTGCCCATGTATGGTGACCGAGTCGAGTGAGCATGGTATTTGACACCTTTGTACACTTGCTGGTGCTGACTGTCTTTACTCCGTGTCCCATGAAAACAATTGAATCTCTATTGCATACTTTTAAAAAAAATGGCCACGCATGCTACCTCCACTGGGGTAACCGATTTGCTCTTTCTACCTATTGTAACCTCCGCCCCCAATGCCCGACCCAAGTAAAATCAGTGGCCATACGCATTTTATGACATCTGATGCATTATTTACCAGTATACTGCATTATCGGTCAATGTGATGAGTAACACATGGCAGTGATAGTGAGTTCGCCTGAGTGTTAGGAATCAATGATGCTGGCAGATAAAATCTGTAAAATCCTGCACTCATGGACAAAGTGACCACATGCAGTCATGCATATGGCGGCACGGGCGCACACTGGATAGGTGACATAACAGGTGTAAGCTAGGCAAGGCAGACCACAGAACAATGGCAGGTATGAGCTGTAGTGATACATCGATTACAAAAGATGGTGGTGTGCATTTGACCATGACACAGATTAAGAAAATCATGCTAAACATTGTTTTTCCCACTGTTGATCTTCAAAATGAGATCGCACAAAGAGTAAAGACGGATTCCAAGATATCATGCTAAGTGTTTTTTCCCTGTGGAAATGAGGCATTGGGAAAGGGATAAAAGAAAAACATCACGCGAAAAGCAGATCACATAAAGTGACCTCATGGTATGTGGAGTCAACTGTATTGATAATGAAAATAGTAAGCAGACTGAAACTTTAGGATCTGTGTGGTCATTTCATGTGAATTCTGTCTTATGAAGACTGAAGGTGGAGAATTTCTGGAAATCAATGCAGCTTTTTCATGTGAATTCTGTCTTACGAAGACTGAAGGTGGAGAATTTCTGGAAATCAATGCAGCTTTATTCTAGCTTCACATCTGCACATTATTTTTAAGAAAATCGCTCATAAAATGTTATAATTAAACTGTGTAAAGCGTAGAAACAACTTTTTAACACATTGATAAAATTATTTCCAGAAGTGAGAAGCGGCTGATTTTGGGGCACTTCTGTTATATTCTATTTATCGTCTTGCTTTTTCCTAGCGTAACGCAATGGTCATCGCGTCGATGCGCTTTCTCAAAATGCAGACTCAAACCCGAAGGTGAGACATCTTCACAGTTTCCACAAAAATGTAAAATACATTGTTTTGCCATCTTACTGTCTCCTCGCAATGTTGGAAAAAAGTGGATTTAGAAGAAAGCAGTTCACGGGTGACATGTGCATTGCATTGTTTAAGACAAGACACAACACTTTGCTTGCATGGGATCT
Organism: Onchidella celtica; assembly: GCA_963931925.1. Lineage (NCBI taxonomy): Eukaryota > Metazoa > Mollusca > Gastropoda > Systellommatophora > Onchidiidae > Onchidella > Onchidella celtica. The sequence goes on along the minus strand of OZ007583.1, from coordinate 4,818,040 downwards.
AATGCATTCTAAACTACATCCAAACTCCAGGTGTGGCCGAACAGATGATCGTTGCATCCCAAGACTATGGAAATGTGATGGAGAGAAAGATTGTAGAGATGGATCAGATGAGCCAGAGGACTGTCGTAAGTTTAATGGTCCTGTGCCTTATTGATTTCTTTCATGTGACGTCACAGAACATGTGCTTTTATGAATTTTTTTAACTTTATTGCATTTTTTGTCAGAAGTTTTGAGATCCGCATGTTTTTGCCCTTGTAACAGTTTCTTCTATTTGCATTACAGTTAGTCTATGCAAGTGCGCATGCCTGGCCGCCGTGCCATAAAACAAATCTTTGAAAGTGCACGTGCTCTGACATGGTGCACATTTCACACCTTATATCTTTTGCCACATTTTCTGACTCCTAATCTTTGCCAAATTAAAACCTCTGGGTATTTCATATCAAGAAGGACATGGTATGGAGGAAACTTACAGCTCATTAGATGAGACATTTTACCTTATGTAAATAATAATCACAGGCTTATGTAATTATGTAATCTATGTTGGTAGTCCATCGATTCCGATGAAGACGTAGTCTGTGAACTCATCGATGGGAGCGCATGTGGCTCCGCAGTCCAAGACTGGATGCACAGAGGCGCCCGCAGGTGTTGCAACGATAATCTGTTGTTTCAGCTGGGGCAGACGCTGCTCCCTGGCGTCTGTCCTTTGCTGCTTTATGACGCTGTCTCCTGTCCCGTTTGAAACCAGCTGTCGCTCTGTAAATGAGCAATCCCCATGCCTGTCTGTTTGCAGCAGTGGTTTCGAGCTCACGTGGCTGGATGAATTATGTAATCACACATGTGTATTAGCACAACTGCAGGATGACATTTTTTTGGTCAAATATTCAATGAACTTCTAAAAGGAATTTTATTTTTAAATTACTGTGGATTCTATTGATGATTTCAAATCTGTATTTATATGACTAAAAATGTGTTTTAGATAGATAGAATTTCTTTAGTTTAAAAAAATATAATTCTTCAAAGTATTTGTACTATAAATGTATTTAAGATATTGAATACTGGTACATATCAAGTAGAACAGTTATTTTTTTACCCCTATCCTGTAAAATTAAGTCCTTCACAATGATGCTGTTTCATAGAAAATGTTTTGCCAAGTGTGGTGTAGATCTTGTTCTTTACACTTACTGTTTACATAATAATGTACTCAATACAGAAGACCTCAGGGACTTTCAACCATCATGTATATTATTCTAGCTTTCTAATTCTCCCAAATCTGAGTCTCGTCATCTTCCACAACAAAAGAAATATTTCCTGGACTGAATGGCAAAACATAATAAACCAAGATACGCAAAGTACATTATTTAACACAATCACCAACCCAAAACAGCTCTATTCAGGGCTCCAAACAGTCCTTCTGGGGATAAAAAAGAAGAGGACAGAAGGACCGAAAACAATAAGAAGAAAGCCAAAACGAGATACCAGAAGAAAGAAGTAAAACTGAAACAAGTAAAGCCAGGAGTAAATGCCCAGAGCAGTTAGTCTCCAAATAGAAAGCCGTACACAAGGCTTCACACATTTCTGTTTTTCCACATTACCACAGCTGTCAGCCACTGTGCACCAGGACAATTTCAGTGTAAGAATCAACGATGCACTTTTGCTTTCCGTGTCTGTGACCTTGTGGATGACTGTGGTGACGGCAGTGACGAGGAAGGCTGTCAGAAACACGACTGTGAGCCCTGGCAAATGCGATGTGACAATGGGAAGTGTGTACCTAAAGCTTGGATCTGTGATGGTGAGGACGATTGTGGAGACAAAAGTGATGAGAAAACTTGTGGTAAGTGACATATCTTCACCTAAATTTGTTGGGAGCAGGCTTATCTAACGTGAGACATTTCTATTCATTGTACCAGTTTGTATATTTTTCATTATGATAGATTGCCTTACATTGGAGACTGTGCCACAACTTTCATATTTTAACAATAACAGTTGCCATCAGTGAACTACCACTACACTGTGCACTGTAGTTAGTAGTGAAATGACATGTCGCAAAAACAATTTTGATTTTTGAGGACTTGTGGGATCCCTGTGATTATGCATAAATGTGCGTGTTCTCCTCCCCAGGTAACAGCACCTGTAAACCCAACCAGTTCCAGTGCGACAACGGCAATTGTATTCAGGCTAACTGGAAGTGTGACTTTGATAACGACTGTGGAGATAACTCAGATGAGAAGCCAGAGTTTGACTGTGGTAAGGGAGTATTTCATTACTGCAGGTTTCTATTTACCTAAGTCCGTTTTGGAGATTTTTACTGGAGACACCTAAAAGTGATTACAAATTGGCTGGCAAATATTAACATTCCAGGAAATGGATTAAGTGAGTGAAAATGCAACACTTCAAATGTCTTATATTGTAGCATGGCTGTGGTGATGTACTGTCTATAGCGTGAATGAAGTTTCTCCTAAATTCGAGCTGGATGGATAGAAACATTGAGTAAGGATTCATAATTATTCACAGAGGGAAATAAATCCTCCATGATGGCTACAGATAGAATATATTTGTCTTTTTCAAAGTCCAACTGTGTGGAGGAAGTAGATTTGCTAGATCTGCTCCCTTCAGATGGAGCTCCAGTCGGATAAATGGTGTGAAGGTCACACATAGTTTTAAGAGTTGGTCTTGTCATTGCCTTCACTGGTCACTGGTCACTGATCCCATAACCCGCCGGGGTCGTAGGGGCGCTGCAGTGATGAACGTTGCACCAGCTGGCTCCATTTGTGGCGGTTGTGGGCGAGTGTCTGGGTTGCAGGAAAGCTCATCTTGGTCCATTCCGCAATGTTATCTGCCCACTTCTTCCTCCTCATTGCCTCAGTACCGCATTATTCCATCTCCACATTAAAGTGTTTTGTAATTTTAAAAACTTTACAGAGTATAGTAACAACTTTTTAAGACTATAAAATCTGCCTCCAGAGATGAGATTCCTCCACAGTTTTTTCTAGGAATGATAGGATATATTCTATTATGTGGTACAAAGGCCATGTTTCATTTTTTCTAAAAATTGGAGATAGATTAAAGCAGTCCTTATGGTTACAATGTGTTTTCGTCATGCAGTGAGGGATGCACCATCAAGATCATTTCTCCCATCTGAAAGCAAGAGAACTTTTAAAGTCATTTGAAACCTTAGATCTGAAAACTTCCAGCCACTTCACCTCAGTGAAAAACAAAGGCCGCAGAAATGTTTTATTGGATTAGTTTTAAGGCATAGATGTTTCAGTCTGTATTATTTCTTTGTCAAGGATTTTTTTAGTTTACTTATTTTAATATATTTTCTCAGAATCAAGAGAATGTGAAGTGGGCTGGTGGAAATGTGAGACCAATTACCGCTGTGTACCGAACTGGGCTCGCTGTGATGGAGAAGATGACTGCCGTGACAACTCCGATGAGAAGGAAGAAAATTGTCCAGTCTGTCACTCTACAGGGGATTTCCGCTGCCAGAACCGTCGTTGTATTCCCAAACGTTGGATGTGTGACTTTGATGATGACTGCGGGGACAATTCAGATGAAGATGAGAGCAAATGTCGTGAGTTGCTCGGTGGTTGTTGACCATTCAGTAAATTAATGAGTTATTGCTAAAGGAAATTATTTTTCCATTTCCACTTTTGTCTTTTTTTTGCCTCAAATTGTTAACAAGCAGAATAGCCCTGTCTACCTTTGGGCTTACTATACTTTCCTTGGTAACTTGATTTGCATTATTTGTACATCGTGATAATTCAACTTACTGTGAAACATTTGTTTTTTTTTTGTTTAATTTCTCCAGTAAGTCGATGAAAATAGTACAGATCTCTTGCTTAGGGGTGTGAGAAATCGTGCACTATATCAAACATTTGTTCGTAATGAGCTGTGTGAAATAAAATACTGGGGATAAATTCTTAGAAAATGCCCATTGTCATTCAGATGAGAATTATCACGAAATATCTGAAAATACTCAAACACTATCCATTTTCTATGATTTATGTCCCAGGTGACAGCTATAGAAAATGTTCTGAGTCTGAATTCCGCTGCGCCAACAACAAATGTATCCAAGGTCGTTTCAAATGTGACCATGATGACGACTGTGGAGATGCTTCAGATGAAAGTGAAAGTTTATGCCAGGGTCAGTTTTGCTCCAATTGTCATCAAATTTTGTCCATTTGTGAAACTTTTGTGAAATTACTGGTATCTCCAAAATTTCAACTCAAATCATCAAGATTTTATACCATCAAAAATTATAGCCATCTCTTGAAGGGTCAAGTTAAATTTAACGAACAGTGTCCTGTCACACACACACTCTTCTGAAATCTGAAAGTCATGTCTAAAGTTGCAAGTGCCCAGTTGTTAGGGATGGAAATCCTCTTAGAATTTTCTGATTTTAAAATTTTTTTTCCCCTGAGAGGAAAAAATGTGGGCCTGTGTTTGTGTGTGTTGTGGTTGACAGTGAGGTATTATATCAGAACTTCAATTTTTCTATCAGTAGTTCCCATCCTCGAGTAATTGCTAGCCCACAACTAGAATAATACATTGTATTTGTATTTTCTTAACCTGTGATGTATTTGTATGCAGTGAGAATTTCTCACCCGCCCTTTCCCAGAACTCAGTCACTGGTTTATTCTCATGGCTAGAAATTTTGTTTAACAGACTACCACAAATGCAGTGCTGACCAATTCATATGTGCCACTGGTCACTGCACCAACTCTGCCAATGTCTGTGATGGTCACAGGGACTGTCTTGATGCCTCAGATGAAAGTAACTGTACAGCAAGGTTTCCCAATGGTCGATTCTGTCCAGCCTCCAGTTTTGAATGCAAGAACCATGTAAGTGTGCTGCATGTTCATTATTTTGCCTTTTAACACCTGTTGATTTCAGACTTCAGCCCATAATGATGTATTTTTTACAACTACTCTTCATTCATGAATATTTTTATCCACATCAAATCTATTGACCGAGCTGCAAGAAATAAGTTTATAAATTTGGGATTTGAGGCTTGCATGGCTTGGAAATCCAAAGAAATTATGGTAATTAGTACTATAATTTATACATTATGACCAATATTTTAATGCAGGAATTTAATGAATTCACTAATCCTACAGCTTTTGCAGAGTTTTTAAAATGTCTACTGAAGTATTGATTATCAAATGTGTTGTCAGAAGAATGGAATCAAAACATTTTCACTTGAAACACACATTTTAAGGTCTTTGCAATCATTTTTACAAATTTAAAGACTTGTGAGTTTCTTCATTAGTTTTTGTTTCAAGTGAAAAAGGACTTTATATGATCCATATGGATCCTGTTAGTTCCTTTCTTCTTCCCTTAATGTCTGGGTTTTTTTTCTGGCCTTTGGTATAGATTGGCCCACACTAGCCAGTTCCTTTGATGCCAAGCTAAAAGTCATTTGCACATGTATGTTACTAGGCAACCCTGTGACTACTTAGGTGGCTGTTTGAGAGATTTAAGTTTTCTTGGCTGGATTCGACACTTCATTCCAACAGCAAAAAGAAAAACATCTGTGTTCTGAGAATGAAAATCCAAGAGGCTAAATCACAGCAGTTGTTCAAAAAGCACTTCTTCAGGCCCAAAGAATCCCGCACAAAAAAATTTGGTTAGTTTAGTTGCAGAGTTGGCTGCTTTTGTGAGGGCACAAACAGATAAACAATGAGAATCTTTTAGTACTAAATAGATACAGTGGTGGAATTATTTTTACTCAGATCTGTGTCCCAATGTCTTGGAGGTGTGATGGAATGGATGACTGTGGAGACCATTCGGATGAGGCAGCCAGTGTCTGCAAGTCTGTGGATTGCACTAGTTCAGATCGCTTCTTATGTGACAACTTCAAATGTATCCCTAGATGGCGCCGCTGTGATGGAATCAACAACTGTGGGGATAACTCAGATGAAATAGACTGTAAGAGTGAAAACTTTCATATTAAACAGTTGTAAATCTAAACAATGCAAAACTTTTTAAATCTGGACACTTTGGAAAACTATGCACATTTTCTTGTGATGATTCTCTTCATGTTGAATTCAGAGTTAGCTATTGTACATTGTCATCATTTGAATGTATATGACAAAATTTTTACCCACAAGAGGCATTTTGTCCTCAACAAAGGTTTGAGAAATTAATGAGAATTATTCACAATGCAGTGAAATATGTGACACAAAAGAAGTAAAATTATTCAAGGGAATATCGTATAATTTATGAATGTGGTTACTGAATCTTTCTGTCCCCCTAACATGGATTTTGGAGGAATACAGAAAGCCCAGGAATAGATGAAGTATGTTACCACAGCCATGCTTTATTTTAAACAATGTCAGACATTTGGAGTGTTGCATTTTCAATCAGATTATCCAGTTCCTGGAAAGTGAACATTTGTGAGCCAACATGTAATCACTTTTTTGTGCTTCCTGTAAAAACTTCAAAATCTGAGTTAGGTGCAGAAACATGCAGTAAGGGCATGTTTAAATCACTGGTTTCCCTTTATGCTCAGAACTGAATTGTATTTCTATATGGTCAGGTGACATTGCCAGGAAGGAATGTGAAGCCACACAGTTCAAGTGCACCAATGGCCAATGCATTGATGGCAAGAAAGTCTGTGACAATTCTCCAGACTGTCCAGATTTTTCAGATGAGAATGGATGTCGTAAGTTGGTGGACAAATGATAAGCAGTTATATTGTTCTGTGTAGATTCTATTGACATAACCAATTGATGAAGGTCAAATTCACATTTTAATTCTGTAGAATTACCTCAGGTTAATAAGTATTGTCAGTGAGAGAGAGCCCACAGAAAAGTACACTTTAACCCCAACAGTGTCTGTGGGTGGTCTTAAATCTGTTGGGGTTAAAGTGTACTTTTCTGTGGGCCCATTTGTCTTCTGCTGCATTCATCAATTTCTTTACCTCTGTCATGAGAAATTGGTGATATAACTACACTTTTCTCAAGACCATTTACTTGCTGCTTTGTAATGTTAGCATGTATCAACTGTTGCAGCTGAGAACATAATTAAAATGTAGTGAATTGAGACAAAGGCAGTGGGTTTCTATGTAATTAAATTGAAAACAGAGAGAGATAATGGGGAAATTATTTATTTTGGCCCAACTGTAGACATCATGTATTCATTCGGTGGTATTTTTGTCAAATTCTTGCAGATTTATTATTTTTTTTCCCAAAAATTTTCAAGGATTTTAACCAGATGAAATTTTTGTGTGACCAAAAGCTTGATTCATTTCTTTTTTCATTTAGAATTTATTTTTTCCTTTAGAATTTCATGTAGGCTAAAGTTTTCCAGTTCTTTGTTATGAATGTAGCACTTTGCAATATGCATTTTTTTTAATAGTTTTTTGCTTGCTAACATGATGCCTTGCAAAATACACTTTTTTCTCTCCTTTTAAGCTACATTTGAACAAGTCAGCTATATTAGCCAAGTTCTTGTATATTATATTCTTGTTGTTGACTTACACAGATAAAGGTTCAGGTTTGACTTGTGCTGACCAGAATGGTGGATGTGAGCACAACTGCACTGACCTGTCTACAAACTCATACTATTGCTCCTGTCCATCTGGTTATCGAGTGACACCAGACAATAGGAAAGCTTGCGAAGGTGAGACAGGATGAATATCATTGGTGTCTTGGCCAAACTGTCTATCTTGAAAAATGTTCAAGTCTCACTTTTTTTGCTCATTCAAGTCAGAATACAGAAATACAGTGACCATTTCACTATTAGATGACTTTTACGTAATAAAATTTTGAGATATGATGAAATCTTCAAGGCCCATTCCAAGCCTAACATGCCCGACTGCTTTCTGTCATGCACAGACAACACACGAGATCATGCACAAAACATTGCTAACCAATGGCTGGTGCGGGACTTGCTTGTCCCATGGCCTGTCAAGGGCAGGACAATCTTGACTTCAATTCACTGCCAAACTGGGGCTAACCGCCAGCCCATCAACAAAACCTGTGCACAATCCCTCTATCTCCCAATTGCATAACTGTTGCACCACCCATACACCAATCATCAAGACATACTGTAAGAAATGTAGTTTTTGCTAGCATGTAGTGTTAAAAACAACCCTCTCCTGTGATAGGATAGGTTTTTTTTTCTTCTCCTGTGAAATTTTGTCTCCAGGGGATAGGTATTTTGGCCGCAATACCAAGGACATTCTTTGGATGATGCAAACAGTGTGGTTGACAGGAAGGGATCATTTGAAGTATACATTTTTAGGACAAATGCAAATGTATTTGTTGTTGACTGAAATCATTAACCCATACCCCGCGCGCTACCCGTAAAGCCCGCTGCCCGGTCAGTGACCTTACTCACGGAGAATCTTATCTGGGGTCACTGACCCGTGCCGCTAGACGATGACCACATACGCTGTCCACGTGGTTCGGTTTTTATTGATCGGTATGAAAACATTTGCTGCTATGCCTTATCACGCTTGATAATGAATTAACCAGCAAAACCTTAGTCTGTCAGTCTCTAACCAATGATCTGACTTATGATTCCAAGCTGACAGCTGCAGTTTTCGTGAGAACGAAGCGTGATAACAAGCCACGCCCTCCCAAGCCCTACACAAATGGTTTCATCCTGATTGACACATACTAATAAACCAATGTGGGCATTCGGGGCAAAGATTATTTCAGAGCTTGTTTCTGATTGGTTCTTAGATACAGACAACTCCAGATGGTGGTCAGCTTGTGAGAAAATGAGATAATATTGCAAATTTGTTGAGCAACAGTTTGCATGTCGATGTTACATCTTTTGAAAGTGTGGGGAGAGCCTTTGAAAGCTTAGTCTTTGTGATTCCGACCAGTGGTTCACTGGTTAACATGTCCATGTCACAATGCGTTTGATTTAGACGAGATACAGTGAACAATAACACGGTGGTTACGTCTCAAAAAGGTCAGTGACCCGACGCGTGAAAATACGGCTTGCGCGTGGCGCGGTCAGTGTCACGAGCAGAGTTAGGGTCTTGGGGATGTTAAGACTGCACGAGAGGCAGCTAACTCACACTCGGACACAACCACACAAGAAAAGTATTAAATAACTAGAGCGTATATATGTCAGGCCGGTCAGGCCATAGTTTACATAAATATTAATAACAAACAAAAGACAATAGGGGTATATATTCAAACCAAAAAACTCTAATAACTTAACCAATGATATTCATGTAACTATGGAGGTACTGCAATCAATAGCTAATAGGTATATTATACGAAACTAGATATCAATTTAAAGTGACAGTTGAGTCGCCACTGGCCAGTCGCCAGGCAAACTCTCCCTAAATCATATGGGCTTGAGTGTTAGGAGAGCCCAGTATGTTCAAAGCCTACAGAAGCACTCTTCGGCTGGTAGGTAATTTAAGCAGTTGCCAAAAGACTATATTTTATGCACAATCACTATTCAATTCATCAACAATGTGCTATATTATTCCAATCATACTATGGCAATAGATCTATGATACAGGACACTCGTGGTCGAGTGCCAGCTGGGGTTTCCTTAGTCTTCCTATGAGGCTGTAGTTCTCTCTCTATCTCCGATCTCTATTATGCTTGAATAAATAAGATATATTACCATTGCTCACGCCTACTGGTAGGCGCGAACATCAATATAGCGCAGCGTGGGCTTTCAAAGGTCAGCCCACTCAGACCTTTCTTTCTCGAGCTCAGTCAGTCCGTTAGCAAGGACTTCTCGTCTTCAAAGCACACAGTTCAGGTACTGGCCAACCGGAGATACTTCACGACACGATGCTTCTGCTCGTCTGTATTCACTAAATCTGAACGTTACACGATGTCTTATACTATCTAACTACCCAGCGTGCTAGTCCGCTGGCCCAATTAGTTCAGCTATCTCATAGGTCGAAACCTCCCACCATTTTAACTGTAGTAATACGTCTGCACTATTCTACCAGCCAGTTAACGTGCAAAAACTTGTCTAGTCATACTTAACAATGTCAACTATCCCCACCTTGTTTCACCCCTACACCATTACTTATTAATCACGAACATTAAAACCGACAAGCGTGAATCTAACAGTTTTAACTTTACATTTATTTACTCACCAACTATAATTCGCGAGGGCCGTTCAAGGCCACCAGCCAATTTCTCATGGCCCTGGTAAAACAACAACAACTCACTCTCTGCGTGAGTTTTAACAACATCCGAATCATGACAGTCAGCTTGACCTGGGCGACTTTTGCCGCCTGTGCGGCGTGAGCGCTTGCAAGTCAGTACCGACTATTGCCGCCCCGCGCAGGGTGAGGGTTAAGGAAATGTCTACCTTTAATGCAATTATGACATTTGATCACAGGCGGGAGACATGAGATGTAATATTCTGTAAATATAATGTAATGTGGATGTACAAGAATTGTTTTCCCACAAGGAATGTGGAGACAAATGATGCCAAATATCGTGAAATCATCATTCAGATCAGTAGCAAATTGGAAAGTATATACTGTTCATTGTCAGACTTGCAGGATTGCTATTGCAACATTTTTATTTTATATTCACTTTTCACCATTTCTTTGTTATAGATATAGATGAGTGTGCAAGTTGGGGTAACAATTGTCCACAGGACTGTATCAATATCAAGGGCTCCTACAAGTGTCGGTGCCATCGCGGTTTCACTGATCCACAAAACAGAGGCCAGGAATGTAAATCTGAAAGTGAGTTCAAACCATTGTTTTTATTTTTCAATCATCAGTAGTGGGGGATCAAAATCTGGGTGAGATTGTCACAGATTATCTTTTCTTACTATATCATCCATTTTCAGATCATTAATATTTCTCCAGCAACGAGCTGATGGTTATCCTGTGCTTTCAATTTGTCTAGCCGTATAGTTTTGTATTTTTTTCCAGGTAATATCCTTATGCTTTAAGGGTAGTCTTGGAGAGCTGGCAGTGTTGCCATATCATTCAGTTCCTGAGCGCATAAATTAATGTTGTTTCTTGTGAAACTAGAAAACAAGTGATGTGCTAGTTTAAATTCCATGTCAGAGGATTGGTAGTTGTTCATTTCTTGAGAACCCCAATCGTCCACTGTCCTCATTTTGTTTTGGGTTAAACCATCTTTAATTTGCTCACTTCATCATTTTCTGATAATAGTTTTTGGTAGATTTCCAAAACCAATTCCAGATATCATACACATACAATTAATCAAGAGTGTCAATTATGGTTTTATGCTGCCATGAAAGTTGAAGGCGGAATAACACAAAGGGGAGAGGATGTTCAGAGAAGAGATAAACTGTCTGATTTTGACTGCCAGTGCTTCACTCATCAGTTCTGTCATGTATCACCTCTATGTGTTTGTCACCTGTCAATCATAAAACGCTTTGAGAAAATGGCATATCTGAATGGACAATCCAATTCGAATTCAAGTCAAATAGACAGCAGTACACCTTGAACTCTGAACTGTTGCCTTCTTATGGCTTGTTTTTATACATTGCAGATAGGAAATTTGTGATCTTGTTCACCATGGGTGATGAAATTCGACAGTATCGATCCAAGAGCAAAGACTATACAACAGAAGTGACCTCAGGAGTCCGAGCAGCAGCCATTGATATTGATGCTGACCGCCGGTTAGTTTACTGGTCTGACACTAATCTGGGCAAGATCTTCAGGTAAGAGTTCCATTCTCTAGATCTTCCTACCTTCCTTCTCTTTTTGATCATCATTTCATTTTTCATGACATGCCCCGCTTTGATATTTTTCTTACTTTTTGCTTGTTTCAAGTTACATGCATTTTTGGTAGCCATTTTGTCTACATCATACTTCCCCATATCTAATCCCTCTTCTGCTGTTGATAGGCCTCATTTTGTGTCATCTTCTAGCCTGTCTCATATGTTGATTTCTTCAGAGCCTCTGTGCCCAAAGACAACAAGAAGAAAGCCGTTGCTCAAGATCTGGAGATTTTTGGTTCCTACCACCCAGAGGGTCTAGCTGTGGACTGGGCAGGAAAGTAAGTTCTCTTTTTTTCAGAATGAGCTAGCATAATATTTACCACATAATCCCTGTTTAACATTGTCAAGTGATTTTTACTGTCTGGGTCACATGTGGTAACAAAGTTCCATTTCTCACAATGAATTGAAATAAAAATGCGCAAGCAACACTTGAATTGAGTGATTCCAGGACAAAACTAATATTTTACAAAAATCATTCCTATTTAATAAAACACACCAAAAATCCGTAAATGTAGACAAGACTTCTCCAAGGTTTTGAGGGCAGTGGTGTGAGGTGTCTCAGTGGGTAATATCACTATTGGAATCCCTTCTCAAACATTATTGGCAAATAATTTCCAGTCACTCAGGCACTGATATTTGGCTTTATATGGCAAAAATTTTATGAAAATTCTTCACCCGGGGAAACTGATGAGCATCTTTGGTAATGCTGGGTAAGTCCACAGATATAGATTTTGATATCCAATTGAATGGATCAATCCAGTTATCCAAATATAAGCTGATGACCCGTTTGCCACCAACTTCTGACTTGCTTTTAGAAATCTAGATCAGGAACTTGTTCTATAATGAAGCAGTTGGTATCTCTGTCTGTCTCCACCTTAACAATAAAAAAAAAAACCTTCACCATAAACTAATCCACCTCTTTTTAGCCTCTCCCCAAGCACATGGATGCCCACAAAGTTGTGTGTGCCTCAAAAGAACTCGGGAAAATAAAAAAAAACGAGATCAAAGAATGTAGAATTATCATACCCATCCCCTTTGAAATCAGCAAACTTTGACAATACAGTTCTCTTTCACATCAAACTGGATTGAGCGTCATGACCAGATTTTCTGTACTGCCCTAAAATTTGGATTATTATCTTGCTATCCAGATATTTTGAAGTGGATGATCCAAAAATCCGGATCACCCAAAAGCAAGTGGCTGCCCAGCACTGATCTTTGGAATATTACATGATGTACACCATTAACTCATTACTGCTGATTTGTAATAATAATAATACATTACATATTTATGGTGCATTTCCATTAACAATGCTCAATGTGCCTTGTAGATGTCCAATGTTTGCACAAATTACTTATATGGCCTGTTCAAATTTTGTTACGATTTGGAATGCTTTTTTAACTTGACATTACATCTACAAAATTTGCCAAAAATTTAGAGGTTTAAGTATAGACACAGAAACCACAATCTCTGCAAAACTGTGAACTTAAGCAACAGAGTCATGAATTCTATATAAATTTCATTTTGTCAGGAATATTTACTGGACTGACTCCAGCACAAGAACCATCTCAGTGGCCAATGCTGATGGATTTTACCTGAAAGTATTGGTTGCATCTGACCTCAGATATCCAATGAGTATTGCTGTACATCCAGGACTTGGGTAGGTTCAGTTTTTGTTTTCCATTTCACTTGAGTGTGATACCAACGTCTAAACTCAGGTAGCTCAGGTGATGAGATAATGGCAAAGAGGAAGCAGTTTTAGTTTCCAAGTCACAGCTAGGCTTGGCCATTCATTTTGTGATAAGAGGCCTCCATCAGACAGGGAGTCAGGGATGACCATGAAATTTTGCATCCTCACTGTTTTGAGTGTCTGCCCTGCTGGAGCTGCATCGCTTGTGGCTGAACAGGCCATAGTGGAACTGACAGTCTCTACCAGAGTGATAGCATCTGTGGGTGGTCTCCAGTATGTTGAGGTTGGAACATTCTTTCCTGTGGGCCTACTTGTCTTCTGCCGCATTTATGTTTCTTTTCTTCTGTCTTGCAATATTGTTACAGGGGCTTCTCCGCTTAATAGACGTCATTGGGAAGGCCTTCCAAAGACTTGGTATCAAAACCAGCAGCCTTCAGATCATATGTTCTGAAAGGCGGTTGGGAAATTAAATGGCTTTTGGATAGTATTTTGTATACTTTTTTAATCCCATTTGGGAAATTTGCTTTTGTATCACTAGCCGACCCGCGCAAGAAATCTTGCAGATTCTTTGAAGGAAGGGCAACCGCACATCTAGATCTAGGCTACGTCAAAAGCAGCACTTGGATTCGATGCATTGACTAATAGAACTTACGCAGAAATACACAGATGTGATTACGTTGATTTTTCGACCACCAGTGTGTAAAGACAGACCAAAGACGGAATTTCCGATCGTGCTTTTTGATTCTACTAGACGAAAACGCGTCTCAAGAAATTTCAATATAAACAATAGTAAAGTCTGATTTTTGTTCAAAATGAATGTGTCCACATAACTCTTTGTCCAAAATTGATGCAGTACACCAAGTATCATAATTTTTGATGGCGTAGTCGCAAAGTTTTAGCTGCTGGCGGGTTCACCCTCTAGCTCAATTATAGTAAGATAGCATCCCAATTGCAACTGGAGCAGACACATCGTCAAAGATACTAGAAATGATAAGATGAGACACTGTCTTCTTCACACTACTAAAAAAAACGTGCGCACAATTTGCACGCTGATTGGGGGCGGGGCCCATGGCGCATGGTATGAAAACAATACTTGATATAATGGTAAATTTATGATATGAACTTGTGACAGTGCTACTGTGACTAAAAAAAAGGAAAAACAGCCAGAGATTCCCCACAGCAATTGGTTATAATTCCGCAATAAGTGACGACAATCCAGGCCTATAGCGATAGCTGAACACTGAACAAAATTCAATATTTTCCCTATTTGACTTTGTAAAATATGCCACTTTTCATGACTTCCGCGTGTTTGCCGCTAGATGGCGGTGTGAAATCTGTGCACGCTAAAAGCACGAGCTGTCTTATCTTATCAATTCTAGTATCTTTCATGTCGTCACCAGAGTGCAGCATCTATTGGTGGTTTTCTTTGGAGGGGGGGTTGGGGGAGAGTTTTAGGAGGATGGGGAGTGGTAGGAATAAATTTTATTTCATTTTTCCTGGACAGCGGCCTGTTCAGCCTGGTCAGCCTGCTCTGTGAAAAAGACGAAAAAAAAAAAAAGACGTGCAGTATACTGGATACTGGATAGCCTGAATGTATAGATAGAACATGTGATGAATTGAAAAAAAAAAAAGGGCTATTTTTAGGAGAACTTTTGGTTTTTTACATTGTAAGCCATAGATAGAATGGGTATGATGTCACAGAGTGTTTTTGTTTTGGTCTTCCTGCACTAAAGATGGCCGGTGGATCAGCTGATTAGTGTAAATTCGAGATATGTCCAAGAGGTTAAAATGCCTGCGGGTTGCATTGCAGTTGACTGTTATGACAAGAGTGGAAAGGATGGATCCAAGCTGATCAGATTCCCAACCATCCATGTAAAAAGGGAAAGGAAGTGAAAGAATTGACGGAACGTCTCTCAATGAACATGTACACGCGTGCCATTGTTTACTGGAGTGAACTCCTTTTAGCTCGCCGCCGGTTGGTTCGCGACGCCTCCAGTGTTCGCAGTGCAAATCAGCTAACGAATCAAAATCATTGCCACAATCACCATAGTGAGGCGTGGGTCCTTGCATCAAAGATGGCCTATATACGCAGTGGGCCTATAGCTGAACAGTGAACACAGCTCAATAGTTTCTCTGTTTGGCTTTTTGTAATTACACTATCGTCTCTTAATAATGGGCCAAAAAAAAAAAAGAGTCAAAAGTGTACCTGACATTTACTTCAGGAATGTTGAGCTTGAGATGACGGCTGCAGTTGCAAAGATTTTCTCACAGTCAGAGCTATATTCCTTTTGCTATATTTTTATGCATTGTCTTTTATTGCAAAGTTATATATTGTTTTTCCCTCAGCTACATGTACTGGACAGACGCCAGTGTATCTCGTCCTCGTATTGAACGTGCATGGATGAATGGCCAGCAGCGCAGTGTCCTAGTGTCCACTAACCTGGGTGTCCCCACTGGTCTAGCCATTGATTTCTACATGGATGGGCGTGTCTACTGGTGCGACAGCAAGGAGAACATGATCCAGTCTATGAAACCTGATGGGTCTGACCGGGTTATTGTCACGGCTAAAGGTCAGTGGTATTTTCATGCGATACTGGTACCCCTTTTTTTTTCCATAACAACTGGAAACCTTGTTGCTATAATGAATTAAATATCAAGACTACTACAGAGTTCATTTGATGCTCCTTTTTTTCTCCATACAACTTGAGGCCTATTGGCTTAAGTGAATTAAATATCGAGGAAATTAAAAAGTTCTTGTGATGCTTCTTTTATTATCACAACTGAAGGTACAACTGTGTTAACATAAAATGTGATTTTGGTGAGGTAACTTTGGGCCAGTCCTGCATATATATAGGTAAGAGTTGCCAGCCTGTCATTGTGTCTTTGACTGTAACTGTTTGTATTTCAGCTGCCTACAATCCAATTGCCCTGGACCTGTTTGAGGGCAAAATGTACTGGCTGTCTGAGTCCTTGGGTCAGCTGGCCAGCATGGACAAGTTTGGCCGTGAGGACAACAAGACCATCCAGACTGGACTTCAAATGCCTAAAGGATTGAAAATTTATCATATTGACAGATACAATATATCTAGTGAGTATCTGTATCTATATTATAGAGAGAGATGGTCTTGCCATGTGTTCTCCACAAATTCCTCCATTGTTCTAGGTCACAGAGAAAACAAAATTTTCAGGAATTGATAGAGTTCACCTCAAGCTAGCTTTTTGGTAATGAAAAATTATTCTTTGCTCTGATTTATTTTGTATTTGGATTATCTGGGTGAGTGTGTGACTGCTGTCAACTTTTTGGGCCACTAGAACTGGCATGGACAGCCACCAAGCCATTAGCTTGTGATGCATAACTGATGTTCACTGTAAGTCCTGCAGTTGTGCATGCCATAGGATAGTGAATCAGAATTAGTGCAAAATCATAGAGTAGTTGTTCATAAACCAAACCTGCAAATGCTTCAGTAGGGACAGTTGTGCAAATGGGTTTTCTTGTATTGTAATATCTCTTGTTTAGCACTTTTAGAAATTTACCCTGACCAAGCCCTGGAAAGTAATACATTTGAACTCGCCACAGACAAAACTTTTATAAGACAGAAACTTGTAAATGTAGAAGCCCAGTAGTTTTGCTGGGAATTACATCATTATTAAAACTGTAGTTATGAAATAGAAAACTAACATGTGGAAATGGGCTCAAAACCCTACTCTTGTTCGAAGTTTCCACTGTCCAAATCTTTGTACAAGTAATAAAGTGAAAAATGAATGACGTTTGATATCAAAAATGAAGTTGACCACCTCAGCAAGTCCTTTCTTTTTTTTTCCTTTTCTCTTTCAGTCAAGTCCAGCTGCCGTAATTTGTCTTGTTCACATCTGTGTCTGGTGGTGCCGGGTGGGGCTCGCTGTGCTTGTCCTGAGGGGACAGACTTCATCCCCGGCACAGATAACACTGTGTGTGATGCAGGTCAGTCCTGGAGCACTTCTGTTGTCATCTTGTGTGTCCTGCCCTGCTTTAAAGACACATCTGTTACGAGTTGGGTTATATGGAATTATTGGTGTTACGACTGCATTTAAAATATCGAGAGGTTTTTAGGAATTACTCTTCCATACCATGCCACATATACTAATAACAATTCGAATAAGTTTTATCAAGGACCTGCAGGGCCACAAATTTATTTACTTTAAAATCCCTAACAAATTTCGTCTAGCTCTTACATACTAAAAAGACAACATCAGCAGCATCAAATGAAAATTCAATAATATATCACTAGAAGTCTCCTCTAGATTCCTAAAAGATTATATCATTCTGACTCATTCACAATTTAATTATTACTTATCTATCTTTCAGATATAGTCTGCCTACTATCTAACAAATAATATCCTAATGTCTCAGACGACAATGTTAACTCGGTTATTTGTGGCTACCGCTTATAAAGGATCAAACTCGTCAATACAAACTGACGTAGTTAAATTAGATCTAGATCTGCTCTAGGATGGGCTGGCAATCCCCAGCCTCATCCAGACACATCAATTTCAATTTACAAATGTGTATACCAGACATTCATGCTAGATCTAGTTGCAAGTTAAAATACATGGAAGTCTTGCATTCTTCGGTAGCACTCCTACTGGAAAATTAAGGTCAGCTTCACGTTCATTGTTGAATCAACAGGCAGACACTTACACTTGGTCCCTGATACGAGATCAGGGGGCCAGAGATAATAGCAGTGGATAATTTGTGGAAAGCATATGGTCTCATTCCAGTGTCTATCAAGGACATAGACATGACTATAACAATCTTCTGATTCTCTCTGGCTGAATCCCGCCGACTACCTGCACAGATGGATATTCTGCATGGAGTGGTGAAACATAGGAATGGCTCCGCTTATATACCGCGCGGCCATCTGCAAATCCCCAGCCAACTGCCCAAATTTGATTGGTGCATCCATTTCGAGCTCAGCTCGTAGTATTAATAGATTCTGCATGGAAATCGGTCACGGCCTTGCACTAGTAACAGACAAGGTCAAATTAACATATCAAAACCCTTACTAAAGTCTCCAACCCTCTACGTTTTATGTACGAATTTACTCACCCCTATTCTCACCCCTGTTAGAGTTCATCAAAATTACGGGGTCGAGAACTGCACCGTCACTGCTAACCCATCCATTTATTCTATCTTGCCCCACTTTCTTTCCATCTCTAAGAAAAAGCGTTACAACAACAAACTGTCCACGAGAATAGTTCAAGGACATTTGCACTGGCTAAAATCAACGAGACCATGAAATAAACAAGCCGTGACCCAGCACGACACTTCTAGTCCTAACCCTGACAACATCTTGTATTTATATCAGACATGTTGCATGTTGAAAATAGCACAGTAATTCAATGAATTTGTGGTCATCAAAGTTTTAGTGGCAAAAATTTTTTTTAAATTGTGCAGTGCAAATCCCCGCATCAGAAACAAACAATAAAGAAATGTTACATTAAGGCACAAAAGAATTAGAAAAAAAAAATTTTTAAAAATTACACAACTCCAGCTATTGGTCATTAAAAACCTTTCTCAGGAAAAAAAATGAATAGTACAAGTGAAACAGCATTCAAAGAAATTTTTTTGATATTCAAAAGAATCACCAGTTAAATGTTGCCAGAAGTCAAAGTTTAGTGTACATTGAATTACATGTACATTTTATGACAAGCACGCCTGAGAAATGGGTTTTATAATACTGTTCAACTGCAGGAGGAACGTTACTTTTCATCTTCATTTTCTATTAATAGGCTTCTCAGCCGGCTTTCTTATCTCCATAAAATACATTGTACTAGTTTGTGAGAGAATTTCAGCACCATACACTCTTA
This sequence comes from Onchidella celtica, assembly GCA_963931925.1. Lineage (NCBI taxonomy): Eukaryota > Metazoa > Mollusca > Gastropoda > Systellommatophora > Onchidiidae > Onchidella > Onchidella celtica. The sequence continues at coordinate 4,798,805 of OZ007583.1, read as the reverse complement.
GCAATAGCTGACAGAGTTAAGTGTACATGCTCTCAATATTTTGTGAAGTGCATAACTAAGACAGTTGTGAAAGGTTGACAAATGAATTTGATGAAAATCTTGTGTCTCATGTAAAAGATCAGAAAATGCAGTGTTGAAGATATAACATCATATTATAGTATGTTCATGCTTGTCCTCGTTCAACCAGTTTGGGAACTTATCATTTGCTTTTCCTGCGAACAATCATGTACAGGTATATATGATCACAGAGTGGTACAGAATTAAGATTGGTCAGGGCAAGTTTAAAATGTCCATTCTCACCTGCCAGTTTGCCTCTGGCAGTTTCCAAGTTAAAATGTGGCCAAAAGAAAATAAAAGAGAGGGAGAGAGAAAAATTGTATGTTGCAAAGTCTGACTGAAGAGAAAAAAGAACATACAGTAATTCACAAAAGAATTTGAAATGAAAGAAAAAAACACAAGTTTTCAGACATCTCCAACCTGCAGGGTTTTAAAAAGCATTCTAAATGTTTCCAGCAGAGTGAACTGGCAGAAAACATGTATGTTTTGTTGTTTCAGCACATCCCAAGCCTGATCGACCACTACCCAAAGAAGAGTGTTTATGTCTGAATGGAGGCAGTTGTAGTGAGGAAGACAATGATGTAGACACTACCTGTATTTGTCCACAAGGTGATGTACCAATGTCGTCAGTCCTTTGATTTTTCCCCTAGATTTGGGGGCTTACATAGGGATCTTGACATTTTTTTTAAGATATTGGGATTTTCTTGGCAGTTTATGTATTTATTTTTTTTCTATTTAAAAAAAGAAAAAGAAAACACGCCCTAAAAAATGTTGTCGAGAACTGACTACTTGAATAAATTTTAAGCTGTCATTTCATCACTGGGTCTGCAGACTTCATTCCCCCAAAATGGCATCACTAAATTGCATATATATATGTCAAGAACAGATTTGATTCATAAATGTTTCCACTGAGTAAATTTTTGTGAGAGAGCAGTGAGTAATTTTTACAAACGTAATTATTGTGCGAGCCAGCATAACTTGGTCTCGTAAACAATTTGTTTTAAACAGTTTTTTTCCTAATAGATAGACAGAAGGTGTGGGGAAGGATAGACGGACAGCGTAGGTGTGCATGACTGAGCACTTTTTATATCTCGTGTTTTGAACTAGGTTTAGTAGAGAGGGAAGGGGTGAGTAGGAATTAAATGTTATTGAGACGTCTGTTGACGTACAGAAAATCCGTGATCCAGAGTAAAAGCTCGGGGTTTTGAACATGTTAAGAATTTATTGCTATAAAATTACATTTTATTGTCTTGAGTGATTCGACCTTTGATGTCGACCCAAGGTCGTTGCGTAGGGCTGTTACTTAAAATAACTCGGTTCGGCAGCTGAGCTAGAGGTGGTTGCACCAATCAAATGTATGAATCTGGACGGAAGGTCGAGACATAGCTTTAGTATTTAAACCCGTGCAGAGCTTAGATAGATGCCACATGTAGACAATCCATTTACGAGGTGGACGGCGATAGTCCTCAGCCAGATGAGAGACATAAGAGACGCAGTTGAGCAGTCCATATTGTGAGGAGCGCCATGAGTTAAAGCTCCAGAGCCTAAGCTACTTGGTTTGATATAAACCCACAGCGTTTACATCCAGCGCTCTCACTCCCAGTGAGGGCCGCATGGTGAGAGTCCATACTAATTTGTAATGATGAAAGTGAACCGTTCTACTTACTTTTGAAGACAGTTTCAGAGCTACCGCCAGACAACGCATGGTTGTACAAGCATTCTCCATGGCGTGTCTAGAGGAAATGTCCATATCATAACATGTCTCATTGAATTAATAGAATTTAAACTGTTATATCCGTCGCCACGTGCGCGGATACTATTTGGCATATAACTCATATGACCTGCAAGTAGTTAGAGTGAATAAGTTAGTCTTTATAGAAAGCTGTAGTTTCATTAGTTAGGTTCAGTTGCCTTTGAATTGATATTTATATTTATAATTATATTTGTTACATTAATTCCTGTAATTAAACTGCCCTACAGTTCTGCTAAAAATCAAAGCAATTGATTTATTTAGTTTTTAGAGTGCAAGTATTTTTTTTGTGTGTTCGTCGATTGTGGGAGCGGACCTCGAAAGAGTGTCAGTCGAATTATCCCCATCTAACCCACATCGCGACAATATATATATATACACTTACATTGCTGTTTGTGAACATTAATTTAAATAATATTAGTTAAAAGGTGAATCAAGTATAACGAAATAAGAGCCCAGCCAGCATCTCTAGGTCAGTTAGATGTGGATTTGTAGAGGATTTCCCTGAGGTTGGTAGGATTACCATAGGAGCGGGTCCCTACCTCAAACCCACATCAGCACGATGTTGTAACCAGAGGATCTACATAGGAACAATTTCTATGTGCAAATATGACGTCAGTCTTGTGCAGTGGATTTCAGTTGGATTGCTGGTTGGGAAGTAGTTTGTGTGGTCTGTGAGACAACCACTAGCATTGCTGCTTATCAATTTATTGTTAATATATTATGAAATTGTAACATTTTAAATGATAACTGTTTTGGATTTGAAAAAAAAACAAAAACTTGGGGAAATTTTTCTGTGGCAGACTTGGAAGTTTTGAAAATCTTCACCAGCAACTCTATGAAAAACCCACTTCCATTGTTCAGTACCGAAATGGCAACCCAGAATATTTCAGTACATCAGTAATCTCCATATTGTGTTTGTCCACCCTGCTCCAATTTTGAAATTTTTGCAAGAGATACAAAAATGTAATTGAAAGGTTGGCTCTCAGATGTTTAAATTCCAGGAAATAGGTTAAGTGATTGAAAATCCAACACTTCAGATGTCTAAGTATGTTTAGGGTACAGCATGGCTGTAGGGATGTGCTCTCTATTTATAGACTAAACAGTGTCTCTCCAAAATTGGACTTTGGTGAATAGAAACATGCAGAAGGGATATATTGTTTGCTCTGCTTTCCAGATTCTCATAACTGGATGGATATCATGGTATTTTATATCAGCCCATGAGTATAATTGTGACTATAGTCAAATGTAGCTTTATTTCCATGCATAAATTCTTCCAGTATCCAGTAAAAAGTAGTTTTGAGATACCAGTACATGTTTGTGCTGACTTTTCAGTGAACTGTGCTTTCATTTCTAGGTTACTATGGAGATTTTTGTGAGCTAAGGGATGGGAGTTACCCACCTTCTCCTCACACTCATGACAACGAGGATGGGACTAATGCTGCATCTGTTGGTAAGAGCTTTTGTTATAAGATCATTAGATCACCTGGTTGATATAAAATATAACATTATTTCTTGACAAAGGAATGATGAAAACAATTATGAGACTGGTAAGATAAGATTTCTAAATAACATGTTGAATAAAGATGATTGTACAGAAATGATTCGCAGCAAATTCTGCCCAAGGAAGTTTTGTGTATTTACAAGTCTTTCAAGGTCATTGTGAAACATGAAATCATGAGAGAGAGAAAGAAGATTTTTGAAGATTGTAAGAATATTAAGGAACCCCACGATGCAATGCCTTCAGAAAAGTAGATATTAAATTACACAGATGATGCAAAGCTGACTGATAAATAGATCAGTTATATAAATGACAGAGGGACTGATCAGTTTTGTTCACAGTGACAGATTGAAAAAGTGATCAGGACCAGATTCCATACTCCTCATTGGGCCCTGCAGGAAAGGGAACCCCAAGCCAGGGTCATCTAGTCTTGTCAAGGACTGAAACAACACATTTTAATATGTTTGAAACCACATTGCAGGTTTTACAAAAACCAACAATGGTTATAAGTTTAATTGGGTCCCATAGCTCCTAAGGTCGACCCTGAGAGTGATGATTTGTGTACAGAATCACAGATTGATAGAGTGATCAGTTTTATAATTATAGTATTTATAGAGCTTCGGTAATCTAGAACTGTTATACATTAGAGTTACTTTCTCAGTTTCTGCTAAAAGAATGAAAGCTTACACTGAGTAAATGAGTGTTATTGGTTACTTTTTCGGCTTCTATAAAAAGACATTGATAGCTACCTGAGAGTAAAGTTCTACATTTCTGCCTCAACAGATCATATTGCCATTGCTGTCCCTATAGTCATTGGAGTTATTGCCATTATACTTATTGTTGTTGTGGTTGTCATCCTTCGCAAGAGAGGGTAAGTACTCGTGGTTGGAAGGAATTAACATATCTTTGCGCTTTGAAAAAAAAATATTAAATCTAGCTTTGTAATTTGGTAACTTCGGGGCAGTGTTCTCACATTTTAAAAAGTGGCCAACATATAGGCTAGTTATGGGTGTTGGGTTCTCACTTAAGAAAAAAAAGTTTATGCAGAGCCTGTTTGTGGATAAATCTATATAAAAAAAACAGCAAGGAAAAAAAATTCACTGCTGCGAGGAAGAAATGCCCAGACCTGAAAAAATTACATGTAAAAGATAGTTCTTTTTGCTACTATGTCTATTCCTTTGACATGAAAGCGAAGGATTGTAATTTTGTAATAAATGAAAATAGACCTAAAAACATCGAATAATGCTTTCTCCTCAACAATGATGGCCTCCCTCCTGCCTTTGTTTTGTTTCGACTTTAAACTTCCGGTTGTGTTTCAAAGTTTGAAGGCAAGTTTTTGTGCCGTCTGCCTTATGCACGGGCCATGCGGGTGTTACTGTGCCAGTTGTGAGTTGTTTTCTACCTAGATCTAGATCAACATAATCTGTGTGCCGATTGTGCGTGTTGTTTTCTATCTTGATCTACATAATCTGTGTGCAGACTGAGTAACTATATCTAGATCTACATGCCTCCCCGTTCTTTGAATGGGACCTTACACTAGTTGTTCTAAAAAGTAATTTAATATTGTGAGGCAGTGAAATTTTCCTTTTGTTTGATAATTCTGTCAATAAAACTAGTGGATTTGTCTCTCTTTGTTGAATAGGGTGGACTTTAACTTCAAGAAACTGATGACCAAATCTAAGCCCTCATCACCGACTGTCTCATTTCAAGAAGGTGGCAAGGTGAAACTTGGGGTTCCGGACATGAATCTTGAAGGTGCTAGCCAGACTGAGATGCAACCGGTTTGTGACATTTTACTCTCTTCTTTGCTGTTGTTTCGTCTTCTTGAGACCATTTAGTGGTCATGGTTTGCATTTGGGGACAATCCATAGTGTACATACGCTCCTTTTTGGCAATTGTTGACACCCCCCCCCCTCTCCCCCCCCCCCCCCCCCCCCCCCCACTTTGTCCAATTTTTATACATTTGGCTCCAAGCCCCTTCTGCTCCTTTGTACAAACATGCAGTTATTAGAATGGTGAATGTTCAAGATAAGGCCTTGATGTTCTAAAACTTTTAGAGTGGCATGTTTCATTAGATACATAGCTTGTCTCGATTTTTATGCAATCCTACAACTTATCTTGTTGAAAATCAAATAATAATAATTTAAAAGCATATGTATGGCCCTCTGAACCTTCCCTCCCCAATGTAATGTCAAAATATGGCAAAAAGAAAAAGTTATCTATAGCAAGCCTTGTGTTTACACAAAGGATACTATAAAACACAAAGGAAAAGGAAAGACTCCATGTATGCTTTTCATATATTGGGGCCAAATTTCTTCCCCCCCCCCCCCCCCCCCCAATCCAGGTGTACAGATTTTATAGATGGCCCCTTATTTTTTTTTACATTAAACCTGATACATGGAAAAAATACTGTTTGTATCACATAGCTCAAGTCAAATTAAGTAGGGAAAATCTGTTGCTAAGGAGTAAATGTCCATGTATGAGGCCCAGGGATGAAAAATGTTAGTTTGTCAAATATTTGATGCCATTTATTTGGAGCAGTCTAACAGTCTGAGGCACAGCAATGGGACATTACAAGTTTTGAAAAGAATATATTGTTATTTGTTCACATCATTCTATAGTCTGTATATGAGAAAGTATTGGGACACATTGCCCATTTTAAATGACACATTAATAGTTTATGTCATCAGCAGTCTCAAACATTAGTAGTTTACTTGTTCTCTGGGGACAGTCCTCCCAGTTACAATGCTTTTGAGAGGATTTTTGTTCATTCTAAATCCTACTTTGAAGCTTTTTTTTTTTTTTCGTGAATGTTCAGAATTTTACTTGGCCTGGTTGATCTATGCAATGATCTTAGTCATACAAAGTTTGTTCCTTACTTTAAATTTCTAGCATCATTCAGGGCATATATATATAAATACATGTACATATCTACATTAATCATAGCATCAGGTACTGTAACACACATGTGTTGGTGTCTGTTTTATTTGTTTCTGTTTTGCTACAAAATAATTGGAAGTTAAAACGGAAGTGTAGTGAAATAACTTTCTACAGAGTACATTGTAGTTGAGATGAAATGTTTGATGAAAGCCTAAAGGAGATATTGCAGGGCTGGAGATCTCTGGAGGTCTTTGATAAAAAAAAAATATCAAAAGCACTGACTTTATTTCAGTTGGTTGGTTTTCTTTTTTCCCACAAGTTGTGCTCGTTTTATTATTTGCCAGAGTAGCTGCATTGAAATATTTGATGAAAGCCTGATATTTTTTAATTTAAATAAATATGTTTATTTCTTAGACATCAAGAGATCTGCCCACCAACTTCAGCAATCCCATCTATGACAGCCTACATGGCACAGCAGGTGACTCGGTGATCCTTCCCATCCACGGTCCACATTACGAGTCAAGTTCAGACCCTGAGAGAGGGGAATTATTCCCATCTGCTGGTGCCACAGCCTCAGGATCTGCTGGCAAACTTCCGCCACCACAGCCCTCCCTCCCCAGCCAATCAAAAGAGTTTAGAATAACACCGAGGGCCATGGATCCAAATCTGGATGAAGATGAAAGAGATATTGCAGGGCTAGTAAAATCTGGAGATCTCTGATAAAAAAAAAATAACCAGGGACACTGTTTACTTTATTTGCTTTTGTTCCACAATTGTGCTACTGTATGATTCAGTTTCTCAAATTAGTAAATAAGTCACCGAAGTCTAGCAAGGAAAGCAGTACTTTTTTTTGTAGTTTTGAGTGATTATAATGCCTCAGGATCTCATTGATAAGTGTACAAAATGTTTTTCAAAATAAAATGGTTAAAAGAAAATTAAACTAAATCTGACTTATTTACTGGTTTGACCAAATGGGTCACATTTAATATATTATGATTTATAATTGTTATTTTGAAGTGTATATTATATTTATATCCATGTCTGGCAGGTTTGAGTCACATGTTAACTTGTGGAAGAAAACATTGATTTGAGTATCTGGCAGCAAACAGGGTCATGTTTACTTCATAATACTTGATTTCTTTACTGAGTAATCATAGATGGGAATTGGGAAACCTTCATGGAGCTGAAAATGGACTAAATCCTCTCAAGTCAAAGGGCCTGAACCTTGCTGTAAACTGGCATAGGGGCCTATATATCTATTTCGTATATAAAATTACAAATTTACCTGATTGTGCATGAACATGCACAGACTGTGTGCAGATGAAAATCTCAGTAGGGCTGAGGTACAATAAATAATTACTTTTGATTGGTTATTGATTCATTGCTTGCCCCAAGAAGCAGGCTTTGTCTGTTCACGAGAAATATTGGAGAAATATTGAAGGACCCTCTTCTCCGCAGTAAATATAAGTAGTTGTAGTTCAAGAAAACATCATCAATTCTCCCTGAAACAAATTGATGCCTGAAAAGAATAATCACTGACTGTGAAATGTGGTGCATCATGTAAGACAATCCCTGTTGTCTAATGGAATGGTTTCATAAATTTCAGTTTGTGAGATGTTTTCTGAAGTTTCCATTTTCTTTGATGTAATAGCCAACCTTTCCTTTCACTGTGACCTGTGGATCTGACTCAGCACTTTTTGATTGTCAGATCTTGTACGTAAACTATAAACATGTTGAGCTCTTCTAGTTCTATTATGCAAGAATTTTTCACATTCCACTGTATAAATTGATAATAATATGAAAATGTTCATTTCAATGGGTATTTTTTTATTTATTTTTTATGTCATTTGTAAATGTATGAACCTAGCAAGATTTGGTTAATTCTGCCATAAGGAGATCAGATTGTGTGGGTGAATGCTAAATTCAGTCAATGGATTACAGTTCATTTTATTTGTGATCTCTTGGGATTTTATCGTATGGTACAATTATCACGTGTGATTTTATTGTATGGTACAATTTCATACATTTCTGGACCTGCTACCTTACGTAATAGCTGTAGATCTGATCATCTCTCATGTAGCTGCTATTCTATTATTAGTTCAGGAAAAGGGTGAGGTGTTTTTGAATGTATGCCTGATCAATACACAGAGAAGCGAGAGTGAAAGAAAAAAGACAGGTGATCCGGGCAGAGGCCTGCGACCTCTGCTACAGCACCAACTACCTTACCAGGACAACAACAACAGCGTCTCTGCCTCTCCTAGCGCTGTACCATTAGGTAATTTTCCATTCTTGCCCTCAAAACTGCTGATCGATTCAGTGGCCAGGATTGTATGTTTGCAAGTGTTGTGATTTTAAGTTCTGTGGTGAATCTGAACAATACATAGCTGGTGCCAAATAAAGGTTGATGTTGTGTCTTGTTGTTTTTCCCTGGTTCTTGTTTTCGAAATCAGAATTTTAAATATGTAATAATTTCAGTGTTGACAAATAATTTACCAGGTACAGTGGAACACACTTAAACCAAAAACGGCTAAACTGAAAACACGGCTGAGCCTAAAGAAAAATTAATTCCAGTTTTTTTTCCTTTTACTCTGTTATAATGGATTAGCGATAAACCAAAGACAACATTCGTGGGAACACGGCTGAACCAAAAACAATGACCTTGATTTTAGTGGAAGCCAGCGACCTATTCTTAATCAAGCAGGCTTAGTACCGACATACTGTTCTCTCATCATCAGGCCTGAGGCCACCAGCAGGTGTCGAAGACGGAGAGGGGTAGGGGATACGGGAATTGCATCAGTGAAGTGAGTGCCACATGCTTGGAAGTAACTCATTATTTTATCAGTGAAATATGACCTTGCAGACTTTGTTCCCCTTTTCTGACAACTTCCACCATACCCAGTTTGGATAAACCAAAATAAATGACATTGTTTAAACCAAAGTAATATGTCCAGTCCCTAAAATTTTGGTTTAAGCATGTTCCACTGTACTTTCCTTTTCCAGTGACATTTCATCATCATAATAGTTCACAGTTCACATCACACATGTGAATCTCTATCTTCCAAATAAGTCCTGGGATTTCATTAGTAATTTCCTGTAAGTCTGAGCTTTCTTCAATCCCACTGAACTTATCTCAGTTTTTGATGTGCCTCCTGGCTGGCCCAGTCATTGAACATGAAACTGGAGATTGGAGGCAATTTTCCCTCTAATTCTTAGTAGTGTGCCCAAAACCTCAGGCTGCGCAAATTTGTTTCCTGTGACCAGTAAATGTGCGCGAATGCTTGTGCAAATGTCAACTTGAAATTGTTTCAAGATAATTCTGGCACAACCTCTCTCTCATGATGTATAAAACTTTTAATATACAAGTTAGCTATGGAATTATTAATTACATTTTTTAAAGTGACTGATCTTCTCCGCATACAATTAAGTCCTTTATGCACTGGTTGCAAAACTTATGTTTGCACACAGCCAAAAGGGAACATTGATTGGTGAATGTCATTAGGTAGTATCCATAAATTGTGTCTACAGAATATTTACAATTTGTTTTTTTTACCTCTGGTTCTGCCATTTTTCATTATTGCTTGACAATTGCCATGATTTTATAAAAGAAAAATCATAATATTGGTCATAAGTGCAGAATGGCAGAAACAGGTTAAAACTTGAACAATTCCACCCAAAGTGGAAGGGCTGACCACCCTGCTAATGCTGTACCAAAAATGAATCTTTTCATTGCAAATGTTGTGTTACTTGCATGAGTAGTAATGCATGAAACTACTACAACAAAACATTGTATTACCAGCAGCGAGCCAGCCCATTTGATTTTGCATCAACACTGAGGTTAAAATGTCATCTCTGGGAATTTAAAGTTGTAAAATGTGAATGCTGCATCAAAAGACATACATGTATTTGACCAAAGAGAGAACAAAAAAAAAAAACAAAAAACAATACATGATTCTCCTTTTGCATACTTGACTTTTATTCCAATTCATTTCTATGACAGACGAAAAAAGTCTAGATGATACCACACAAACAACTTTTTGAATTTAAAAAAAAAAAATAATTTCAGAACAAAAACAAAAAAGCTCACTTACACCCAGTCTTGGCCATGAATCTAAACTCATGCAATTTTCTCCACTCACTCCCAGCAAAAGCTGAAGCATACATATGAAATAGAAGAGCTCTCACATACCCTTATGTAGACATTTTGAGTTCACTTGTATAAATAATGGAATTACATGGCATACAACCACCTCTCAACTTTTCTTCCATGTTTGAAATGATGGAAACAAAATTTTTTTTAGTGACATTGCACAATAGATAGAGCAAAGTACAGTGTTTCTAACAACTCGAGTAATATACAAGGAAACTAAAGACCATTCAAAAAAAACAAAAACAGGTGTAGGGGTGCACAGTGTGTGAAAATCTGCGGACTCTGATGTAGAAAGAAAGTCCTGTAACCTCACTGACTTGCAACCTATCACCAACAAGATTTTTCTTCTGGGATCATTTACAAATTTTTTCTTTCACATACGGTACAAAAACTTAAGTCTCAGTTTCATAGCATCAACCACAGAGTAGGAACCACAGCCTTTGTTGCTTGAAAGGGTTGATGTTTTAACATCCCACCAGTATAATAACAATTATAAACTGATGAACCAAGAGTGAGGCCAGAGAGACTATTCATTCATAAATAATATTACATTCTGAAATGAAACAAAACAAACCAGCCAAAACACATTTCTGAATATGCATTTATAAGTGGCACAACTTTCACTGCTATTGTGAGTCATAGCATTGTATAATTTTTCTATTTTCTTTCTTCAATCATTTCATCCTGAAGTATTAACATCATGGCTACAAGAATTTTTTTGTAAAAAAGTGCTTTCAGTCACATGGAAAAATTCTTTCTCCAACATTTAACATTCTACATGTCTAGCTATAGCAATTGAGCTATAGTAATTCAGTCACTCATACCTTTAACAGTTTCACTCCATGCATACACAGACTAACAATAACTACCTTATTTGTTGACCACCAGCAGAAAAGCATGCAATGGAATTGGGGGAGTGGTCAACAATAAGTTTTTTTTTCACATTTTTTTTTATAGTAAAGGAAATCAGTCCAATACAGAAAACAAGTTAGCACTAACTAGCATTCCCTGCCAAAATGATGCTCTCTTATTCATTAATATTTTGAGCAAAATGAAAATAAAGGGATATTACGCCAGTGGGGACTCACACAAGAAAGGGTGGGGAATTGAACAAAAAGTGCATAACTCTGGGCGTGGGCATATAGAAAGAAGCTCTATCACCATGTAGTTATACATACATCCACACTGCATGTGTATTTTAGCTTTCTGCCCCGCATTTATTCTCACATTATTTAAACACCATTTCTGTGAAATCAGGGGCCATGATGCCTGTCATACAGTTACACACTGTTTCCTGAAAAGCTAAGCTTTAATATGACACATTCCGGGGTTCTGTAATTTCAACCCTGTGAGGTAACACTGAGTCACAATTTATTGTGAAACCTGTCGTATACATACACTCGACTGCCCATCTAAGTGTGAGAGTTGAACAATTATTTACCATCACTTCCGTGACTGCATTTCTTCCGCAGTTACATGAAAACAAGATATGGTCAACTCTAAGGAGTAACATCCCTCAACTATGTAGAAACACAAACTTTAGTCCAAAGACAAAATACAAGACTATTGAAAAGCACTCTCAAAACACATTCATAAATCATAATTTCTAACACAATCCCCTGCTTTCTATCAACAATGTGCTGTGGTTACCTCAAAACTCATTTTTGGAGGAGAGGAGAGGGGAGGGACAATGAAAAATTATCTGATAATTTACGGCCAGAGACAAACATGAACAGTTTTTGTCCTGGTCCTTGTACAAGTAAAAGCTCCCACAAAATCTATCTCAGTCTCAGCCAACAACAAAGGCAAATGCCACCAGTTTTGAAAATCATGCATCCCTATTTTTTCAAATGTCCAAGATGAACAGTATATGTCCAGAATGAACAAACTAGTTTGGTACCATGCTTCTTCAGTCAACAAACACACAATCACTCATTTGTTAAGTGACAAATGCAAACAACTGAAAGCAAATGTGCGGGGAGAAATTGACACCTGACTTTCCATCAGCTCAGAGGTTAAGAGTTTATACATTTGGAAAAAAAAAAAAAGGTCTTGTTCAGTCACATCTGACTTGCTGAAAAGGAGACGCAATGGAAAGAAGGGATGGGGAGTCAGGTGGACAGAGATGAGAGAGAGAGACAAAAAGCAATGGAGAGAGGGGAGAGAAAGGAGGCCTGGCAGTGACAGCCTGACCATGCACAATAATCAGCTGACCATAAAATGAAAGTGACCGAGACAAACTGAGTCATGCCAAAAATGAGTTCCTGGTTGATTTCTTTTCTTTTCTTTCTCGCTATTTGCTGCTAACATTACAAAGTAACATCTGCCTTTGCACAATGCTAACAAAGTAACATCTGCCCTTGCACAATGCTAACAAAGTAACATCTGCCCTTGCAGTTGCACAATGCTAACAAAGTAACATCTGCCCTAGCACAATGCTTACAAAGTAACATCTGGCCTAGTACAATGTAAATTTTTATATTTTTTTTGTGGTCAATTTAAACTAATTCAGTGCTTTGGTATGAATCATGTTTTTTCCATGGATGGACTGTGATTATCTGGCAGGCTGGATTGACAGATAAGTGCCATGAAAGCCTCAAATATCTGTGAGATACTGACCTCGTTTAGCCCTTCTAGAAATTTTCCAATCACACCGTTTGTTCTGCCTGTCCAACAGTTTCCCTTACTGATATAATAATATGGCCCAACTTCCATCCTATGCTGGCTCTGCATTATGTACAATTAAATACAGCAGGACATCCTATCTCAGCAAAATAAACAATTTGGCCTGATTCAGCTCTGTACTTGTTACAAAAATCAAATCAGTTAGAGAAAGAAAATATTTTACCTCCCTAAAAAAAGATATGGCCTGGTTTCTCAAGTGAGACCTATCTACTACAAGTGATCTTGTGTATTCCAAATGAAACTGGTCATCAGCATAATGACCGACCAGTTGTTGCCACAGTACTGCCTTATTCATCTCCACATCAGTACTTTTCCCGACAATCGCTTTCAAAGTTTTGTCATTAAAATTTACAACACTTTAAAATTGACGCCAAAAAGTGAAATACCTCAAAAATTTAGTAAAGCGAGGATAGAATTCACTTTGTTATGTCACTTTATGGCCTAATTTCAAATTTTGTAAACAGTGGAGATCAATAAAGCATATTGGGGCCACTAGTGACTATCAGTATCTCGCCATCATTATTTATGTCTCCCAAATCTTGTATACCTGGCAACTCAATTCTGGCAGAACTTTTTGTCTTGAAGAAAAAAACAAAAAAATTTCAACACAAACCACAAGCACCAGCATCAATGGACTATAAACAACGGTGTTTAGACAGGTCATTATTATATATATACTTATATATATCATATATCATAATAATTGTACAAGAAAAAGATGATGAATAGCTGACGGTCAATCTTGTCACAGAGTTCTTGTAGAAAAAAAAAAAATGACGTGTAGTATAACACATTTGTTTACTCATGACGAGGGCATGACATTCATACTTTCAACAAAGTTTACCATGATATCCAACACATTGACCAATTCAAATGAACATGAACAAATATCTGTTTTAAAAGCAAATTCTTTTAATTATTGGACCCCCGTCAAAGCACAATGTAAGTTTCTTGCCAAAAGCACAGAGAGACTGTTGGTATAGGAATCCACATCAACTAAAATGTCCTAGTCCCTGGCAAAATTCTCCCCTTTGCCGTCCCAGGTTCTCTCAATTCCTCCCCCATTTTGAACATCTAAAAATTTCCTACCACTATACTTTTACAGTGGTAATTATTGAAACAGTTTATGAAATCAAATCTCTTTATTCATTGCAATTAAGTGAAAAGAGAAATCCTTATTTCAATGGATTATAAAACTTCCATTTGATTTAAATGCCCAAATGCATTGTCAGGAAGGCCAAACTTCCCCACTTCCTGCCCTGCCTAAAATTCCTTCCCTGGCGGCCAAGTGCTCTGTTTGAGAATCGTTTTTCTAACCTGTTTTACAGAGATCCCAAATCATTTGCCAGGGGACACAAAGATGAGACTTAAAATTCTCTATCCCACTCAAGTAGACCTCAGACAAAAGTCACCAGTGGTTGTATTGTTATGCAAGGGTCACCTATCTGTTCCCCTCTGACAGACATTTGGTTGCCATATCAAGAAGTCTATCCATGATGCTGGGAACACCATGACTTTGGGATACTGCAGGGGTAAACATGACAAACAACCAGCAGGTTAAATAACTGACTATCTGTTGGCACCACTTGGTCATGTTTTCTACCTATACTTTACAAAACCAGTATTTCCACCTCATACTGCCAAACTGTAAAAATGAACATTTTTTTTTGGTTGGTTCACATCATTTTAATCGGTACATACATGAAATTCTTTTTTTCACAAAAAAAAAAAGGGGCTGGGGGCTACCAGGAGAGAAAGGCTTCAGTAACATTATCTCTAACCAATACACTGTGTAGCTCCATCAAAGCTGCAGGTGGGGTCCTGCCGAAAAATCCTGGGAAGTGTCAAAGGCTGCAGTTTTTGACTTTGTGTTTTAAAAGCCTTCCCTGAAGCTAAGCTTCCCAATATCAGAAATAACGCAATGTATGTGAACCTTGATCTTCTTCCTTGAGAAAACAGAAAATTCTATCCGCATTCTACTTCCTGTGACAATTTTTCAGTTTGTGTTTACAAACATGCCATTTCGAGCACTTGCAAATTTTCTGGGAGGTAAAGGATGAAACAGGGACTCAAAATGATATAGATTTATAGATTATGGCATGAAAATAGTCACAGTATTGCAGAAACAAGAAACAAAGTTTTAAAAAATTCGCCTTATTTAGGATTTTCTATTTTAAAAAGTAAATATTTTCAAACTTAAGAGTAGTGCCCCTTTGCTTAGGCAGCAACCAGGATAGATGTGTGAAAGTAGGTTAGGCAGTACTGGGTATTAAAATAATGCTGTCCTAAAACTACACTTGAATGTCTTCCTCGGTTTGGTCAAAAATGGCCCCCTAGATTTCTTCCCTTGCGAGGGGGGACAATCCAGTTTACAGACAGAGTTACTTGCCTCCCAGTGTATTTTGACAAGAAACCTGAAACCTCCTGGCCTCTGCCACGAGAGAAAGACTGAAGTGTATAAAGGGGTTTAAGTCCCACGTCTTCATATTCTGCAAAACAGAAACTGCTGTACTTCAAATCTTAAAATAACCAACAATTTTAAGAACGGATGAATTTATAAAACCTGTCTTTCTAAAATACTCTTGAAATGTATTAAAACTCCAAGTCTGTATGTTGTGCATAACTGAAAAATCACTAACGAGAGAAAAATGTGTCAGCTGAATGAAATGCAAGACTTAATTCAACAATTTAAATCCAGCTTTTGCTAAGTTTTTGCAGAATATGCTGACAAATCACTTTACATGCCATCTTCAATTTTTTTTGTTATGATTTCACAATTAAAATGAATCAATGCAATTCAATAAAGAAAAAAAAAGAAAGTGATAAAACTCTCTGTACACCAGAGACCAGTGTCGGAGCACCTCCACTGTGCTGTCAAAAACTACTGAGCCCAGTGTTCAAGTCGGTCCAACCTCCAAGTAGCAACCACCATGCTCAGAGGCAGCTGAAGCCACATTAAAGATACTACATACCATAAGATAAGACAGTCCATTCTACACACCACTATAAACATGTACACACAGTTTGAGCACTGATCATGGGCTGGACCCAATGCCTGAAAAGAGTGCTTGGTAAAATGATAAACTAATCATATGTTTCATTCCAGTGCTAGCACAAAGTAAAATGGCCAGTTTTCCTCCAGCCATTGAAGTTATAATTACAAAATAAGCTACTTCAGTCAAGGCCTACAGTGACAGCTGAACAGTAAACAAAATTCAGTATTTTTTCTCACTGGTTTTGTAAAATGTGCCACTGTTCATAACTTCAGCACATTGTCAGCAAGGTGGCGATGCGAAATCCATGCATGCGAAAGCACCAGCTGTCTCTCACCTTATTGTATCTAGTATCTTTGGCCACACTTAGCAGTCAGCTGTCATCATCAGTACACAATACATGCATATATCATCAGACCAGAGCCAGTGGTGTGCCGGGCCTGGGACTCGCCACTGCTCCGCAAACATTCACAACTCCACACAATGTCACCATACACCGTGACATGTTCTACTTGGACCAACACATTGGACATGAAAACATTGTAGCATTTATCACTCTGAGAAAGTATGAAGAATAGTTCTGCTGGGTACTGGGGCATTTTTCAATGAACAAAAGGGGAAAAAAATTCTTGGAAATCAACATGTGCTCTGTTACTTGCAGCAGCCTCCTTCTGACTGTTGGCCGCCCTGTTCATTATTGAGTCTCACACCCTGTTGTCGCTGCTGTGGTGTTCCTGTGGCTTCACTTTTGGGCAGTTTCTTAGCTGTAGAAACAGAAATGAACAAAAAATTATCAAAGACCTGCCAACTAACTGATTACTGCAAGAACGGGGAGCCCAAGGGACACATAAAAGGCAACGATTTCTAGTGCATTTGCTTTTCAACCCATGTAGCCTGTCTCACTCTTCATTCATATACAATTACAACATTTGCGTATTTCTTGAGCATTTGTGAGTAATATTTAAAAAATTGTGATGCTGCCATTGAATCTCATCCTAGCTTGACCAAAACCAGGGGCAAAACTTGAAAAACAATTCCTTCATGAAGGAGTTAACAGGCCTGTACAATGCTGTAAACCTATTTTGTATTTTTATGAATACATGATGATACATGAGCGTACACAGGCTGATGGTCTGGGAAAAATCTCAGTGGGGCTGAGGTCCACCCAGAGATGCCACCCTCAAAAAATACAAATCTGAATCAAGTAAAGAGAAAATCTGAATCTGGCAAAAAAAATCTGAATCAGCGCGAATAACGATGAAAATTCAAATTGTGCCAGTACTAATCTACAGTTTTCCTTTTGATCACACAGGAACAGGCTGAAACTCATCTTAAAATACTTACACACTTTTCAGTTCAATTCAAAAATATCTATTATTGGTTCTTTGTATTGGCCTTAACCATAACTGAAAAGGAATCCTGCCCAGAGGAACAGTAGCAAACTTAAATCTTTGCTCTGCGGCTGTTTTTACCACAAACACCCTATATGATTTTGCCGGTTCTGTGCTGTTTCAGTGTTTTCCCACTCTCAATCTTAATTTGGCAACTTGCGCCCATACAACATAACATCAACCTTCACCATGGCTTAGACTTGAGAAATCTAGGTCTAGATAAGTTTAACTGATTCTCCACAATCACAATCGCCGCCTATAGATATTGTTATGCCTAGACTCTCTATCGTTCAGTTGAGTCTTCCTTGTATCATTGTTGTTGCCAAATAAATCACTTTTACCCTTAGACAATATCCAGCTAGGATTTAGAACTGACTCAACAGATGTAGATCTAGCTGGGTTTAGAACTGATTCCTCCTTCTGGCATAGTGCCGCCAAAAACCGTGTATATCACTTGGATTTAGGCGAAAAGATCTAGCAAGGTTTAGAATCGAAGCCATGTGAAACCGTACAAAGAATGTCAACAATACTTGCAGCAAGTGAACAAATCATGAAACAGTGCTAAAGAAGCAATAAAGAAGTAGGACGAACTTCCGCTTTATTCCTGAAATGATCCCCGTATTCCAATTCAGTGCAATTTGTAAAAGATATACTTAAAAATTAGAATCTGGAAAAAAAAAATGCCATTTGCTGGAAGTAACGAAAATTGGAAAATCTGAGTCACACCTGTTTTTTAAGAAAAATAGGAATGATTCCGATTAAATTGAAACAGGTGGCATCTCTGTCCACCCCAAGGCGGACATTGCCCACCCCAAGGCGGACATTGCCCACCTATGCTCTTTAACCTAAGAAGTTCTTATGTCCTAATTCCACCGTCCCTCACCTGCTCCCCTTGACCAAAACAATCCTTATTGACTGATGCTGTAGCACCTTGAGCAATCAATAAATCAATAAACTGACACCCTGAGGACTACCTGGGCAATATGTTACTTCCTGGCCATAACTGGAAAACTTCCCTTGCGTTTATAGATAGTGATATCATGAAGTTTGATGCGGGAACCAATGGACATTTACAGGGTCTGAACATCGAAAAAATCATGACCATACTACATAAGATAGGATGCCAATCTTTCAAAGAAAAGTATACAGGCTGCTAGTCCCCTCTCTTGTCTCAATGTCCAATCCTTCACGTTAACTCAGCACACATCTTGTCTTCATATCAAATATCTTGGCAAAGTATCAGACATGGCAAGAAATTTCAAAATTATTGTTTGACAACCACCTCCCCTTCCAACCATATTTCAAAGTGCATGCAGTGTATTTCTGAATGTCACTATGGCACCTTTCAATGAAATTGTTATGATCGCAAAAGTAAATAAACTAAGACTGACATTTTATTGAGTTTTTTAACCCTCACCCTGCGAGGGGCAGCAATTGTCGGTATTGACTCGCAAGCGCTCACGCCGCACGGGGGCAAAAGCCGGGAAGGTCAAGCTGACCGCACCACGCGCAAGCCGTATTTTCACGCATCAGGTCACTGACCTTTTTGAGACGTAACCACCGTGTTATTGTTCACTGTATCTCTTCTAAATCAAACGCATTGTGACATGGACATGTTAGCCAGTGAACCACTGGTCAGAATCACAAAGACTAAGCTTTCAAAGGCTCTCCCCACACTTTCAAAAGATGTAACATGACATGCGAACTGTTGCTCAAATTTGCAATATTATCTCATTTTCTCACAAGCTGACCACCATCTGGAGTTGTCTGTATCTAAGAACCAATCAGAAACAAGCTCTGAAATAATCTTTGCCCCAAATGCCCACATTGGTTTATTAGTATGTGTCAATCAGGATGAAACCATTTGTGTAGGGCTTGGGAGGGCGTGGCTAGTTATCATGCTTCGTTTTCACGAAAACTACAGCTGTCAGTTTGGAATCATAAGTCAGATCATTGGTTAGAGACTGACAGACTAAGCAATTGCTGGTCTAGCGGCACGGGTCAGTGACCCCAGATAAGATTCTCCGTGAGTAAGGTCACTGACCGGGCAGCTGGCTTTAAGGGTAGCACGCAGGGTGAGTGTTCAGAAAAAAAAAAAAAGTCAGATTACAGTAGCTGATAAAAAAAAGTTGTATTTCCGTTTATAGTTCACTTTGTCACCAACATACGGCTTTGCTAAACTCCTTCTTTTCTTTTTAAAGGGAACATTTAAAATTTGTTAAAACCTCCAGAATTGATGTTCCGCGATAATATTCATCATAATTTCCATTTCTTGCTTCACCATTTGTGGCACAATCAAGTTCCTTACCTATTGCAAGGAAAATATCGTTGACATTCATGGCTGTTTTGGCAGACGTCTCCATAAACAACAGACTATTTTCCTCTGCATATGCCTGGGCCTCTTCGTATTCCACCATTCTCTTGTTGGCCAAATCAGCCTTGTTGCCAGCTAGTGCTATCACAATGTTGGGACTGGCTTGACGCTGTAGTTCTTTGACCCAGGTTTTTGCTCTGCCAAATGTGTCCTGCAAGAATCAAAATCCGTTGGTGTCATAAGACAATAACAAAATTACACAGCTGTCGAATCTTGCCATTAATTTAAAGCTGCTTTGATCAGTTCAAAGTGAAAATAACCCTAGGTGAAAATAAAGTGAAATTATTTAAATTTCTCTTGAAAGCCAAAGAAATAAAAATCCCACAAACACTAAACCCAACATAAACTATACTAGTGTTCCCAAGTCACATAAACATGCAACACAAAAGTGCACATTATAATGCAATCACCAAATGCCACGCTTAAGCCGGTTAGTTGTGAGGCCCTGTCAGGCTTTATTCACTTGTACAGAAAACTTTGGGTGTGTGATTGCTGTGCCAGGCACAAGGATTGCAGTTAAAATCCCAGCCAACATGCACCCTTTAAACACCAACAACCATTGACCCCCACCTGAACCATGCATCTGATCAGTAAAGGCCTTTGTCTTAACACATATAATTACAAGTAAAGATAAATGTGAACTCTTGCGATGATACAGAGAGAGCCGCAGAATTTCCATATTTCTTCTCACAACAGACACACAAGCTGACTGGAAAAAGTAGGCCATGATGACACTTAAGCTTCCCCTAAGGAAAGTTAATTTGAAACACTAGATTCAAAGTTTTACCCTCTCCCAATCAATGTTCCCTCTAGTCTAAGCTGCACGGTGCGTGACTGCACAGTTGCTGTATTGATGCTGCACACATCAGAATGTTGCCGCACATGAACACATGTGCTGATTAAACTGCACATTTAAGTTTAATGTCATGCACTAGCTTTGAATTTAAAATATTCTTGCTGAAAGCATCAAAACTTCCGCTGAGTGGTATGGAAAAAATTAAAGGGAACATTGGTCCCACTCCCACTACAATCTAATTTTCTACAAACATACAAACGGATTGCATAACCCTGGTTTGAGAAAAACAAAAATATACATTAATAATGCATTAAAACTACCATAATTGTTACTACGCAGTGATCCATACTTCTACAATACAATTTCAAGTTTGATATGCATGGAATGCAAGACTCTAAATCCCTCTTTTCATCAAACATGCAATAACAATCCCCTCTTAGACAACTCAGCAGCTGTCACAGAAATTCTCACAGTCAATACAGCCATGATCGGCTTCATTTTAAATCATCTGAAGTTCTGACAAACAAAGTTCACAAAGATGGTGTTTACAATTAAACAGCTGTGGGATGTGGGGACTCACTGGATTTGTGATGTCATAGACCACTATGGCTGCTTGAGCACCTCTGTAGTACATGGGAGCCAAACTGTGATATCTCTCTTGACCTGCTGTATCCCAGATCTCAAATTTGACTGTTGTGTCGTCCAAACAGACAGTCTGTGTAAGGAATGCCGCTGAAGACAAAGAATGAGACCAGTGAAAGCCCTAGTGCTATATCGTTCCCAAGTTACAAATTGCTACAAATAAATGAAATATTCAGCAAAAGGTGTTTTTTTGCTCACGGTATGACACTGAAAACCTCAGCTGTTTCAAAGTGCTTCATTCTAATAATCACACTTCTGGGAAATGTGCTTTGCACTAAAGTCAGTCTACTCATTAATCTTTATGCATATCTATGACTATAGTCTTTGTTTTAGAAAGCATACGACTTGGTTGGCATGAGAATTAACCCCCTCATATTCAGAGAGATCCCCCATTTTTGAAGTAGGCCTCATGTTTTCCTACAAGAGAGTAATATGTCATACAGCTTAAAAGAGAAATATGAATGTAAAAATACAAGGCTCCCACAGGTCCATGGATATAAAAAAAATTAAAAGACTTTCATTATTTAGTACTTTTTGATACAAAATTCAGGATTTTTAAAGGATCTATCAAAGACCACGTTGGAAAGTTATATCAAAACTCAATGTAGGTGAACATTTAGCAACAAAGAATAAAAATTTATGACAATATGTTATTTTAAGGACTTTTTAAGGACCTTTGAACAAAATTTGAAAATTCTAAAATCAACTCTGAAAACTCCACTTCAGGGGTCTGCGAAAACCCTGTGAAGTAATGACACACCCAGCCTCCACCCTGAGGCGACCCCCCCCCCCATTAATTTGTCTTCCTTGCTTACCTCCAATGGTGCTCTCTTGGTACTCGTGAAACTGTCCCTTGACAAAACGTAGGACCAAACTGGACTTGCCCACTGCTGACTCCCCTAGAAGCACTAACTTAAACTGACATATTTTTCCCTGTGACGCCCCATTTGGACGTTGCTGGCCGCCCCGACTTGCCATGGTTCTGTCTCTCGTGTATGTCGAGAGGTGATGACAGGTTCTGTCTCTGCTAGGTGTGGTTATACACTACTGATCAAAACGACGGCCCCACTGTAATCTGAAACAAAAAATTCAATGGTCACTTCCTTGCCACGTCTACAATCCATGAAACTACCAAAATTCTGATTCTGTTACTTTGGTGTGCTGTATTTTGCACCCCAAAATATGCAAACACCTCTGCATCTACACTAGCCAAATTTTTGTGCAGGTCTTATGAACAGTTGGTGCAAGAGGGCCTTCACAAGGTATTTGACTTCACATGTACTAAAATAAATTCATTACTATTTCCTAAAGCAGATTTGGCCTAAAAGGTGTGTGTATAGACACATTGAAGGCATAACTACTGCAGTTATGAAATCAAGAGTTCTAACTGTATTTTACAAACACCATATTATAACATCATATCAGTGGGGAAAATTGGAACTTAAAAATACTCAGCTGAAACCCGTTTTTACCTGAATGTGGAATGTGAAGGTTTGTCAATAGTACAAACTCGGGTTAGGGTGAAATTAGTGAGACTTTTTAACAACATTTAATTGTAAGAATACGTGAGTGGATCTGACGAAATCAGTTTTACGGTGAAAGACCAAATTCCTTAGAAAACTACTCTAAAGGGGAAAAATATTTTCTAAGGAAATTGATATTTGCTTATAATGTGAAAGATTAGCCATTTTGCTGTAAACAGTTAGGTAAAATATTTTGCTTGAAATCATCTTAGAAATATTTTATTTTGACTTTTTTAAAGAGGTAAAAAAATTTCACCTTAAGCCCGATTTGACCAGATCCACTCACACATTACAAGAAAACAAAAACCTAAACATACGGCACTACTCCAAATATTAAACACACCATCAAAAACTACACTGCACATTCCACTGACATAAAATTTTGCCAGGGCATGACCACTCCTTTGATGACTACAATCAACAGTAGAATCATGATAATCCTTTTCATTTCCAGCCACACTGCATGCAGAATGATTATACCTAAACTTTTCATAGAAAAATCCTGAACGATCCAGCAAGTTATCACCAAACATATCATTAATCATCACGACATCTCCTACAAGGCATTGTTACCTAACCAAGTTAAAACTTTAACAAAGTCAAAATATGGCAAAAAAGGAAAAGTTATGGGTAGATTTTGATTTCTCGTCAAGTTAAAACTTTGTTCACTCTCGATCTGGCCTCTGAAATACAAAACATATATCCTTTTTCAGTATTTGCTATCATTTCACCAGCTGATTATTATAATAGGATAATCTCTGAATAGTTGCATGTTGGACAACTGTGAACTCACAGCAATCTGCTCTTAACAACACAATGTCAAAATGACCCTGATGTCCTCCAAGAAAGACCTAAGAAACCAAGTGTGCACCATTATGGATTTTCTCCAATCTTCATGAAACATTGACAAAGAACTGTATCCTTATATCAAGACCCATGGATCCTCCCTGCAGCTGGAGGCTATGAGAGAACTAATGAGACACTATCCAGCAGTGGCGAGGAGCTATAAGGTGAAGTGAGAAGATCAGCGGTGAGAGATCTGAGATGAGGATGGAAATGCTCAAATCAATAACTCACACAGTAGAGAGAAGAGGATGAAAGCAGATAACAGGATAACACTGACTGAGCCATTCTTCTTGCAGAACCTCGAGCAGAAAATCAGAAAATATCCCACCTTTTTTTTTTCATTTTTACAAGAAATCTCAAAATGCTGTTTGCCCTTCTCCAGTTTATTTTTAAAATTTACTATAAATTTCAGCTCCCACCAATACAATTCATCTCAGTACAGTATACTTTAATCTTGCTTGATGAATGACTGCAATTTTGAAAGGATAAGAGAATGCCACTGAAAACGTCAAATAGCATTGTTTCAACAACTTACTGCCCTGGTTTACTATACCCATCATTGTGACAAACTCGCAGTATTTTCTCAAGGACACGTATCAAGATCATTGTAAATTAAATTAATGCATAGATAATTGTTGTGTAACATGGCTGAAGTGAACAAGATCAACATACACTGATCAAAAATGCTTTGAACACTCATTATAAAGTGATGTTTTATAAAAAAGATCAACTCTAAACAAAAAATCTGAAAATGACAAAAATCAACAAATTCACGTCCTAGTTTTATGGTACCACCTTCGCCGCAGCTTTGACTCTTCCACAAATCTCAGTTCATTTTCAAAATTCATTCACACTGTAACAAAAGCATTCTCACTCAGTAAACAACACACTGGTTTCTTTCATAACATTTTCATCATCTCATGGACTCCACAAGTGACAATGACAACACTTGTTTGTTTTTATCTGACATGAAAGTTCATTAATGGTGTCAGCAGAGGAAAAACCCTTATCCCTTATCTTTCAGTTCTCATTTATTTTACTTCCTGTGTTGCTCGTAAATTAATTGAAACAAGAAGTACATGTATTGTTTTGCCTCACAATTTCTATGCTGACAAGCAGCAAAATGGGCGCTGTGTGCCAAATTCCACAGTAAATCATTATGTAACTGCAACTTCAGGAACTATGTTTCAGTTTCATTTCCTGAGAAATTTTGAGCTACTAAAATGTACACTTCTTCCATTCACAGCTCTGTAAAAACCTTTCCTCAGTGTCCCAGGTTTGGGGAAACATATAGCCCAATACACTTTTATCACGTACACAATAATCTTAATTTTTGAGACAATGACGGGGTAAGGAAGTACAATGTGACTGACAATGACATTGACAACCTGTACACATTAGTCATAATCATGCCAATGTAGCCTAAGATTAAATACTGTTCTTTAGCCACTAGAACTTTTCTTAAAAGTGGGCTTTTTTTTGGTTGGTTTGTCATATTTGTTCTTGGTTAACCTCTTCGCTGCACTGTAGACTCAGCCATGTCTTAAAATCTAGAGTGCCTGTACACTATGGACATACACCATAATCAAAATCCATAGTGAGAGTGCGCCGTTCAGCACATGGCAGGGGAGAAATATGTAGCAATGAAGGAGTTGAACATTACTGTCACAACTCGTAATGCTGCACGTTTTAATTGTATGTTCTACTGTTCTATTCTGATATTTTTACACTGATTATTAAATTTTTATGGGAGGCACAAAAAATGCTTATAAATAAAGGTTGACTTGTAAAGGGAATGGATTAGGTGATTGAAAATGCAACCCTTCAAATGTCTAAAATTGTTTAAAATATTAAATATACCATGGTTTTGGTGGTGGCAGATTTCACAAACTCTGACACCCGGATTTCTAATTTTTTAGAAATATTCTTCATCTGACATCAAGATTTCCATGTCTGATACACCATATTAAAGCTTAGAATGTCAGGAACACAGTCTAGCAATCTAAAAAGATAGCAAGCTTCTGGTAAGAAAGATATTCAAACTCAAAAATTGTTTGCTCGAAGGCACCAAAATTCAACTCTTCAAGAACCATTCTTTTGAATATGTGACCACTCAATTCTACATTTAAATATCCACTAAATTGGACACAGAAGAACAAGCAAAAAAAAAAATAAAAAATCTACGGACAGGGAGACTACTGTGAACAGAAGAAGAGAACTCCAATCAAACCAATGTGAGTTCACTCAGTTACTGGTGCAAGCTGATCATTTTGATCAGTTATTAATTTAAAAATGACCTGCACCTTCTTCAAAATGAAAGGTCATGTTGTCAGCTGTGCAAACATAGCAATAATCTTATCACAGAAGGTTAGATAACAAAAACTGATAGTCTATGATGCACTGCCAATGACCTTACAGCTGATCACCAATACAATAAGGGGGGGGGGGGGAGACTCTCTACCACAGCATTCTTTTGTTAGCACAGTTATATGATCAACTAAACACTCAATTACATTTCTGCTAAATGACGTGTACATCAGGTAAATTAAAAATCAAGTTACATAAAATGATATTATTTGAAGTTGTGTGTTACTGTGTTTAGTTGTAATATAATAACTGTGTAAAATAAATAATATTATTATTGTAAATTAACTTTTGGCTCACCCTATGTTATTCTATTCCTCTCTGATCATGCATCAGAACCTTGTCCCTCTTAAAAATGTCACTAGTAACACTAACAGATGAGATAGCCACGAAAGTTTTTCTTTTTTTTTCTTCTTTTATTTAGCTGGGACTTCATGTTTTTGGCATAAGGAGATTACAGTGATGATTACAGAAGGGACCAGCTTTTAAGTTTCAATCTTTACACCTAGTGTGAGCAATTCCAAGGCCCAAGGGTAATCATTAACACGAATGAAGTTTTACACTGAATCCTTGATTTACTGAAAACTGTGGTAATTTTACACCACAGCACAAGATCCTGAGAAGAAAAGAATGGATACACCATCTGCAATTTAACATGCAAAGGTGCCATCCTCAGATCCTGCCTCGCCAGCTCTGCCTCATCAATAATGTAGTCATTAGCAGAGTATTCAGCCGCCACGGAAAAACAGCCCAAGGGGTCAATAACTTGTTAGTTTAAGACTAAAGCACCTAAGTGCAAGTCTGAACTGCAAGTACAACTTTAGAAAGTCATCACATACATTTAAAAGCCCTACAATTTAAACTTGTTTTTAAAAAAGCAGTAAATTTCTGCCTATCAATCAGCTTTTTCCAGTGCATTAGAGCAACACTTCTTTGATAGGTCTACCACAACTTTCTCACTAATTTAAAGTTGTTTTCTTTTTGTCTAAATCCTTAATCAAGTTAATGCCCGCTAAATATGCAAGAGTTCTGCTTCAAATTCAATGAACTGACTGCAAAATATATAGAATCTAGATCTCCATGAATTTTAAGAATGTTTTTAAAATACAGTGCCATCATTGCATTTCTTTTTTCTTCAAAAGCAATCACTACAGTGGAACAAATATTCCATTTTTGAGAATATAACTATAAGCAAAACAACCAAAATAAAAACAAATAAACTCAGCTTTGTTACATTTTGGAGCCCAACATCAGGCTACATTAAAATAAAATCAATGATCTACAAATGCAACAGTACTATTTTTATGTTTTCTTCCAAAAAAATGATCATTTTAAAACCAGGCTACTATATATTAAAATTCAATGAGCTACAAATCAAATGTAACAGTACTATTTAATATGTTTGCTCCCAGAAAAATGATCATTTCAAAGTGCAGATTTGTGGGACGTCACATACAAAGTGTATCATTACTATCATGTATGACCTGAATCCTTTCATGGCCCACTCACAAGAACACCAAGGAGTGAACTGTGATTTGTGAAGGCCTTTTTGCACAGCACCAATAAAATACAGGGAAAAGAAAATAAAAAACCCACTATCCTCAAAGACCCAATCAGTGACTAGAAGAATAAGTCATTAAATATGCTGAGTTGTGCACGCATGCAGGGAATTACTTTCAAATACAAAGCAAAAAGTATTTTTAAACATTACAATAAAGTGCAATGATCTTTTCCTCAATGGCAATGGTGAGGCCCCAATGCAAGGCTCTCTTAGTCTCGGGGAAAATGAAATTCTCGCAGCTTTGAGAGAAACAGCACCACAAGAAGACAGGGACACCATCGAACATATAAAACTGTTTGGGCATCAGAGAGGCTGTGGAGTCAAGAGCCGGTTGTGTGGTACTGCAAGACGACTGTTCAATCAACATCTTACTGGAGTTGTTAGTGAGAAGACCTTGTCCGACATGATGGCGCGGAGAGCTGAACACGTATGGGTGTGTCCCGAGTGCGAGGAGGCTGGTTCTACACCAAAGTAACAAAGTAAGTTACCTCAGGGAATTTTTTTCTCGTATGGCCTAATATTAGTAATAAGAAAATACAAGGGGTCCTATTTTTACAAAGTATTAAAGAAAAATGCATTACCAGACCCCTTTCCTCTACTTCCAAGACAAAAGTTACATGTTCATCATACTGATCAGGATTTTGATGATAAGTGTCGAGTTACAATACAATTTGAAAGACTCAGTTCATAACATTGTACAAAAGTGTATCTGAAGGAAAGTACTGTTCGTGAATGTCACATAGTCGATGTGACACCCATAACACATTCATTAAAAGGCCCAAACTCCAAAGGAATGATGAGAAGTCAAAAGGGTGACTGGTTAAAAAAAAAGAAAAAGTTTGCGGCAGCAATGCCTCTCTGTCTTGTATCCTCATAAGTTGCCACTTGCCAGTTCAATGACACTACTATCATATCATCTTCTCCCCCGCAACCTCATCAAGTAGGCTTGAAGTTGAATAAGCCTGCATGAAAT
This sequence comes from Onchidella celtica, assembly GCA_963931925.1. Classification (NCBI taxonomy): domain Eukaryota; kingdom Metazoa; phylum Mollusca; class Gastropoda; order Systellommatophora; family Onchidiidae; genus Onchidella; species Onchidella celtica. The sequence continues at coordinate 4,770,322 of OZ007583.1, read as the reverse complement.
TAACAAGACGAGATTGTTTAAATGCTACATCAAAGGCACTGAAATTTCGAGACAGCTCCCTCAAAAGTGTACTAAGTGAAAGAATATATTTCAGTTAAAAGGGAATTACATGATTTTTTTCACATTTGAAGGGGTGTTATTTTTTATTTTAAGGAATACAGAAGAACAACTACGACAGAACCATTGAAATCTTTCCGGATTATCCACTTTCAAGTTAAGCAGGTGCCACTGTTCAACCATTAAAATGTTTATTTTTGTTTAATTTCCAACTCTTTTCCACAAGTGGGGAGGAGTACCATGTGTATGATGTGAGTTACATAACTTTAGTCTCCCACCAATTTCACGTTCTGCATACATTAGTCGCCGAGCCTCACATTTACAATAAAAACATGTACCTAGAGGACTAATGTACCAGGGGGGCGCTGCCCCACGCACATGGGTGTATGTGTTTGTGTAACATGGCCTTGTTTAATGTTTGTCTAACTCAAATGGAACGCCACCCTATAAGTTATAAGTGGACAATATGAAGTTCAACAACTTATCTTTCACTGTTTCAGTCTTATGAATTAATTCCCAAATAGATCAAGATGTACCACTGGGTAATATTACTAATAATATATTTCTCCATGTAGCCTAGATGCTTACACAACTTGTTCTGAACCTACCTTAATGTTTCAAATCAATCAACAGCATAGGTGCTGCATGCTCACTTCAAAGTAGTACTACTACCAGTGTGTAACTGTAAGTTCTTCACATTACACTTACAAACATTTTGCAAATTCTGCGGTGGCTAATAAAAGACAACTTGAGATTCAGAGCAATATCTGGAAAGACTTCCAAATGTGTCTCCTGCCAGTATTGCCAGCTTGCACCTTTTAATGTGTACATTCTCAACAGCAGTTATTCATGAGTTAACTAGCTGAGTACTTGTACATGTTCGATGAACAGGTTTGTGTAGTTTTTTTTTTTTTGGTGAAACTTAAAGACGCCTGTGAACTAAGAAAGGCATTAATAGCTTATAAGAGAGATGTAACAACAAACGACACCACTTCAGACCGAAAGCAATAAGAACAAAAGCCGAGACGCGTAGGGTCATCCTCAAAACCTAGCGATAGGACAGTACACAGTGTGCAGTTGTGCGCACTGAAAATTTTCAGGAAGTGATGATGTCATAAAAACCTACAGCATGTCAATGAGCCTAGTGAAAATTGGGGAAACAATAACTTTCCAATAAAAAAACTACACCGATTTGAGACTTCTATTAAAAACTGTGCATCTTTACATCCATTCTGATGCACCATATAAAATTTGAACTCCGAGTGTTGAGAAGCCTTTTGCAACGAAAAATCTCAAGTCCACAAATATAGTATAGATCACCACGCCTGGGTTAAAGTAACTATATGGAAACATCCCTACAGGGCATTAACTCACTGCCCCTGTGACCCAATGCACAGCCACTTTTCTTTGTAAAAACCAAACACATCTGGCTTTTCTTGGATTATTTCCAAAACAAAGACACATTTGTATGACTGTGTGTCGAAACAGCCATGTAAATAGTACTTCAGACATAAATTTCTGCATCATGATATAGGCTAGTTCCTAATCATAAATTTCTTGTACACACAAGGTGAACTGAATGGACGAGATTCAAAAGCTCCACCAGCTGCTTTAGTTTGGCATTAATTGTATGGCCTACTGTCTGACAGGTGTCACCATACTATGTATAGGGGCCTCCTCTATTCAGTCCAAATTGTTGTAGGCTTTTTTATGTCTAGATTAACCACCGTGTAATACTCTAATAGATCTAGAATCTAGATCTAGATCTAGATCTAGGTTCACCAGCTGCTTTAGTTTGGCATTAATTGTATGGCCTACTGTCTGACAGGTGTCACCATACTATGTATAGGGGCCTCCTCTATTCAGTCCAAATTGTTGTAGGCTTTTTTATGTCTAGATTAACCACCGTGTAATACTCTAATAGATCTAGAATCTAGATCTAGATCTAGATCTAGGTTTATCTCTGCTAACTGATGAGTTAGTGTCTGATTTATATATTCTTGAATGTATTCTTGGACTGTCTTTATTTCATTTTGATGAACTAAATCTAGATCTAGATTAGACCTAGATATATAGATCTAGATCTATTTCCTTCTGGCAATGACATGGTAAAATTGATCAATAGATGGTAGGCTTTACGTTTTGGACACACAATCTGAGAGAAACTGAAGAAAGCTCCAGTAGGCCTACATGTGAAAAATGGTTTATTTAACAAGATTTTTGGCCTGTCCTCACCCTCATTCACCAAAGCGCAAATTTTTCAACGAATCAGAATAGTTTCTGAGTGTACAGCACACAAGACAGGTTGTGTATCTTTGTGTTTTCTTCATAGAATGATTGTAAACACGGAAGAGACTCAAGAGATGTCGGCCATGTTTTCTTTACAAGTGAAAAGAAACGTGCAGCCCGAACCTGTTTAGAAAATTAGAAGCTCATTTGTTTCATCTTTCTCACTTACCAATAAGAGAATTCAATTTATCCACCGTGGAAAGTCTCTCGAGTTTAGGAGACAGGGGGCGAGAAGAACTGGGAGTTAATAACGTAGAAACACCCTCCGAGATGTTGGACTAATTTATGCATCTAAACGGAAAACAGGGCGCATCAAAACATAGTGTCACTTACAACTACCAATGTTACTTGTAAAACAGAAACCAAACAAATTGCATCCAGTAAATCTTTTAGTGCACCAATGTTTCGAATGCTTGTTAACAATCTGAAGAAAATACCAATTCTTATTAGAATACGCGTAATAATATCTTTAGGCGCATCACATAGTAAAAATGCATGACGTCATTTCATAATACGGAAGTACACATTATATTGTTGCCAGTTGGCAAAACCAGCTCATGCACTGTCCTTGCATGATCAATGAAGCCTACAGACTATAATAACTAGACCGCGACCTCCCATTAGCCGCACCCGTAGGTCTATAAGTGTCACCATCACGGGGGACAGCCGTCTTAATAACGTTAAGCCTTGGGACCATTGATTCTGTTGTCTGGGTGCTGTAAATTCAATGGCAGTGAGAGGGTATAAAGCGCACACTATATGCACACTTATAATTAACCATACCCCATTTTCATACTGAACAAACTGGCATCGATTCATAGGTTAAGTTTTTTTTTTTTTCATATGATAGTATTTTTACACGCAGGCCTAAACAATAGTTGGGGACAGAGCCGTCTTGACTCCTAGGCACACTGGAAGAAAATCCCTATTGCTTTGCCAGGGGCCCATAATGATCTTAAGACGGCCTTGGCTGGGGATTCTTATTTCATAATGTGCGCCAATCGAGGAATAATTATACATTTTCAGAATGAGAGAGATTCTTCATCTTGAATAAGAAAAATGAACTTCCCGGTTGGTTCAGTGATGGTTTTCAAGAATCACATGCTTGAAAATGTTGTCGGCGATCATGATTTTCATCAAAGTAAAGACAGTGGCAGTGGTTTTATTGGTTATTTTGATACAGTCATCGCGGAACAGAATGAGCATAGCACAAAAGCTGGGCGGTCAGAAAATTTGCTAAGCCTAAAGTGAACAGGGTATGCGCAAGACATATTGAATTAAGAAAAAACAATTATAACCGGTCCACTTTCCAAGTGATGGCAAAAAGGGAAATAACCAGCATCATTCCAAGAGTTCAAGATGCTCTGTTAGAGTTATTCAAAGATGCCCCTGGTGACACTGGTCTAGACGGTCTGCCCCTGGTCCATCATCGACTTCGGAGTTCGAACAGGGAATTGACAGATTGCTAAGATGGATAAATGCAGCACAAGGCACTGTAATAGTATCCAATTTAGAACCCTTCCAAGGTTACCGTCGACGACATTTGTTGTTGCGCGACTCAGCAGCAGAAAATGGCCTCCATGACAGAAAAGACAACAGAGTCTATGATCTAAGAATGCCGAGGGCGCGCCACAGGCCGTGAGACCACCACAGGCGCACGACAGGACCACCATCGCGGGGCCAGATCTTAGCCATGAGGTGAGAGGATAAGGGTCAGTTTCGCCGGTGAAGATGTTCAAAAATCCCAAGAATCACGTTTAAACAAAAACTCCAAGATGAGGTAAAATAAGCTTAGAAATAATTCAAATATTTTTTCCAACCCCCCAAAATACATTCAAAATCTATACTTTCGTTATAAATTGAATTTAAACTAAGTAATGTATAGTGATTGGCTCGCAGATCACCCAAAATACCCTCTCATACAGGGGAACTCAAACTGTCCCTTAGCCCAAATATTTGGCTTTACTCACCTTTTAAGTCGCAAATGGTTTTGTGAGTGGAAGGACAATTTCGTGTTGTTGTTGTTGTTTTTTACAAACAAATAATAGCAAAATGTACAATAGCCTGAAAAATCCCAAGATCTTATTTTTAAAAAAGTGCCAAGATCCCAAGGTAACCCCTAAAATCCCAAGGACCGGCAACGCTGATAAGAGTGTAGGCCTATCAGCACGCCAAGGGAGCATCACCGGACCGTTCGAGGCGTATCATATCACAGAATACTGATATATTGCTTTTGATTAACAATAATAATACAAATGATGATTATAAAATAATGAGATTCCATTACATTTACAGTGTAACGGAGACTCCTTGTATTTTTATGTTCTTACTTTTATTATCTTATTATCCTTTGTGTAGTGATCGTCATGCACCATACAACATACTGATACACACATAATCGTATTGATCCTTTGAAAGTTACCCGATTTCGTGCGATACGTTATGCTCACTTTTAATTTCTTGATTGCATTTATGTTGTATCTAATCAAAGTTTGATTGCATTTATGTTGTACATTATTCTAATCAAAGTTTGGTTGGCTTTTTTTTTTTAGTTTTTTTTTTTTTTTTTTTTGTTGATGTTGTTCTAGCCATTTATTAAATAAACAGAATGCCACCAATTTACTGGGAGTTTTAGTTGTTGTATCTTAAGTATCGAACCCATCACTAGTTGTGTAAGACACTCGCCAGTCCAACTCTTTAGGTGTCGTAAGTGAAATGCTCCTGGCAACCCTAATCTGGGCTTGGTTTTTCTACTGTAACTAGGCAACCACTCGGACCTGATCATTCAAATTTGGTGTATTCACTTAAAATGTATTCGGTATAAAGTCATCCGGTCATTTGTGAACAAAAGACAACTGACTCTTGACCACGGTTTTGGTTTACTTGCATTCTGCTATCGTGGGTCGCATCTGACCCAGACTAATCATAAAGCGATATCTCCACCAGGCAATCTGCTATAGTGGGTCGCCAGTCATCTGGTCAGAAAGTGAGCCCGCCTATTGGCTAGCCAAGTGCTTTCAATGGCCTGCACGGCAAAAAGATATCCGGTTTCTACTATCTCTACCCTTCTAGCCAGCCTGTGATGTCCAGTTCTATAACACTGTGCACTCAAACTTTATTGTCAGATTCAAGCTTAGTGTCTCAACCCCAATGTCGTGCACCTTCACGTCATTAAAATTTATAGTACCGTTACATTCACTCTCCTGCCAAATCTCTCGTCCTTTCCACCACCTCCTCTTTTCTCTTTCCTAAACAAACTGTGACATGTAACACAAAATAAAACACACACAAATATTGTTTGGTTTGCAGCAAAATTTAATAATGAGCTTAATTGAACACTACTACTGGGAATACGAACATTATAGAGTACACGTCTTCTTCTTCTTCTTCTTCTTCTTTCGTTCACCAATCTAAATCTGCAGATTTGTTCTTTTAATAAAATCTACGGTTTTCTGCAGTTCTGGCAGAGCACCATAGAGTTTGATATTCAGGTCGGTGGGTTGGGGCCAATATGTTTCTCGCAGTGCTGAGAGGAGTGTGCAGTTCTGCAATATATGCTCCGTGTTTTGAGGAGACTGGCTGCACTCGCATATGGCAGATGTTCCTATTTTGAACTTGGTGAACATGTGGTGGTGGAGCCTATTGTGACCAGTTCTTAGTCTGAACAATAGTACTTGATCCTCTCTGTTCAGGAGATGATATTTATCCTGTTGGTTTATTTGCTGCCGTCTGTTGTTTTTGATGAGGTTTTTCTTCTCATAGACTAATTGAGTAAGAGGGGTCATGATGTGCAAAGTGGCTAACAATAATGACGATTATGATGATGATCTTGTATAGCAGTAGTAGAAATGATAATGATGATGATAACAACAATAATAAGAGAGATTGTATGCATTCTTAGAGGCTGAGTGAGAATCGAAAGCTTTACCACATGTAGAAATTCATTTTATTTTAATATTTCTCTTTTAAGTTGGCTTTAGATTTTGACCGCGACATGTGACGAATATGTGGCGCTGCTCATTTAATGCTATAACCAAGACTTTAAAAGATACTGTTGCTCATATCATAGAGTGGTTTTATAATGCTTTGGCAGCGCTGGATCTGTTGGACCCACAATCGCAGATTAAGATGCATTATTTTTGCTTTTTCCCAAGTCTGGGTCAGTGGCGACCCACGATAGCAGATTAGGAAGGTTCAATATTTGTTACCATATTCTGAGTCTGGATCAGGGGTGACCCACGATAGCAGAATGCGTATAGGAACTAGCGACCGTCGCTTATATCATAGAATGGTTCTAAAATGCTCTGGCCGTGCCGGATCTGTGGGATCCACTATCGCTGATCTGGAAGGTTAATTATTTTTACTACATTCCGGGTCTAGGTCAGTGGCGGCCCACGACAACAGATTAGGATGGTTAATATTTTTACTACATTCCAAGTCTGGAAATGTGGGGACCCACGACAGTAGAATGTGTGTAGGAATAGTAAACATACATCATTTTAGCTGGGATCATTGATCTCACTTAATGACAGTTGCATTTCTACCCCTAAACCAAGAGTAACTAATTAGGTTCATCTCAGAGCACGAGGCGCCGCCACAGTGACTGCAGTCAGTAAGTAATTCCGTGTTTTCCGTATCCGCCATCCAGCGCTGCTGTTGTGACATCCTAGGATATCCCCCATCCTGTTTTAACCCCCCCCCCCCCCCGGATAATCTATATCCTAGAACATTCCCCTCTATTCTAAAGTATCCCCCAGCTCAATTTCACTTTCTTTAGCAGTAGTTCTTAACCCTTTTCAGGCAATTGCCCTCTTACATACGAAATTTTCTTTCATGGCCAACATCTTTACCCTATCCAACCCCCCCCCCCCCACACACACACAACAAAACAAAAACAAGCAAACAAAAATTCAAACTCAAACAATGGAAATATTTCACAAGAATATAGACTATTCACAAGTTATGATGTTATGTTAAGTTTTTTAATACCTTATTAATGACAATAAGCCTGTTGATGATTCATTATAAAGCAGAAACCATTCTTTATCAAAAGTACTAAAAAAACAAAAGAACTTTTCTGTTTCATTAAACTATCAAAGTTAACTGTTGAAGAAGAGAGAAAAGGTTGTTTTTGGCAAAACTCTGCCCAAGGAACAATCAAAACAATTGCGAAAGAAATAAAAATGAGCCAAGCGCTGCTAAGACATTTTTTCTTTGTTAGATAATCCATTAAAATCTGACTAATGGTAATTTTTTTCTTTCTTTCCTTTCATTAAAGATCTACATACATGTAAAGATCTACATGTATGTTATTTTTTCCTTTCATTAAAATCAGCGTACACGTAGATTTAGGTGATACATATGTATCTTTTCCTTTCATTTAAATGTATGTCCATGTATAGATCTACATGTGTGTCATAGTTACTTATATATACGTAATGGTTTCCTTTTCTTAAAGTCGATGTACAACAAAAGTTTTCCATTCGATGAAATCAATGTACAAATATTTTTCAGTATCTCCTATATATTGGCTGAATTAAAAGCATTACGTTAGTTATTCTGCATTCTGTTCGCTTTGTTGACAAATGGTGAAAAATGTCGCGGAAGGAAGATGGGATGGAAGAAACGGATATGGAGATAGATGAATATAATTATGTATTGGATAACGTGAACATGTAGATGGGTGGAAGAAACGGATATGAGCAACACGCGAGACACGCGAGGCCAATATTGTGGCCTACGCACTGCAAACCGGGTCCAGCGGGAGGCCAATATATTGTAGGTCAGCGCTGCCCCTCGTGTTTATTCGGTTGCCGCGACTGTCGTTTTTTTTCACGTTTTTTTTCCACACCATTTTCGTGTGTCTATCTATCCTGTCCATAGAAGTAGGAAGTACATAGAAGAGTAAGCACGGGGATCCGGTATTCGTCAATGCGGGGGCCGCCATCTTGGTGCCAGTGTAGGGCAAGTGGGTGATCCCACTGCGCCGTGAACCGAGCGAGCAGTCACCTACACTAGCAATACTAGCAGTAGCACAAGGGGAGGGGGAGATGGAAAGGCATGGCAATGAAACCGACTGAACGATAAAATTCATAGGGATCTGAGTTCTTACTATCCTCATGGAATAATTTCTAAACAATGATAACCTGATCCTTCGTTCTAGATCTAGAATATCTAGATCGATTGGAAAGCTACCCCCGCCCTAACCGCTTTCTCTCTCTTTCTCAATCTCTCTTGTCTGCACCCAAAAGTAGAATAATTGATAGACTTCGGAGATGAAATAATTCTAAAATATACCCAGATACTAATAATTTACCCAGGATTTAGAATACCCTTTCATTACCTGTATATATGTGCTATAACAACAATGGACGCATGATTTCAGTTTAGGAAAAGGTGGGATACTGAAGTGGATTACAACCACTTTCATAGCCCACACTATCGATGATAAGAGTGATTATTACGGTGTCTTCGATGGTATTTAAGATCATGACATTAAAAAACAAACAATTACAAGTAATCACCACAAAAGCTGAAATTGTTCATTCTTTTAAAAACGATAATTTTGTCTGCTGTAGTAAAAGCACGGACTAAGTTGTAGTGTAAGTACTTGGACTTACTTGAGTCATTAGACTAATCAGCCCACCAAATAGGGTGCCATTAATGCCATTAAAAAAAAAAGGAATGTTGAGGATTATTATCTCAACCAGATGGGAAATTTCACACCAAGAAACAGACCAATAGATCAAGTACAACTGAAGATTTACCAAATTAACCCTGTTGACAGAATTGGCACACACACACACAAATTAAACAACTTTATCAAGTATCTCTTCACCAAGACAAGACAGCTTTAATGCAAATTCATTATTCACTGATACTATTTTCAACTCTGCGCCTCTTCCCTCATAATCACTCTTGTGCCCCCTGTCAGCATTATAAGAAATTTTGGAAATCAGTCACAGAAAATTAATACTCTCTTTTAAGTCTGCCATTAAATCCCAGTTCCAGTCATACAGAGTTCACCCTTAAGTTTTCTTCCAGAAATTGAAATAGCATGTTTTTCCTTTTTTAAAGATGATAATGAGAAAGAAATTTCAAATGTTTGTTACTGTTATTGATGTCATCATTTTTTAGTTTCTGTTAATATTTACATGGCACATGATTGTTTGTTGTAAAAATAAAAATGTTTCATAACATCTTGATTATAGGCTATTTGAATGTAAGGGGAGGTTTGATTGTCTATAAACAACCAATCACTTGAAATACATTTTTAAAAAAACACTTTTGATACCTGAAATAATTACTTATTTTATCATGACGAACTTACAGCTGTTTTCTACTACAAGGTGCAAGCTGCTGTACAATTCATAAGATTTCAGCTTCCAACAATGGTGGAGTTGGACCACTCTTTTATTCAGGGTACCAATGTTCATAAAAAGCTTAGGTACATTGTCCATCATGTTGAGCGTTAAATCTTTCCCATAGAGTTCTTTGGAACCCGACCACACAGTCAAGAATATCCTGAGTCCAAATTTATTCATATTATATAATTATGCCTACCCGTTATCCTTTCAGAAAAGAACCAGGAAATTTGTAGAGAACTGGATAGATGTAATATTACATGTATTACAGTAAACGGGTAACAATGATCAATGATGCATAGCAATGACCAAGGTGGAGGTGTGAGCTGACAAGTGCAGTCTGCTAGAGGAAAGAAGAATGCCACCACTTCTGGAGCTACATCATCTGATTTAGATCTAGCACAGTAGCAATTAAAATCAAACTACACTGATGCAAGTGGTGAAAGGACGTATGAAACTACATGTATTCAATGGGAGTGGATACAAAGACTTATTACAGAAAACAATTAACAATGATCAATGATGCATGAGCAAACATGGGAGTGTGACCTGACATGCGGTCTGCTAGGGTAAAGAACGCTAGACACGCCTCTTCTAGATTAAGATCTTACTATCAAACTCATAACTACGCTGGTGCAAGTAATGAAAAGAGACACGAAACCATCATAATATGAGACTGGGTGTATACGATATAGGCCCTAACTTACTAAGGCAACAGAAACAAACGACATGGCAGTGACTTCTGCTAGGGTAAAGAACGCTAATCTACCACTTCCAAAACGCAAAATCAAACTTAAAACTGTCACTAAAGATTGTAAGAGCTGGTGAAATAATTCTAGCGCCGGTAGAGATGCAGCAGTGAAAATAAACATAAACAAAATCAGCAGTGACTCGACGAGCGTACTTCGCTTGTTTACATTTGGAGCTTCCCGTTACTACGTTATGCCCTACGTCGACAGAAAATGGCGGCGCCCGCGGAGTATTGAAGTTTTCTCTGCTGAAGAGCTTAGCGTTACTCTTCTATGTACTTCTTACTTCTATGATCCTGTCACCCCAAATATATCTGACAAAATGGTATCGTCCCATTACGTTTATTACGATGCAACTATTCGCAACTATTCGTCATACTCGTGTAATAGTACTGACGGTCTGAAGTTCGAACTGGGGAAATTCTTGGGGAAACTTTTACTTTGATGCTGGTTGTCGTCTACATATGAAATGAGAAGAAAGGGGCCATGTGCGTATTTGAGACGCCGTTCTATGTCTGTAATTATGAATTCCGATGTAATATTAGGGCATGCTGCATAAGGGCGTCTGTCAGTAGGTTTTTCAACAGGGAAAACTGGGAGAAAATGACCGACTCTGTTGTTGGTCGTTGTCTTTATTTGATGTGGTAATTAGAGAGATATTGTACTGCTTTGATTAAACCGCTTTTCAGTACATGTATGTGCTCTACGACCTGGAAATCAAATCTCTTGCTAGAACTAACATCATAGTACGTGGAAGCTTTACATAGTAGTGGAGGGAGAAGGCAATGCCACGATTCAATCATGTGGTTAGTAAATTAAGCACCTGGCTTAAAAAATAATTTGTTCACCTGAATGGCCTGACTTAGAGACAGAAAAAGCGCAGGGGTCTTGGGAAAATGATAAAACGTGTGTTAAACGGCGTGTAAATGAATAACATTCTTGATTTTGGGCCTTCCATTTCACAATAGCACTTGCTGCATATATCATCACAAGTACTTTATCCAAATATCATAGGGGTCACTTACGATTTATCCACCACTATTGTTATTGCGTCCTAAAGTATACACGATACACGTGTTCACGAGGACCCGATTGACCCGACCGCCGAGGTTATCGGCAACACGCGAACGATCGGCTGACTGGCCGCTGGCTATCCCCGCACGGGGCGTTACGTGGACGAGTTCACTCATCGTGGGATGAGGGTTAAAAAAATCAATGTTCATAGTTGATAAACTATATTAACTATTGTAATAAAAATGATGGGACCTTGTCCGACATGATGGCGCGGAGAGCTGAGCACGTATGGGTGTGTCCCGAGTGCGAGGAGGCTGGTTCTACACCAAAGTAACCAAAGTAACTATGATAAAGATATTCACCCCCTCTCTTTCTCTCTCTCTTCTCTCTCTCTCTCTCTCTCTCTCTCTCTCTCTCTCCATTCCCCTATACAGTGTGTGTCTGTGCGCGTTTTCATGGGCATTTTCCCCCCTTGATTTCATTGTAGGAATCGTATCATTATTATATGTCTAACAACACACCTTATGGGTATATGTTAGGAATTTGATGTGTATTGGACGTGTAAGGAAGTGGATGCTGCAGTGGGACACGTTGGTCAAGAGGCAAGATGCTCGCCTCTCATGCCGCAGATACCGGGTTCGATTCCTGGTCGGAGCAGGCATGTTGGAAATTTGGGAGAAACTTTCGGTCCCTGATACGTACTGTGCTGGGTAGGATCGGGCGCCTAGTCTTCTCGAATAAGGACGAAAAACCGAGGGGGGGGGGGCGTGTGCACGGTGGGCACGTTAAAGACACGTTGGCAGTTGAAAGTTCAGAAGAGCAGGCAGAAATATTTCGACTGTCCGGGAAAAATTAAAAAAAGGAAAACTGTTCCCTATCACAAAAACACGAACAAGAAAGATAAAACCAAGAAAAGTGAGATGTAAATGGCAAGGGCCGCGACCCCCCTAAATAAAGACGTACTAAAAACAAACCAATGAATGCTGCAAAGTGTAATATGCAGTGATTTCTTCTTTTTTTTTTTATGTCGCTGAAAATAAGACATTGAATAAGATTTTGTTATTTTGCTATGGCAGCCGCAGTATCCTGCCGTCTAGGCTTTAGGAATCCACGATTGATTGATAAACTTTAAAATTGGACCAGTTCTCTGGCTTCTCGGGGACCTCCGCCTGAGGCTGTTACCCCCCCCCCACACACACACACACATACACACCTCTCCCCCATGCTTGATTTTCATTTTCTTGGTCTTTTTTCTTGTTGTCTTTGTCCCGTCTTCTGCGGTGGTAGGCGCCGTAAGAGGTGCAGCAGGAGGGAAGGATGGCATTTAGCATCAGGAAAGAGGGGAGAGAAGCATGTTTACCGCAATCTGTTTCAAGTTAGGTCCCTTTATATAATGCCAATCTATTAGATATTTCAGTAACTTGCAACCTTTGGCATGACTAACTGACCAAACTATACACTCTTCAGGCCTCAAATTTGGCAGGAAGGTGGCAATTGAGATAAGGAAGATGATGGCTATAATTAAAAGTTGTTTACTTCAAGCATGTATTAAAAAAAATAACAATGTTTATTGCTATGTAACATCTGTATTTTTGCATGTTTGTTTCGTAATATGTAGTACTGTGCATGTCATAAAAAGTAACCGTATCAAGCGTTCAGTTTGGTGCGTAATGTTGTGGTGCCCATGAGTTCTGAAGTAAGCCAGGGCCGATATGCATGAAGCTGACTAAACGCGTTTATCTCCTATCCGCGTATAAAATTCCGTATAAGGTGAGGGATTCCCGAAAAAGTCGTATGCACGAAGCAGCGGTTAGCATGACTTCATTTCCAAAACCCGTATAACTTTATTGGACGTTCTCACTGCGTTTAAGTCGGCTATACGCGTTTAGTTAGTGGCTGAAGATGGCGACTTTACATATTCTTAGACTGAGACAGAGAAGACTTTAAAGACGAGACAGAGTGTTTAGGGACAAAACGCACCCTTTCGTAGTGTTTGATGATATTGAACTTTATAGAAAATTTAGATTTAGGCGACTGGATATTTTGGATACTGCAAATGAAATCACGGATGTGATAACTATTGCAAATCGTAAGAACTCTCCAACTCCACTACTTCAAGTGTTGGTAACTTTACGATATTTTGCTTCTTCAAGTTTTCAAGACGTGTGTGGTGAACTTATTGGGGTAGATCAAGCTACAGTAAGTAGGGCTGTTACGCGGGTTATCAATGCTTTGTTCCTAACTGCCCATCGCCATATACGCTGGCCAAATCAGGAGGAAGCAGATGAGACAAAGAAGAAAATATTCACCCAGTACGGTTTTTCCCAATGTAGTGGGCTGTGTGGACGGATCACAGATTCTCATCCAAGCTCCTTATGAATAGGAACACGAATTTGTAAACAGAAAAGGCTATCATTCAATGAATGTACAGGTACGTTTTTAGTTTCAGTTTAGGCCTAAATTGTATGTGTGTCTGTGTCTGGTTTGTGTGTGTCTGCGTGTGTGTGTGAGAGAGAGAGAGAGGGAGAGGGAGGGAGAGAGAGAGAGAGAGAGAGAGGGGGGGGGGTGAATAAAGAGAGAGGGGGGAGAGAGGTGTCTAAATCTATTCTATTTAATTTTTTTTCAGCTTATCTGCGATGCCGACCTTGTGTTCATTCACTGCATCTCTAAATGGCCCGGGAGTGTACATGATGCACGAATATTACGTGAAAGTCCTCTCTTTGAAGCATTTGAAAGTGCTCAGAAGCCACTTGATGGAATAATTCTTGGCGACAGTGCTTACATGTTACGTGAGTGGCTGTTCACACCGCTTGCAAATCCAACAACAGCTAATGAGAGGGCGTATAATGCTAGGCACAGTTCGGCAAGATCAATAATTGAAAGATCAATTGGTGTTCTGAAAAGACGGTGGCATTGTTTGCGACGTCTTCGAGTACAGCCCACAAAGGCATACAAGATAATTATGGTTTGTGTTGCTCTACATAATCGTTGTCGACGCTTAAATGTCCATTCTGCAGACTCCGACAGTGATGAAAGCGATGGTGAAATGACTTTCGACATTGCCTCACAGCCCAACTATAATACCTATGATCAGGAAGAATCGGCTGCTGTCAGTGCCAGACTGACTGAACGGGTCCGAAATGCTGCAGGAGCTGCTGCCAGACGTAGACTGATTGCAAACTATTTTTGAATCACTGAGAGATTGAGCACATACATATTACCTAGCATAACCTTGGGTTTTCTTCCATTGTGGTGGAGTAAAGTATTTGAACTCTAAAAATATGTTATATTTTCCTCCGAGCTTTTGTGTTAGACTAATAAGATTTTCAGAGCTTATTTATCATTGATGGAAGGGGTGGTCATTATCTTTCTAACATATGTGTATGTGTCAAAAAAGGGGGAGATGATAAATTTGGTCCTGAAACAATTGGACATAATAATAATAATAATAATAATAATAATAATAATAATGATAATAATAATAATAATAATAATCAACACCCAATACTCAAGATTAATAAAAAAAACAACAATATTGTTATCAACTTTATTTCAAATTGTTAGAAACATATTTTCAAAAGATGACATGAAATTCATACAAACTAGGGTGTGCGATGTTCAAAGATGTCAAGGGTGACATTAGCTGGAGCCCAATCCTCGCCCATTTCCCTCTCTCCCTTTCTCAATTTCAAATACAAGACTGCTTGTTTAAGCTGGGCATTTGTTCTTTTGATCCCTGTAAGAAGTTTTTGTTCCTTTATCATTTCCACCTCTAGGAGTAATTTTTCTTTCTCCACTGTCAATTTGTCCATCTCTAATTGAACTTTGGCTTGATTTATTTTTGCCAACTGCAGTTTCTGAACTGCCAGTTCATCGATATTGTCTCTTTTAGATTTACTCGTAGATCCATCTTGCCTATAGCTTAAACAACGCACTGTAGAGCACTGACAAAAATATTGGAGTCAAACACGTTTTCCCGATATCTAAATATAGAACATTGGATTATGCGCTGTTAGTTAAACGGACCCGTTTAGTGCTTCGTGCATACCAAGAGCGGATAAAAGATAAACGCGCATAGTGTGCGTATAGCTAACCGCAATTAGGGACTAAACGCGCATAGACTTGTACGTTTTTCCATGCATATCGCCCCTGTAGTTTATTACTTTTATTATACTAGAAGGGGGGGGGGGATCACGTGATTGTTTATTCTGGGCAATGCCCGATAGCTCATCTAGTTTAATATAATACAAGTCACTCGTCGTCTGTATTCCTCATGGCGCCCACCACAATGAAAAAAACAACAACCCAGAAGACACTCTGCAGTATACAACGGAAGAGACAAGAGACGAGGAAAGAAGAGTGAAGAAAAGAAAAGAAAAGTAAACAATAAACAACGGTTACCAAGAACAGTGGGCCAACAGCTTTAGGCTGAGGCCCCCGAGAAACCAAGGATCTCAGGCTGTCTTCCTCTGGACCCAGTGTTAAAAGTAAGATTGCTAAAGCAATTCTCTCCCACTACAATTATTTCCTATCATTAACTGTCATTATTTGACGACCTGATGGCTGGCAGCTCTCCAGACTTTCCGAATTTTGTTTCTTCGATTCTAGAGTCCGTCAGCACACCTGGCTGCACCCAGACTACGTGGTAATCCCTACGCTGAATGTAACTTTAGGGATCTCTCCGTTTAAAATTCCGCTGAAGGTGCTCTCAGGTGCAATAGTCATCTGGGGCCATCGTGTGCCTAAATGGGAGGCCCGGTAGAACAGGCTGCCGGGGCGGGCAGATTGAAAAGCTAGTATTTTAAACCTTACTTTAAGACTTTAAAAATCTCAAACTTCATATTTTATAGACTGATTACCTATCCCATACTTTAGTTTCACCAATCATTATCAGGTTCATGATTCATGACGTACTGATGTCGTTATTGCATAATGCCTGACCAGACAAACCACAATCCACGGCTCAGATGGATGGCCAGTTCAGGGCAGAGATTAAAGAGGTCTGTGCCGCCACTTTGCTCTTTGATCTTGGATTAAACCGGCGGTGGTCAAGACGACTTGTCCATACTAGAGAGTTTTCCCTCAACGTCGACGAACGTGACCGTAAGCCAGCGAGGCGTAAACGAGGCATTGCGCATGCGTGGCAGCCACGGTTGACTGTGGGGTGCGAAAAAGAGTTTTCCCTGAGCGTCAGCGTAAGCATGAGAAACGTATTTCAAGGGGCGCAACTGCTGCATTTTTTCAGGTTAGGGGAGCTTATCAAAAAATGGTTGTAGAATCAATACATCTTATTCTTATAAGTTATAAGTTTTCCTTCGCTGAATTCACAGAAAGACAACATAAATATAAAGTGCTTCTTTGAAAATGAAAATGAATTATACACAAAAAGAATTGCTGAAAGCAAGAAATGCAAAATATGATTGTGGCTTGAATGTTATGACTCTCGGTAGTCTTTTTGCCAGTACTGATGATCATTATTCAGATTTGAATTTGATTTTTACTCCTATGTATACATGTGTGAGCATCCCAATGTCCATGAAAAGGCCTGTATAATGTGAAATATGTGTTAAATTTTTTCCCTTAATGCTATAAGTAGGCCTATAAACTATAAAATGAGAGAGTTGTGGTAAAAATTTCTTTCAACTATTATTCAGCTCGTGGAATGGATCGGAAAAAAGGGGGCTTACATTTTAACAATTGAAGTGCAGCTGTAAACCTACAAACTGAGACGGCTGGTGACACTAGGGTTGATTAACAGGGCCATGCGAAAAGTGGTAGCCTGCGAAGAGTCACCATGTGTGTGTGAGATCTGTCTCTGACAAGCGATGCGATTCCAGTTCACACCCAAACTGACCACGTGTTACTTCTTCTGAATCATCTCAAACTGACCACGTGTATGACGGTGAGCACGAATGTATGAGAAAACCAAGTCATTCTACATTGTAAAATACAGCATTAAATGTTATTCCTTAATTTTATAAGTGTAAAATGAGAAACTTGGCAGCTCGTAAATTCTGTAGGTTGACTAACGTCTCCATGTGCGTGTGTTTGGAGAAGCGGGAGAGACAGTGAGAGGAAAACAGAGAGAGAGGGAGAGTGGAAAAGTGTGTGAGATAGATAGAGAGAGAGAGAGAGAGTCGTCTCTGAATTACTTTATTGTAATTCCAAATGCAAAATGGGTAGAGCATATAATATTCGGTGTCTTCCATTGTTGTACAAGTACGAAAATGTACAAAATACATACATGTATAACAATTAATGAGCTAAGACGTGAGTGTCTTCCATTGTTGTACAAGTACGAAAATGTACAAAATACATACATGTATAACAATTAATGAGCTAAGACGTGAGTGTCCAGTTCAGAAGTAAAAAATATGACTTGGGTTTCTTGGTTCGAAAATTAAACCTCCATTGAAACCGAAGTGCACTAATGGATTAACCTGAATTTAAAACAGAGGCAGTTATAAGATAAAACATTAAATAACTTTCTTCCAACTTTTTTTTCTGCACTTCTCAAAGTACACCAGTGTGACCACTGAGACTGTTTTGAGAGTACCGAAGAGGAGATGTGCACTTTATTCTATGTCCACGTGATAACTGTTCCGGTGTAGACAAAACAAAACAACCCAAAATGTGATTTGAAACTACAGGTGATTTCAACTCCGCGTGAAAACTCATTAAGAAGACAAGGACAAATTTTCATCTCCTGCACTTAGCAAATTTTGCAATGAACCACAATAGTTGGTAGATGAAATCTGTACGAAGTCTGGTGAACTCATCCGCTCAGGAGAACGGGAAGATTGGGCTCATATTATCATAACAGATTCACATCTTTGTTTTGCTGTCATGTCTTTGTTTCTTGCTCCCTGCAGGGTCGTGCATCTCCCTTCTTTTACTCCAACTCAAACAAACCAAAAACCAAAAAAAAAAAGCGGCCTCCACAGCAACACAACAAAGTCGCATTTGTACGCCCGAGGTAGGTTTGCTAATTCTTTTCAGAATGCATTGTAGGTTGAGTTGATGATATTGTTCCTCATGTGAGGCTCTGAGTAACATTTTTCATGTTTTTATTTTTCTTTAACAATATTTTATTAAAACAAAGAAGTCAGACGCTTATGCTTGTGCTTGTCGTGCAATAAGACTCCAGTTCACACTCAAAGTGCCCACGCCCATGACCCCCACCCCCCTCTGCTTCCACTTCCAGCTTACAATTTCACTTTCAGTTGGAATGGCGGGAAACTGTGAGCTGGTCATGGGTGTGGTCAGTTAGGATGGGAATTGGAATCAGCAAATCGGTGGACTGTACATATTTCGCACATACATGCTGACTCTCCCGGCCAGCCGAACTGCTTTGGCTGTGAGTATAAAGTTAGTCGGAAATGTACGGAATCAGTATGCGTTTCACATGCGACCAGCGTTCATCGTCTGAGACCTGTCGATTGTCATCTGAGACCTGCCTGTTGTCATCAATCAAGCATCTGTCCCGGAGAAAAAGGTAAGATAACACTATTCAACGATGTTTTAGAATGTTATTTGTTAGCTCTCTGTATCATGGGCGGCTTTCATGAACAAAAAAAGACAAAACATGCGCATTTCCAATTTGAAGTTGTCAAATTTACTCGAAAAAATCAAATCTTACTTGTGAAAAATTATATTGATTACAAATACATGTATGTACGTGTCACTGAATCAAACCGTTAGCGCACGTGGCTTGAGACTGATTGAGAGTAACAAAGGTGGGCTCATCGTCATATGCGACTTCTGAAGTTCAACTGGGAAAATTGGCTTTGAAATTACGTGTACTTAAATTCAAGTTGGAGCGAAATCTGTGTCCCCATTCCCGTTGCTCGAAATAAACATGCTACTGGATTATGACTTTACAAATTGCACCCGCTTGCGCCATTTTGGTTCACTCACTGTTTAGTGTTTTGTAAATTTTATACAGCATTAAATTTTCTCCCACCACTGAAGCCTACGCACTTCTGTAGTTTGTCTACTGAAGATGCAATTTTGAACGCCATATTTGCAGCAAAAACATGGACAGAGAAAGGTAGGGATGTTTAGATCGATAAAAATGGGAGAGGTGAATTTTGAAAACTTGAGCACAAGACACACCTACAATTTGCATCCAGTTACATTCCCCCATCGCTGCGCAAACTACACAATTTTCAAGGGTTTAGGTGAAAATCGCATGTTTCTGGGTTTTTTGATTATCTCTGAATTCTCGGCGTATGTTTCGTTTTAAATGTATTTAGATATAATTATAATAGCGCCATAGTGTGTACAATTTCTTTTCTCAAACTTTTCAGTTGCTCATGTGCTCAAAACTCTTCAAAGTTGAACGTTATCTCAGACATTCAGTAATTGGATTTACTTGTTATACAATCTTGAAGAAAGCGTATGAGATCTTGATAATATAAACAATTGTAGTTCCCCCCCCCCCGATGTTATGCACAAATGTATCAATCTCTGTCCTGCCCAAAGGAAAGAATCATTTTCACGTAGCGTCTTTAATTCCCGTTTATCCTTTCTAAATTCTATAAGTAATGAAATGTGAACCATCTGAATAAAAGTACCATGGTGAATCACCAATGAAGTGGAAATACATGTAGTTTAGTCATGTGAAAAGTAAGCAATTGATTGTAATTGTTTCTTGTTCTTTAAAGAAATTATTTGACGTCTATCACTGTCAGTTTAGCAAAGTTTTCCCACCGCCCACCACTCTGTACAAGCACAAATTTGAAAAACAAAAACGAAATCCAGAATATATATGACATTTTCAAAAAATAAACTTGTTTAATTGGGTGCTTGAGTCAGTATGAAAAGACAGGAGTTTTAAGGCAAAATGTAAACATAACAAAAAAAAAATCAATGACAGATTAAATGATAAAAAGAAAAAACATTTCAATAAACAAAAACTATATGTACATGGCAAGAAATGAAGAAAATTCTTCACAATTTATTTACAAGCAAACAAAGAATAACAACACAAAAAAGTTGGTAACTGCGAATTCCATCACCGAGAGGGCCAGTGGAATTTCTGGCTTCTCCATTCCTGAGTTTCATGTTCTAAATCACTTTAGCATAATTATGGTTTGACATTTATCGACTCCATACAAAAACAAATAAGAACATAGAAATGATAAAATAATGAAACAAATAACAACCTTCACAAAGATGTCAATTGCATAAGACGTGGCACCTGAGGTCATTTTGAGACTTTCAATAGTTCAGAAAATTTACCCACCTTAGGTAATAAACCACATATTTCAACTACATCCATACAGCAATGATGTACATACATGTATTTATAAAAAAAACAGGTCTCTCAGTTCCACACTGATTACAGCGCAGTTGGTTAGTGGAAAACAAAGTGTTGGGTGTTGGGAGAAGCGTGTTACAGAGGTAAACCGATTTATTTTTCACAAGGCTCCAAACTATAATCAAATTGTGATTTACAACTTACAAGTGGAAATGGGTTACATGTATTTTTTCTTTTTACCATTGCAGTCATGGCGAGCTGGATGGAACTGGCCAAAATGTACCTTCTTATGGATGAAGAGGAGATGGCAATGATAACACTCATGAGGGCTGATGAGGAAGATGAACCAAAAAGCTATAACCCTCACTCGAGGTTTAACCTGGCCCAATACTCGGATGATGAATGTCTTGTCTACTTTCGGTTCACAAAGCAACAGATCCACCGGCTACTGGATGTTCTTAGAGTCCCCAAATCCATGCTGTGTCAAAACGTGCGTGCATCAGCAGAAGAAGCTTTCTGTCTGCTATTAAGAAGACTGTCATACCCAAACCGCCTTGCTGAACTTCTACCAATGTTTGGTCGATCTGTATCAGAACTGAGCAAAATCTTTAGTACAGCCCTAGATTTTGTATATGTGAACTACGGACATTTATTAACTGATTTAAACCAGCCCTGGCTCAACCGCGACAACTTACAGATTTTTGCTGATGCAATACACAACAAAGGAGCACCCCTGCAAACTTGTTGGGGATTCATAGATGGAACTGCATGTGCAGTAGCGAGACCAACGGTGAATCAAAAGGTCATGTACAGTGGGCATAAACGAAAGCACTGCATGAAATTTCAAGGAATAGTGACACCAAATGGAATGTTCGCCAACGTATTTGGACCTTTTGAGGGTAGAAGGCATGATGATGCTGCTTTGTGGGCAGAAAGCAATATTTTACCCTATCTAGAGGCTCATATGAACAAAGCCGATGGCACACCTTATGTGCTTTATGGTGACACTGCCTACCCATTAAGAAATCATCTCTTGAAACCGTACCAAGGTGGTGCACGAACAAATGAACAAGAAAAATTTGATAAAGACATGTCAACAGTAAGGATAGCAGTGGAGTGGGCATTTGGGAAATTGTCCACACTGTTTAACTTCCTAACACACGAAAGGAACTTGAAAGTGCTTTTGCAACCAACTGGCAAAATGTTCCTAGTAGGAGCACTACTTACAAATTTTCATACCTGTATAAATGGAGGTGAAATTGCAGAATATTTCCATGTAAAACCACCAACTTTGGAATCTTATGTGAACAGACTCTAATGGTTTATTAACTTTACTGCTCGAGAGCAATGATTTCTTTTAATGTCTATTTTTTATTATAATGTACTACATAATAAATGTGACACGGACTAGACATACTTAACTTTCCATGTCTGTCATACCTACATCATCTTGTTCTCATTTTGCCAATACAGTATTTGGATTTCCAAATCCACAAACTCCACAAAAGATGAAATTTCCATTTACTCAAGTACAGCAACCAATTTGGAATCTTATGTGAATGTAGTACGTACAACTGCATGTGGGCAACATTATCATCAACGTTCATGAACACTACTTGTTAAACAAGTTACAATAGACGTATCTTTGGTTTAACGAGGGCTGCTCAGCATCTACGGAAAAGTAAATTTTATAAAAACACATGCAAAATTTCATGGGAATCCAACAGTTGGTTGTGAAAAATTATAAAATTGCTCACTGCAGGTTTAATGGACTAAGATTACTTATATGGGCCAGTGCCAATAAGCTCCAATAGAAAAATGGACTGAGGTACTGAAAAATGCACAACACACAAAGGGGAAAACAGACACATTCTGTGACACTTTAACCATCCCTGTTGAAGATTTTATAAAGTTTTATAGCTGTAAATGCTCTTAATTTGGGGAAATGGGATGATTTTCACATGAAAGTGAAACGTGTCGGACATTACTGTGATGACAGAAAAGTAGTAATAAAGTCACTCATATTCCAAAGAATGCACATTTCACCTGTAAAAGAGTGTTAAAATCATTATTGTCAGCCAAAAGTGTATAAAAGAGTACATAAAATGCATTAAAAGTGCTGCTCTTTTGTAGTCACTGTAAGTCATCATTACAGTCATAGTCACTGTAACGTCCGCCACAAAAGGCAAAATTACAGTTTTTACAGGGTTGTCAACGAGGACAGATTTTATCATGCACAAGATTAGCGGTTAATTTGGAATAATAATTGCTACTACAAAAATTAGATTACTTCAAACACGATGACAAAAAGGCATATGTGGAAAAGAGAGCTTTTTTGGCACTGACCCATATAAAAATATACATAACAGAGAAAAATCGGTGGGGTTGTAGTAAATGATAAAGTTGATGTTTGAAATGATTCCAAAGAAGCACAAAAGGAAAAACTTGCATGTAGTAAAGAAAGATACAATCAAATGAAAAGGAAAAGGAAAAGGAAAGACAAATCAAATTTTCGATGCATTAATTTTAGAAAAAAGCTTTACAGAAGATTAAAGAAATAAAATTCTTAATACATAACTTTCTGCTACTTCTTCTGAATCATTTCAAACATCAACCTCATCATATCCATCCTTTCTTTCCTGTCCTCCTCCCTCTGCTTTTCCTCACGCTCCCTCCTACTGTCTTCATTAGCATAAAATTGCTCCGCCGCCTCCAGTCTTTTCTTCTCCAGCGAGAGCAGCTCTTTCCTCATTTCTCTCTCCTCCTCCTCTGCTTTTCTTTTTGACTCAAGCAGTGCCCGCAGTTCGTCTCTACCGCGATCAATTGTTTTCTTCTTCTGGGGGGGGGGGGGGGGGGGGCTGTCGCTGCTGCTGCCCTTCCTCGTTGACTATTTCTTCTTCTTCGGCTGCTCTCCTGACACCTGTATTTAAAGAAAATGTAAGCTGGTCTAGTAAACTGCACTAAAAAAAAAAAATATATGTCTTTATCACTTGTATTTAGTGGGCTACATCTGAAGCCTCTATACAGATCACACAAACGGGTATTTCCCGCAATAAAAAAAGACATAAAACTGTTGATCAGAAAATTTCGGTAAAAGTAGTTATAATTACTTCATTTGTTACATGAGAAAATATTAATCTTTCAGTTACCATTTCTGAAAACACTTACCCAGGCCATCAATGAACAATAACGAAAAAAAAGTATCTAATTAAAACAAAGAACAACACAAAAAGGCATCAGCAGACAATTGTAACTATATATATATCAGCTATATTGTAACAAAATAATAAAGACAATCCATACGCTGATAATTCAACTTAAAGTGCATCTTGACATTCAGGGAATTCTCCATTAACTGGCAACAGTGGCCATGATGACTAAACACCTTAGTAAAAAGACTATTCAGGCGCAACATTATACATTCTAACAGACCCTGTATAAAGAATAAAAATAAGTGCGATAAGTTTTCAAAGAAATATTACCAGTAATAGTTGTGCAGTTTCTCATGGCAGCATCCCTCATCTGCCGCCCCTGCTCCGTCTGATTCTCAATTCTTGGCCGACTCATTGTTTGCTCGGTCAAGTGCACCAGGTCTGTGAGGAGCATCTCTCGCTCCCCATACTCCTCCTCAGTTCCAGATCTGTTGGAAAACAATGATTCATGGGTCAGACATAAATTGATTCCGTCCCCTTTTTGAGATTACAGGGTATTCTATTCGTCCCCTTTTTTTGATTTTGGATTTCTAATATGGTAAGTTGTGCCCAAATTCATCTTCTGTGTGTGTAGACAGCCTAAATGCATATTGTATATATGTCGCAGAGAAGTGCATTACATTTTGAATCGGTCAGTAGGTGCTTTTCAAAACATGGAACATGTAAGTCAATCACAGACAATGATCATTAATTTACAATAAATGTGAAGGCCACTCTCTGAGTCTGAGACTAATTGGTCTTAATATTTAATCTAGAAACATCATTGGTTTTGATCCGATTTTCTTGATCTCAATACTGAAATAAGTAACATTACAAATAAAAATGTATTACCTAATAATTATACACAGGCTAGTTTGAGTTTTGGGGAAAGCATGTCACCATGAAAACGGTCATACTGTGCTATAAAGAAGTAATATGATACTGTAATAGGATAGAAAGACATTGCACCAGGAGTGCCCCACCAATAAACCACTTAAGAATGTGCTAAATAAATAAATAAGGAGAAGCTCGGTTACTTTTGTTCACAATCAATACATGTGATGATAATGAAAAAAGTACCCAACTGCAGACAAAACCAATAAAAATAACTTGCCATAAAGGTGGAATAAAGAAGACCTATATTGGTTACATTAATACAAACATCGATACATACTGACTTTCCTACTCTAGAATTTTATGGAAATTGTAAAGTGTCATTTGAACAGATCGCAGAGATGCCATCCTATAAAAACAAAAATCTGAATCAAGCTACGAAAAAATCTGAATCTGGTAAAAAAAAAACTGAATCAATGCAAACGACAACGAAAATTAAAATTAAAATTATGCCGGTAGGCCTACTAAACTTACATTTTCTGTTTTAATCACACAGGAATAGGTTGAAAAAAAATACCTTTAAACACTCACACCATTATTATCAGCTCTTTGTATTGGCCTTGGCCAAAACTGAAAAAGAGCCCTGCCCAGGGAAGAACATTTAGCAAAATTGATCTTTGCTCTGAAGCTGTTGCTACGAATGTCTGATAGACGCTGCATTGATATGCTGGATATTTCATTGTGAGGATGCACAAATGTCCTGCATAATGTTTGCCCATTATGTGCTGTGTTAGTGTTTTGCCATCCTCATATTTTAATTTGGCAATTTGTGCCCATGCAACATGAATTTTTTCCATGGCTTAGACTTAAGGAATCTAGATCTAAATAAGTTTAAAACTGATTTTCCTTCTGTCACAATCGCCGCCGATATATCACTTATAGTATATCATTCGGTTGATTCCTCCTCCCATTGCAGTTGCTGCCAAATAAATTACGTTCACACTTATATCCAGCTACGTTTAGAATTGACTCAACATATAGATCTAGCTAGATTTACAACTGTTCCCTCCTGGCATTGTCGCCGCCGCCGAATATATCAGTCTATCACCTAGACTCAGGCGAATAGATTCAGCAATGTTTAGAATCGCCGCCGTGTGAAACCATACAAAGAAGGTAAACAATGTAAACAATGCTCATGACAAGTGAACAAATTGTAAACGGTGCAAATGGTGGTTTATTCCTGAAATGATCGCAATATTCCGAGTCGGTGCGTTTTGCAAATGTTACACTTAAAATGAAAAACTAGAGCTCGGAAGACGAAAGAGAAAAAAAAATGCCGACTGCGGGAAGTATTAAAAATTGGATTACCGGCCTAACTATTCGGAATCGGATCCTTTTTTGAAGAAAAATCAGAATGGGTGGCATCTCTGCGATTGCATAGTTATAAATACAAAAAATTATGCTACGACTAAGTACGACATTCTTGCATATCTCCCAGACAGTGGTGTTAGTAGTGTTACTGGATAAGGCTAGGAACTTAGGTTTGAGGTCTGTTGAGCTTCTAAAGGAAGGATTGAAACTGAAAGCATTGGTACCAGAAAAGAAAAAAATCATTTCATTGTACATTTGGTACTTGTCTCAGGATGGGCAAAATAAGACGTCCAGATTGGTTTTTCCTAAACAACAGTAACTGCATTTGTCGACTCACCGTCTCACAGCTGCCATATCCTCAGCTTTGAACTTTTTTACTAGCATCTGGACTCTGTCCCTCAGGGTTCTCGGCCTAATGCCGATGAAAGCATCATCTGTCCTGAAAAGAGGGATACGTTAGGTCTTAGTTTAATAAGTTTCAATCGCAGTCCATTTTGTTCAAACTAAAGGAAATAACCACAGTGCCAACAAAAACAGTTTATAATAGTGAATAGAGGAAAGCATAAACACAGGAAAATAATTTCCAAATAAAATTGTCACAGTAATGGAAAACAGTTAAAGAAAGGGATGGTAAAGGAAACTCTGGCTGCTGATTTGAAATTCATGTTGTTTTCAAACCTTCGGAAAGAGTTGGGTTTATAAGTAGCCTACATGTATTCCTGTTTCAAACAGTTTTACTACTTTTACCGTGCATTCTGGAAGAGAAGATACTGCTTACTTGGACAAGTTCTCAGCTATTGTTTGCCAACCCGACAGGCCATTCGATGTGTATGGATTGACCGCCAACGATTCTTTCAAAACAGCAACATCCCTTGCTGGGTAGAACTGAAATCTTTGTGATGGTGAAGGCGACGATGGCTCAGATGACATGATATGGCTGTGACTTATGAGAAGATCTGCAGATGACCACAAAATACAAAATCCATGAAAAAAAATATTAGACTAGACTCTAGATTTAGAATAGACCTAGAGTCTAGATCTAGATCTAATTCTAATGCGGCCCAACTGCTTTCGGCTAACTTTACTAAGCCCTCCCGCCGAGAAACAGATTTTACTCTTATCTAGACTAGATCTAGGTCTAGATCTACCATATACTAATCCAAAGTATTTTGTATCCTGCAGATCCAGACTAGATCTATCTAGATCTATCTGAACGTCTCTTACTCTTCGTACACCGCTTTACTGCCTTTACCAAGAACTTAGTGTAGTATGGTAATTGATATCATGCATGACCTACTTATCGCTTCGTGAAAGTGACATGAATTAAGCAATCAAATGTTCAATCTAGAAAATATACTTGATTTTCCAAGGGCGCTCAACAATGTGCATCACATTTCCATGTTGTTACAATCAGTATTTCTATGCAAAGTCAAAGAATTTAATGAAAAGATCGCAATCGAAGGCACAAGGCAGATATATCACCATGTTGAAATGTGGGTCAAACACGAGGCATCTGCACCTCTTGTCTTTAAAGACAAATCATTTTTAAAATCGGTGTTTTGAAACTGCCACAGACATGCTAGTACAAGGGAAAATGGTTAAGCTAACAGGAAAAAAATATTTAAGCACATCGCATTTAAAAACACAGACACTAGATACTTACGCACAAGCGACTGTTGACTGCAGGCAATCCACGAGGGTGTGAACGTTGTAAGAGACCGGAAGTCAACGTGAGTTAGGCTAAGGCACAGGGGTCACAGAGCCAGACATTTTAGTTTCGCACAAAATTACTCCACGCCGACGCTCAGGGAAAACTCTCTACTTCTACGGACAATTTCCGCAAACTTTCCAGTCCGCATGTCCTTGTGTCTCAACTTTGTTTACGCAATTTTCATGCACCGATCTTCTTATTATAAAATAAATGTACTTCAATAGAGTAACATTAATGATCTACTCTTGGCAAAATTTGCTGAAGTGAAGAATGATTTTTTTCCGTCTTCGCAACTGGAATGTCACAGTCACAGATTTGCTGGAAAACTTGACCAGTTTGCGCAGTGTTCGTTTTTGCGCAATTTGTGCATATAAGTGTGTCGATCTATGCAGTAAATGACCAAGAAAATAAAAAGAGTTTGAAATAAATTTATTACATAGAAGACACATGTATTTAAGTTTGCAGGTCTGATGGTAATCTTTACTGGCCGGCGAGCAAAGTAATGTTGTGTGATACTCGGCTTATCCAGCCCGCGAACGATGCTTGTCAACGAAAATGAGGATGCTTCAAGTTTTCAGGATCCTGATTGGCTTGTGAACTTGACATTTCTTGTGACAAGGCCAAATCATTTTCTAGCATGGATTATTCATTATTTAAGGCACAATATAACTACGGGTAAGATGTATAATACAAAATTCCCATTTTTCTCCTTGTTTTCCATGACATTTGTCTGACCTCCTGTCCGCTCTTTAATACAGGATCCTGTCCTCAGAAGCAAAAAGATTGCCCTCCTCGTTTTGACTGTTTTAGTGTCTTCAATGTAGATCTGATATTCGTGGTCCACAGACAGGCAGTTCGTCTTCTCTTTCTAGTGCCGTAAGATTATGAAATTTAACAGCTAGCCAATTTTGTCTATCAGAACTTTGAGCAAGCTCTGACCAGCGCCTATACCCTCATTCTTCTGGTAGTCTTTTGTGTTGGTTCTCTCCCTTAGTGGTTTGAGTTGCGTTCCCAGAACCATCAGCCACGATTCCTGAATGACGTCATTTCCTGCTGAGAGAAAGTTTAAAAAACACATGATACAATGAGTAGATTATACAGAATGCTGTTGTTAGGGGTGAAGAGTATTTTTGCATTATTATATATTATAAGCCATTGCTGAACAATGAACGCAACTCAGTATTTTGCTATTTGGCATTGTCATTGGACTACGCATCTCTAACAACATTCCATACGAAATGAGGCACCCAGAATTCCCAGGAATACGCCCCCTCCCCTCTCTCTCTCTCGCACACACATACACTCTCTCTCTAATGTAGAAAGTTTCTCCTGATAATATACATGAACTCTTATGCTAGAGGCCCCCGTCGGGGATCCACACACTCGTTTGCTGGTCAGGACAACTGCCCCAAATAGAAAGTCTGACTCAATCTCCCAGTCCCATGTACTGAGTACAATCACACATGTGCAAAATAAATAAAAAATTTAAAAGCCATTATTTTACCGCCAAGATGACAACAATTTTAAAAGAGTGTTTGATTGAAACTTGAATAAACCCAAAAGGTCGATACAAAGCAGGCAAGGTTCGATTTGTTGATACTTCAGAAAGTTAACTTTATAACAAATTTTATTAACAAATTCGATTAAAAAAAAATCATTTACATGTAAATTCAAGATCTACAACCGTATTTTTTTATTTTTTTTGCAGAATATCATATCCAAACAACTATTCAACAATTTACGAAGCACTTATCTTCACAGAGAAAACAAGAATATTACTTTCTGCTCTCAACAGTAAGGCAATACACTGACAAAATCAAACGTACAATGTACCGAAAACCACGTACCAAACGTTGTCTTCTGTACATTAAAAGACAAAATACTAAAAAGTGTCTTTTCTCCAGACGAGACACTAATTACACTGAAAGTTGTCTTCTACATAAAGATATTAAAATTGTCTATTTACCACACGAGGCACTAATTATACTGAATGTTGTCTTCTGTATAAGACAAAGTACTAAAAACTGTCTTCACTATACATGAGACACTAATTATACTGAATTTTGTCTTCTGTATAAGGCAAAGTACTAAAAACTGTCTTTACCATACATGAGACACTAATTATACTTAATATTGTCCTCGTTAAACAAGACTGAGTTAACTGTTAGATTCTCCCTACATAATAAATATGACAACTTACTGTCCGAGGATGTTGTAATCGTGGGTGCTGGAGATGTTGTAGTTGTCTGAGCTTTTACTTTTGCGGGAGCTGCAAGAAAGAAAAAAAAAAGTGCACAAAGACACATTTAATCCTACATCATCAGCTTTCCCCCCAAAATTCATATGACATCTAGATGGTCTTTGATTCACAGCTACAACATCGCTTTCAACTTCCACTACCGCTTCAGCCCCCCCCCCCCCCTTGTCAACGAGCACTTCGGGAGGAGCCCTCTAGCTCTGGAGTCACTAAATGCTTTAATATACGCACCCCTTAGCGCAAAAACGTTGGGGTGCTTTATGCGCCCCTAACAGCACCCTTACACTAAACTAAGGGCTGAAACAGACAAAGCAGCAGAAAAAGAGGAAGAGAAAGCGAAAGGCCTGACCGGAGAGAGACAAAAACAACGACAACAGCAACAAACACACAGACAAACAAAAAAAACGAGGAAAAACAAAAGCAGAAAGAAAAACACACACACCCAAAAAAAATTCAACAACAAGCAAGAGGAAGAAAGGTGAGGTGTACCCTCCAAGAGCAGAGCACCTCCCTAAATACAGACCTCCAACCTGGGTGGCTCAGACCAAGCCTGGTGTAGGCGCGATAGAGCTGCCGCGGTGTGCATAGACTGCATTTTGGCAGAAGGACGTGCTTTTGTGCTGCTAACGAAGCAAGAACTCGCAAATAAGTAACATATCCTGTTTCGCTTCGATTCTATATATTTCCTGTTGAAATCTTTTATTGTTCGATTGTTTTGTTGTTGTTTTTTTTTCACTTGAAAAAGGCGAAAGCCGAAAATTTTGTGTGTCTTCTGTCTTCTCTTTAGTTTGCTTTGTATAGCTTGGGTTTTTATTTCTCATGTAGGGTTTCGCTACATACAACTTTTTCTTTTTGCCCTATTTTGACAATGGCTGGAGTGATTGTGCTGCCACTGCTCCCCGCAATGAAGAAAGGGCTTTCTCCAGTTATAGTCTTTAATAATCAGCAGTTTGAGTCAGTTCAGCCACTGGCATTGAATTATTGAATGTCAGCCTACATGACTATTGACATGGCTATAATTATTGAGTCTTGACCTACCTACGACAGTCAACACATAGGAATCTGTTGAGGTGGAATTCCCGGCCCCATTGCCAACTTGACAAGTGTACATGCCTGAATTGCCTGTCTGCGGAGTGCTGAGGGTATAGGTGTCGGATGTTGAGCTTTGCACCACTACACCTTCCTTCAGGAATTTGTAGGTGATAGTACCGCCGCTGTTGGTTGCACAGGTGAAGTTGAGAGACCAGTCCCTACTTTCTATGGTAGCTGAGCCACTGGGAGTCAGGCTGGGTACTTTAGGTAACACTGGAAGTAAGGACAAAGAAAGCAATGCAATTCAAAACTAGAGATGTCCCCGTCACACTAACAGAAGACAGTGTACAGCACCGTTTCTCTCATGTGAACAACACACATACAAACACGCACACACACACCCACGTGCCCACACATAAAGACGTTTTAACCGGCCGAAGCACTGCACCTGTCTGTGTACCAGGGTTAAAATTTCTAGGGTTTTTCTTTTTTTTGGCCAGAGAAGTTATTTGTATGTGCTTTTGGAAATTTATGTGTGTGTGTGTCTGTGTGCAAGTGCGTATGTTAATAGGCTGAGATGTAGGGGTCCCGAATGCAAGGTCTCAGCATTGGAACGGAGGTGAGTAGTCAGTGTACAGCAAGTCTTTGTGCAAGACAGGCCAGCATCCTCCTAGATGTAGCTCCTGGTGATGGATACTTACAAGCAACAGTCTGTGCCGCACTTGTGTCTGAGGCCACCGTATCGATGTAGACTATGCAAGTGTAGCTGCCTTCATGAATGCCAATGGCAGCTTGTGCAATGCTGTAGGTCTGGCTGGCTGCCCCTGTCCCACTCAAAGTGGTGCCGTCCAGCTTCCACTGGTAGCGATTGACCTCTGTTGTGGTGTTAGTGCAGGTCAGGGTGATGCTGTCGCCGTCAACGGGACTGCTGTTGTCGATGATTATGGTGGGTGTGGCCGGTTTGTCTGAGGAGGACATCAACAATAATCAGGAGGTCATGTTCCAGACGAACAATGTCAGTATACAGTTTTGGAATTTAGATCCATAATCTGTGTGTATTTTGGGATTTGGTTGATGGAAGGGGAAAGGAGGGGAAGGCTTGTGGAACGTATCCCCTACTAATGGTAATGACCCAAAGGTCCGGCCGGGATGGTTAGTTTCCACTCCAAGCTGTGCCTTGCATTTGAGTTCGATTTTGGGTTTAACGGCGTGTCAGCAGGATAATGGCCACCGTGCACCCTTCACTGGTCTATTTTGGGTACAGGTTCTTTATTCATGTTTCGTATTCAGAGATTTTAAGTTTAACATAGAACTAAATACATTCATATAAATTTATCACATTGGTAAAATTCTCAAAGATTATATTGTATAGATCTGGAAAAAGATTTTGTAAATGAGTATAACACTTTTTAAATCAAGTTCTAGATCTTAGCCTCTCTCAGAAAGGACATGGTGCGTGGTGAGTCCACGTCAGAAAATAATTCTTTCATGGATAAGCAGGCATAGTGCCTTCTTTGGATATGCATGAAGTCTACACATTCAGTGAAAATACGTTCTATGGATAGTTGGCAGATGCGTGCCACACATTGTGTTTGCCTTGCTGATCTGACAGTCATTAGATCTAGTGCCACCACCCACGGCAACCCATGAGATTTAGACAATTATTGTGTGCCTCTGTCATACTCATTACTTTGATTTCATTGTTCATTTCTTCCGCTTGGAGCTATCAGATTACCTGTTCCCAAGCAAAATGCAGACATTAATGTACACGGTCATGTACATAATGACTACCTATCACACTGAATAGTCCAGCAGAGTACTTCACTTAAAGTAAAGGTACCATGGCTGAAGTGACTGTGTTGCCACTGCTGCCCACAATAAAAAAAAAAAAAAGAGCTGACACAGCGCAGGCTTTCTCTTGTCCTAGTCTTTAATAATCAGCATTTTGAGTCAGTTCAGCCACTAGCATTGAATTGCTGAATGTCAGCCCACATGACTATTGACATGGTCATAATTATTGAGTCTGGACCTACCTACAACAGTCAGCACATAGGAATTTGTGGAGTAGGAATCCCCAGCCATATTGCCAGCTTGACAAGTGTAGGCATAGATATAGTACACTAGATCGCTGAGCCAGCCAGCGGCCCACGCAACGAATTGAAAACGAGGCCGCCATTACGCTAAGCCTGAAGCTCGCCGATGCTGTACAGTCGTGCCAGCCAAGGAGTATAGCAGTAATGTTGCGGGCGTGCGTTGTTTTTTGTTTTCGGGAGAGGGGGGGGGGGAGGGGGTTTACCATGTGTGAGTTTGCGAGACAATAATATACAAATCACTGTTCTAAATGCTCTTCAGAAGTTTTTGAGCATTGAAACAACTCATTATGAGACAGCTTTATACTTTCATAGTGCTATGTATATCGACCTTCAAAAAAAAAAAAAAAATAAATAAATGTTGAAAAAATTATCTACATCTACAATGTTAATCTTGGCGGAATTCAATTAAAATACATACCGCATATGCATTCAATGGGCTATACAACCCACCTCGCCCCACCAAAAAACAAAACAAAACGACGCACAGTGATGTTTAAAAAACAATGGTTTGACCAGCTAGCGACTCATGATTTTGATGTTCACAGTCACCCATTCAAAAAAAGCAACATTTCAATAATGGAGAAAGGAATGAGACAGAGAGCCTTATTATCAGTTAATCCAACTGAATATCAGTCAAACGTGAAGAATGTATGGGGACGACACACCCACGGGACACAGTATTTCTTGAAAGAAAGAAGAAGAGGTACGGAAGGAAAGATGGAAATCAGTAAACAGTTTGATGGAAGGAGGAGAGGTAACACATATACATCCTGTTAAAAAAGCAAACTCCACACGCTGTCGTATGTTTCACAGTAAGGATAGTCTACATCTCTTGAGGACGTTAAATGAAACATTCACTTTTGTAACACTAATAACTCGGGTCGCAAGAGAAATTGCAAGTCCACATATAGAGTAATTTTCTATTCAGGTTTAACAAGGAACCAAGAAACAATAAATACATAAAATTGTACTCACCACCGGTGTTCATGTATTCCAAGACGGGGATGAGGAGCAGCACAAAAAAAAACTACTGTCCACTAAACAGTACCAACTTGTTCAGTTTCATCCTCTTGGCTGCTTTGCCTCCAAGGATCATTCCCTGTTGGTGCAATTTGCCAGCCTTAAAGAGTCTCATCCGCAAGTAGTAAGATGCCACACTTTTGATGAGGCTAGTGATGTGGTCCTCCTCTACAATCATCTCGTGGTCATAGAAATGATCCCGCAGAGATGGGAATAGATCAAAATATTTCTCCTTTACATATGTGAGGACGAGGTTTTGAATCTGGACATCAATGAATTTCTTGTGTGGCAAGGTCTGCATGACATCTGGGCTAGGCATCACAACCCTGAATGCTTTTTCTGTTGCCAACAAAAGCTGCACAACACCGTCGGAAGGGCATGCAAGACCGCCTTGATCTCTTCTCCTCAGAAAGGAGAAACGAATATCTTCCGGAGTTTCCGCACGTGTCAAGGCAGCCCTGCAATCTGAACATTTTATTTTTGGAATCAGACGTGCGCACACAAATCCTGCTGTGTAGGTCAAGCATGAGTATCTCCACTCATTATCCGGGAGTGTAAAGGTGGACTCAAGCCTGTCAACCGCAGCAGCAAACATGTCATCCTGTGAGAAATCAGGCAGGTTTTGGGGTTTTGCCGGTGCCTTCAAAAGAAAACAGTCCAACTGCAACTCCTCTGTGCCATCCAGTTGAAGGCAATTAGCATACTCGGATGCTTTCACATCATTCTGAATCATGAGTGTGCGAACTGAAGCCCGAAACTGTTGTGCAGTTGGGTTGTTATTCCACCCATTTCTTTGACGAATCTGAAATAAATGAATAAATTAATAATTTCCATTCGATAAAATACAGGTAAATTTTTCTCTAAACAATAAAATCTTCAAAAAAACTTTCTGCAAGTGATTACTATAGAGTAGAATAGATACATTTGCCTGAGCAATGGTCCAAACAGCATTCTCTTTTCAATTTCCAGATGGCAAAGAATACATGTGGCAGCCTTAATATCCACAATGAGCGTGCATGACTTCTGAATTTTGCTATCCCAAAAAGAACCTGGAGTTCAGTCCTACCCACCGTAGCATCAGAGGTATAAAAAAGATTATGGACATTTTATGCTGCTTTGGTATGTTTCGAAAACACGAATCCTTACCTTTCAGAGGACTGCAAACACTAGAGCACAATTATAATTTATCTATAATCAGGATCACACTAAAAAGACAGATCTCTTCTTGTAAATAGTGCTTGGAATTTTCCCAGAATTTTGCAATTATGTTGGTTAATTAAATTATTATCAGTTTCCTCTGGTCAGCATTATTTGCAAGATCTTGTAAATGCTACTTTGTTTCTGATTATCTCTGTCTCAGCAGACTATCAGATCAACAGACTTAGTCTTTTGTCCTGTTTTACAAACTCTAGATCTATTTTTTTTAAAATATAATAGGCCTATATATCTTCATAGTTAACACTGACTGACTGAGGAACAGCTACACTATCAGTATTAAGTCTATTTCACATATGAATTTCATCCTTGCCTCTATCACCTACTGTGCTAGCTCTTCATAATGGGCCTTTTTAATTGCTTACATAGCTACCCAAAGCAAATGTAATTGTAAGCACACCTCTCTTAACTTTTTTTTCCCTCAGTAGCCTACTCATATTCATCACTGAGCATCAATTGACATCAGACATTAATGTACTGTGCCAGATGTCCGGGCTGAGAATAATAAGTTGCACAGCCGAAACAGAAGTTACGAAAGCAGTTCAAGAAACGAAATCTGATTAGCCAAACCACACTAGCTGTTCTGTTATCAATACCGTTATATAGCATTAGCAGACAATGATGCTGACTGCTGTACTTGGGTCAATGACGCCACGCTATTGACTGCTAGCGGTACGCGAGCCTGTTCCTCATTAAATTTGCAATAAACTAACACAAACTTTTGACAAACAACATCAGAAAGCCATTCTCATATAATATAGATCTAGTCTATATAAAAAATGTTGCCAGGCCCATTGTATTCGGTTAATTGCACCCACATAAATCTAGATCTAGATTAGATCATAGCGGTCAATGACGCGCTGCTACTGCTGGCAGAACGAGAGCCTGTTCCTCACTAACTTTGCAACAAACAGACTAAAACTCTTGGTAAACAAGATAATAAAACCAATCAAATAAATATCTTGTGATTCCTTACCTTTCAAATTGTCAGCTGGAGTTTGCAGTGGATCTTGAAACAATAACGATGTCAAAAAAAAACGAAAGTGAAACTGCACAGGAAGAGTACGCCGTCTGCTGTTTATCAGGCTTAAACAATGGCGGCCGGACTTCCTGGGAAGCGTCGGTTTCCTTTCCACCGACCAATGAGAGTCGGCGATCTAGTGTACTATATCTATGAGTGTAGGTGCCTGAATCGCTTATCTGCGGGCGGCTGAGGGTATAGGTGACGGATGTTGAGCTTTGCACCACTACACCTCCTTTCAGGAACTTGTAGGTGATAGTACCGCCGCTGTTGGTTGCACAGGTGAAGTTGAGAGACCAGTCCCCACTTTCTATGGTAGCTGAGCCACTAGGAGTCAGGCTGGGTACTTTAGGTAACACTGGAAGTAAGGACAAAGAAAGCAATGCAATTCAAAACTAGAGATGTCCCCGTCACACTAACAGAAGACAGTGTACAGCACCGTTTCTCTCATGTGAACAACACACATACAAACACGCACACACACACTCACGTGCCCACACATAAAGACGTTTTAACCGGCCGAAGCACTGCACCTGTCTGTGTGCCAGGGTTAAAATTTCTAGGGTTTTTTTGTTTTTTTTTGGCCAGAGAAGTTATTTGTATGTGCTTTTGGAAATTTATATGTGTGTGTGTCTGTGTGCAAGTGCGTATGTTAATAGGCTGAGATGTAGGGGTCCTGGGTGCAAGGTCTCAACTTTGGAACGGAGGTGAGTAGTCAGTGCACATCAAGTCTTAGTGCAAATCAGGCCAGTATCCTCCTAGATGTAGCTCCTGGTGATAGAAACTTACAAGCAACAGTCAGTGCCGCACTTGTGTCTGAGGCCACCGTATCGATGTAGACTATGCAAGTGTAGCTGCCTTCATGAATGCCAATGTCAGCTTGTGCAATGCTGTAGGTCTGGCTGGCTGCCCCTGCCCCACTCAAAGTGGTGCCGTCCCGCTTCCACAGGTAGCGATTGACCACTGTTGTGGTGTTAGTGCAGGTCAGGGTGATGCTGTCGCCGTCAACGGGGCTGCTGTTGTCGATGGTTATGGTGGGCGTGGCCGGTCTGTCTGAGGAGGACATCAACAATAATCAGGAGGTCATGCTCCAGACGAACAATGTCAGTTTACAGTTTTGGAATTTAGATCCATAATCTGTGTGTATTTTGGGATTTGGTTGATGGAAGGGGAAAGGAGGGGAAGGCTTGTGGAACGTATCCCCTACTAATGGTAATGACCCAAAGGTCCGGCCGGGATGGTTAGTTTCCACTCCAAGCTGTGCCTTGCATTTAAGTTTGATTTTGGGTTTTACGGCGTGTCAGCAGGATAATGGCCACCGTGCACCCTTCACTGGTCTATTTTGGGTACAAGTTCTTTATTTATGTTTCGTATTCAGAGATTTTAAGTTTAACATAGAACTAAATACATTCATATAAATTTATCACATTGGTAAAATTCTCAAAGATTGTATTGTATAGATCTGGAAAAAGTTTGGTAAACGAGTATAAGACTTTTAAAATCAAGTTCTAGATCTTAGCCTCTCTCAGAAAGGACATGATGCGTTGTGAGTCCACGTCAGAAAGTAATTCTTTCATGGATAAGCAGGCGTAGTGCTTTCCTTGGATATGCACGAAATCTACACATTCAGTGAAAATACGTTTTATGGATAGTGGGCAGATGTCTGCCACACATTGTGTTTGCCTTGCTGATCTGACAGTCATTAGATCTAGTGCCACCACCCACGGCAGCCCATGAGATTTAGACAATTATTGTGTGCCTCTGTCATGCCCATTACTTTGATTTCATTGTTCATTTCTTCCGCTTGGAGCTATCAGATTACCTGTTCCCAAGCAAAATGCAGACATTAATGTACACGGTTGTCAGATATCGGGGGCTTGGCGGATATTGTAAAAATCCCCTCCAGCTGTCAGTTTCGGGGATCCATTCACTTATGGTTCGACTGCATTTTAAATCGAGAGTTTTATGTTTTATTACTTGTTTCAATCTAAACTCTAACTTTCATACCATGCACTGGCACACTACAGAACAACCTGAGTAAATTTCAGTTACACGGACCTGCAGGGTCACATTTATTACATTAAGTATACTAACAATTTTGGCTAGATCTAATTATGTGGTAATGATAAATATCAGCAGCATCAATTTCATAATCACTAATACGTCATTACAACTCTAGCTCTAGGTTTCCTATAAAATCATTCAACTTCTATGCTCGCTAATTATGTAGTTAATAATTCCTGTATATGTCTAAGATATAAACTGCTTATTGTATGGTAATCACTGTTCTAATATAGTCTCTGGAGACATACGGTCATCTCAGATATTTAGATCCAAGTTTATAGGTCTAGGTCTTGCCCGTCGAAGTGACGTCGGCACAGTTAAATGTAATTCAAGGATGGGCTGGCAACTCCCAGCCTCACCCAGACAATTCAATCACAATTTACAGTTATGTATTCATACAAAAATACTAGATCTATTTGCAGCTCTAGATGAGGTTAACTATGCGTGCTGCATTCACGTGGGTGGATTCCTCATTCTCCTATCGGATACATGTCATACTCAGTCAATCATCACGAGCTTGGTCCGATCTACTTACGATTGCTCTGGCGCTAAGGCCAGAAACAATAAAAGCGTGGTTCATTTTCAATTGGGGGCACTACCGGATAAGTGCGGTCCCTATCTTGCCCACTTCATTTCCGCCATCTTTTGCGGTCCCTAAACTCTTAAGGAGTGCCGTCAGATTGATATGTAACGACGTGAGGGTCTAGTCAGTTTGTATCATCGAGGCCGTAGGCCGATGTTCGTCTGGGCAGTAGTCAGATTGACATATCAGGGAAAGCCGCCGGGAACTAAATAATAGAATTTAAAATAGGGACCGCAACTCTTAAGGAGTGCCATATGGCCCAACTCTACCCAACACTATCTGACGTCAGAACCAAGATGGCGGAAATGAAGTGGGCAAGATAGGGACCGCACTTATCCGGTAGTGCCCAATTGGGCAATATGGATCAATGACGAGATCCTCATCTGGTCATGCTGTTAGTATAATTGGACCCATCAAGCAGGGCCTACGCTGAAACCTTCACAGAAGGAGCTCTCTGTACGGAATGAATAAAGAAGTACGGACCGCAGGGTTTGCGCTGCATCGCGATTTCTCCGCTAACCCTCATTGGTTCGCCCTTTTTCCCTCAGTGACGTAAGCAAACATACTTCCCTCTACAAATTACAACTGGGGCGCTAATCTTCCCTTTAAACCTAGATGGCTTTTATCTAACTATTTACTAACCTCCAATATACATGTCTACTTTTACTTTTGTTACAATTATCAATATACAAAGATTTCTGTTCATGGGTGCAAACTTCCTTTATTATAATTTATTAGCATACTACTGTTTATCTCCCCTTCCTGTTGTTAAACTTAAAATAATAAAATGACGTCATCAAAACCCACGGTCGTTTGCGTCCTTGACCTTATCTACAATGACTTACTTCACATGTTATACATATTCACCTCTAGGTCGTATTGATTAGGTTATTTCCCTTTACACACATTTGGTCTTGACAACGGTCATGTACATAATGACTACCTGTCACACTGAATAGTCCAGCAGAGTACTTCACTTAAAGTAAAGGTACCATGGCTGAAGTGACTGTGTTGCCACTGCAGACACAGCGCAGGCTTTCTCTTGTCCTAGTCTTTAATAATCAGCAGTTTGAGTCAGTTCAGCCACTAGCATTGAATTATTGAATGTCAGCCTACATGACTATTGACATGGCTATAATTATTGAGTCTGGACCTACCTACGACAGTCAGCAAATAGGAATCTGTGGACTGTGGAGGTGGAATTCCCGGCCCCATTGCCAGCTTGACAAGTGTAGATGTCTGAATCGCCTGTCTGCGGACTGCTGAGGGTATAGGTGTCGGATGTTGAGCTTTGCACCACTACACCTTCCTTCAGGAATGTGTAGGTGATAGTACCGCCCCTGGTGGTTGCACAGGTGAAGGTGAGGGATGGACCGCCACTTTCTATGGTAGCTGAGCCACTGGCAGTCAGGCTGGGTACTTTAGGTAACACTGAAAGTAAGGACAAAGGAAGCAATGTTAAATAATTAAAACAAAGATCAGTTCCGCCACACTCTCGCACTAGATACAGCCTGCAGCATCTTCTTTCCCACGCCATCGACCCCCCCCTCCACACACACACACTTCTAATCTGGATGTGGCTTGGCCCCCTCAGTGTAAGGAGAAAAACATCTGAAAGAATAATTTGTTAAGGCTGTTGTTAGGAGTATCTCGGGATGAACTCTCTAGCTCTGGAGTCACCAAAGGCTTTAAAAATACGAATCCCTGAGTACGTACTTGTAGCAACATTCTTTTTTACATATTATTTGATTATCCCCCCCCCCCCCCTGACGTCACAGTTTAATAGTTTGCCGGTCATAAACTCATTTTCTTTATCACCTCAAAAGATCTTCCATGAAAACACTGTAAAGTCATTATAAAGTCTTCCTACCGTCTCCAAGCTCCAGATATTAAAAAAAATGTTGTTACAAGTACGTACGTCCCCCAAGGTTTTTGCGATAGGAGTACGTATTTTAAAGCTTTTTGTAACTCAAGAGCTAGTGAACTCCTCCCGAAATACTCCTAACAACAGCCTTAATTAATTATTCTTTCACATTTTCTTTTTGTTTTCCTCCTGTTTTTTGGTTGAAAGGGTAGGGGGGCAGGGTTAGGGATTCGATAAGATTTAGGGTTGAGGATAAGGACGGGGTCAGAGGTAGGTACGTGTGCGTATACGCCCCTAGCACAACAGGCTTGGAGTGCGTGCCTACTTACAACAGCCTTAAAAAAAAACAAGAATAAATCAAATAAAAAAATAACTTGTTCAACTATCTTGTCTCTCTACATATCCCCCCCCCCCCCCAAACCACCACCAGTTATGCGAGTAAGGTATTTAAATAGAATGGTTTTGTGTCTCCACTGACGTCTTTGAACTTTGGCATGTCCGATATTTTGAGCTGTGGAACAATGCATGACGGGCCATATCTCAGTCTAATTGACGTA
The DNA here is from genome assembly GCA_963931925.1 of Onchidella celtica. Lineage (NCBI taxonomy): Eukaryota > Metazoa > Mollusca > Gastropoda > Systellommatophora > Onchidiidae > Onchidella > Onchidella celtica. The sequence continues at coordinate 4,728,774 of OZ007583.1, read as the reverse complement.
TATTTACTGAAATATGCATGGAGATTTGATATAAAAAATACTAGGTACAATAAGACCAGGCGCTCACTCCTTTGCACCTCTAAGAAAATCGTGCACACAGTTTGTGCGCTGATCAAAGGGGGAGTCCTTGGTGCATTGCAAGAAAAGAATGTTTGATCTAATGAAAAATTAATAATTTGCGTTTGTTACAGTGCTACTGCGACGAGACGAAGCCAGGTTTCCTACAGTGATTGAAGTTTATAATTACAAAATAAATGACTTCATTCAAGGCCTATGGCGAAAGCTGAGCAATGAACAAAATTCAGTATTTTCCCTATATTGGCTTTGTAAAGTATGGCACTGTTCTTGACTTCCGAGCATTCTCCGCTAGGTGGCGGTGCGATATCTATGTACGATAACTGCGCCAGCTGTCTCATCTTACTGTAGCTAGCATCCTTGATAATAATAAGAAAAAGACATTGTAAAAATGCTCTGATCAGAACTGTAACTTTAACTGAGTTCAAAACTGTAACTTTGTATTGAGTGCAACCGTAATATTGTTTCTGATTTAAACTTTTGGTCCTGTATGAGACTTACATTCTGGTGCTTATGTATTCAACGACATTTGGCTCATCTTATCACATCTGCACACAAATTATTTTGCACGTTCTGAACACTGTATCAGTTTGGTTTCTGTTTAGTGGCGTAATTTTATCGTGTGTTTTATCGCAACTTACCAGCAGGTGTAGTTGCTGACTGAACATCAAACAATAGCAAACCTGTAAGGAAAGAAAATAATCGACACAGTGACACATTTTGCTCGGACTCAATTTCTAATATTAAATTTTCTCTCACAAGCCGGTGTCAGCTGTTCATAACCCGGGTATGAGAAAGACAATGGGGTACACACACACACAGACGCACACACATACACACAGACGCACCCACACAGACACCTACGCACACACACAATTACTCTCACACGCATAGGAACACACGAACACACTGTTCGGACTTTTTTTTTAATCACATAATTACAGACCTAAACATAAATTACGGGGGTAATTCTTCTGACAAGATGGTCAACGTCCTTTCACCGAGAAATCTCTCTGGCCGGGTGGCCAATGTCCTTTCACCGAGAAATCTCTCTGACCAGGTGGTTCAACGTCCTTTCACTGAGAAATCTCTCTGACCAGGTGGTTCAACGTCCATTCACCGAGAAATCTCTCTGACCAGGTGGTTCAACGTCCATTCACCGAGAAATCTCTCTGACCAGGTGGTTCAACGTCCATTCACCGAGAAATCTCTCTGACCAGGTGGTTCAACGTCCTTTCACTGAGAAATCTCTCTGACCAGGTGATTCAACGTCCATTCACCGAGAAATCTCTCTGACCAGGTGGTTCAACGTCCTTTCACTGAGAAATCTCTCTGACCAGGTGGTTCGACGTCCTTTCACCTAGAAACCTCTCTGACCAGGTGGTTCAACGTCCTTTCACTGAGAAATCTCTCTGACCAGGTGGTTCAACGTCCTTCCACTGAGAAATCTCTCTGACCAGGTGGTCAACGTTCTTTCACAGCCTGAGTGCTTTAAAGTTGCCGCCTAAAAACTAGTGACCACCGACACAATGGAGGCTTTTAACACCTTGCCTGACACATTTCGATTGCTGGGATGTGTTTGTTCAACAGCTGGAATTACCCGCCTGGCCAGAGGAAACTATTAAGATTAGTCTACTGGTCAGAGGAAACTATTAAGATTAGTCTAACCAACTGGTCAGAGGAAACTATTAAGATTAGTCTGACCGATTGGTTAAAGGAAACTATTAAGATTAGTCTAACCAACTGGTCAGAGGAAACTATTAAGATTAGTCTGACCGCCTGGTTAAAGGAAACCATTAAGATTAGTCTAACTACTTGGTCAGAGGAAACTATTAAGATTAGTCTGACCGCCTGGTTAAAGTAAACTATTAAGATTAGTCTACTGGTCAGAGGAAACTGTTAAGATTAGTTTAACCAACTGGTTAGAGGAAACCATTAAGATTAGTCTGACCGCCTGGTTAAAGGAAACTATTAAAATTAGTCTAACCAACTGGTTAAAGGAAACTATTAAGATTAGTCTACTGGTCAGAGGAAACTATTAAGATTAGTCTGACCGCCTGATTAAAGGAAACTATTAAGATTAGTCTAACCACTTGGTCAGAGGAAACTATGAAGACCCAGTTCAGAGCTACTTTGAACTCCGATAACTAGGCAGATAAAAACAGTCAGGGAAACTGAAAAGTAAAAGTAAAAAATAACAATGAAATAATATACATGTACTAGAGAAATTGTTAACGAAATGAAACATTCAATGTGTATCTTATACAAGAAATAACTGAATTTCTTTTATCTTTTGTCTATTGAGTTTTGTGTTTGGCTAAACCAGAGAGCGCAGATCAAAGACAACGCTCGGAGAAACTCAGCTTTTGCTCAAACCTGTTGTTGCATACTTTCAAGTGTAAAGTTTTGCAATGAAGGCCAATCCAGCTGGTTAAATTACAAGAATTGTTCAGTTCAGTGTTCCTGGGTTCTGAACTAACAACATTCAGCGTTACTATCTATCTATATTAATAAAAGTGAAACCTTACGACAATTGCAGCGCGCCTTTCGCTACTCCTCCGTTAATGCTGATTCGGTGGCCCTCAGATTTTATACAGCGCTTAGTATAGACCGTGGTCGTGTCCCCGGCACAGAAAATAAAAAAATAATTAACAACTCGCAGAACGTTTATATTAGTTTCTAGGTTGCGACACATTGGCGTTCGGTCTATTTTTTCGGCAAATTAATGTAACTAAGATTGGTTCCGGTATGGACTGTATCACACTCACAAAACAACTTCCGGTTAGGACTGGTTTGAATGATGAGATCGAGTTCTAAGACTATCAAGTATAAAACTTTGTATGTGTGTTCTCAATGTGCCTAGACTGGGAAAAAGAAAGGGTCTGGAATTGGGAGATTGACGCTGCAGGGCCAAAAGTACAGGTTTGTGTTTTCAATATGCCGAGGAAAATATTATTTCTTTTCCATTAACACATGACGTTATGCGACTTTCTGCGATGAGCAAACAAACTAACCCGTGCGCAAATCATAGCCATTTGACGGATGCTGGCGGGACGCGCAGGACGTCAACGCGCAAAGGGAGAGCAGTAAAACGTATCCAAAAACAAACAAACAAAAATAAAATAAAGCTACAGGAACAGGCAGAATGAAGCAGGTCCATAATAATCACCCAGAACTGAAACAAATAAATCGATTTATCCCGGGCAGGGTCGGGAACCCATAATTATATAAATTGTAACTTCCAGATAATTTGCGGTACACCATGCAAATGGTTCTAGTTTTACGTTGTCTTGTCCACAGCATCCGCTCCGCTCTGCTTTTTTTCCGGAACACTGTTTGCCGCTGTATACTTGTCCACAATATCCGTTTTTTAATGTGGAATGTAAGAAGAACAAATATACGGCGTAAATTACCCCAGTCACTAGGGTTTTCATAGTTTTGTTTTAGATGAGAGAGATATTATTCATACTTGCAGCTAACATCAAAAGAGATCGCAGTTAGCCAAGGCGTGAGCCAGCAGGTTGTGATCAGGAAATCAATAATTAGATGGGGACGTCACGACATTGAGTTTCAATGAAATCGTGTGCTCGTGACGTCACCAACCAATCACCAATCTCCCCCCCCCCCTCGCGCCCCCCCCCCACCCCAAAAAAAAATCAGCGTATCTAGCGTTGACTTACCTAAATGACCACTTGCCATGCCTTTGGTTGCCCAGCTGTGATTCAGACAATATACAATGATCATGATTTCATTTCATAGTTTTATAGGACAAGCATGGGAAACCAACTGACTATATTTCGTTCCAAAATTCATGACCATGGCAATTGCCTTATATCTTTTAAACTGTCTGTTTGGCTAAAGTGAAAATTTGTATGCAGGTTTAGGATATCCATGACGTTAAAAAATATTTTTTGCACTCCTAAAAGACAAACAATTTTAAACTTTACTCCTAACGATATATAAAATACTACAGCAACACACTGAGTAGAATGTCAGATAGTTTACATCACTAAATTTTCTCCATTTGTGCTGGCTCACTCCAAATGAACGGAAATCATTGATGTCGGGAACCAAAACACTCGTAATTACAATGAAATTCCCTACATTCAGACTGTGTGCACCAGGAAAAACGTGCCTTCCGTTCAATAACTTATGACGTCATGCTGACGCACCAGTTGATATAAAACAGTTGAATCTTTCAGTGGCGTTTTTATTCGGTCCATTGAAACTCGTATTTTTCATTATCAATCACACTATAGTTCACTATTATGGCGTTGAAGTATAAATTTATTACAGCTAGAGGTATTGCTTTGAAATTGTGCCGATATTTCACACGAGAAACATTACATGGCTGTCTTTATGTTGACATCAATGATCCATTTAAAAGGACTCGACGTGCTTTGGGAATTGGTCTAAAGTCTCTCAAAAGATGGTTGCAAGAATCAGACATCGAATTTCAAATTTCAAAAACACGTTTGTGGAGTATTGGTAGAAGCATAGGCTTTGCATTCAAGAAATCTTCATCCGGCAGAAACTTACTTTGTGAAAGAGCGCACCTAGTGGAAACGAGGAGTAAGTACCTGTGTCAAATACAGGGAAATTGCACGCATGGCTTTGATATTGTCTACCTGGACGAAACATGGGTCAATGCTCACCATACATATGACAAGGAATGGCAATCCAAAGGTGGAAAGTGCAGGAGAAATATTCCTGCCAGGAAAGGTGATAGAATTATAATAGCGTATACTGGAAGCAGAAATCAGGGGCTCATCCAAAACTCAGAGCTCGTTTATAATTCAGTTTCAACGGATAATCGAGACTATCATGCAGAAATGAATGGAACAATTTTTAAAAACTGGTTAGAACATTCTCTTCTTCCTTCACTGGACAGACCTTCATGTTTGGTTATGGACAACGCATCATACCACAACATCGTCAGACGATGATAAAACTCCAACATCCAGTGGCAAAAAAGACGATGTCAAGGCATGGCTGATGAAGGAAAATATTCCTTCAGCTCAACTCATCTTAAACCAGAGTTGCTTTCTCTTGTGCGAAAAAATAAGGAGCCCGTAATATTCGACGTCGACAAGATTATCCATCAATTTGGACACACAAGCCTGCGATTGCCTCCTTACCGTTCACATCTCAACCCCATTGTACTCGTGTGGGCTAAAGTCAAAGGGAAGGTCGCTATGGGGAATACAACGTTCAAGATGTCAGACGTCAAAACAATTGCCTGCGCAGCGATTAAAGAAATTAACAGAGAATTTTTCACCAAATGCGAAGACCATACAAAACGTTTGGAAGAAGAATATTGGCAAAACGACGGACTTAATTTCGTCCAACCAAATATTATCAATCCTCTGAAATCGTCGGATTCAGAGCTAGACAATTAATCAAACATCCTACCTAAACATATACAGTACGACACAATTTTATATTGAAATGCCGAATCAGCCTCGCTCCACCTGTTGAATTATTCCCATAAACATTTGTATTACGTTATGACCCTAGGCGGCTCAGCCCCCCCCCTCCCCTGTCACACCTGCATACTACGCCACTGTCAAACCAGTGCTACAATGTAGTCAAAGCGCCATTACAGTAAATATTCTTTAGTCTGCTGCTATCTGAAAGAAAAACACCGAAAAGATCAAAAGAATTCACCGCTTTGACAGAACTGTAAAGGCTACAAATTTCCTTTTTCGGATTCATAACGTCATTGAAATTCTAACACTGCATGCAAACAATCAAATTTAAATATAAAGTCTTTTTTGAGAAAATGAAGTTTTTCTGTGGTCATCAATTTTGGAACGAACTCTAATTGACTGACTGACTGACTGACCGATTAACTGACTGACCATATAATGCTAACTAATTAACTGCATGGCTGACTGGCTGACTGTCTGATTAACTGACTGATCAATTAATACTAACCTATTAACTGAATGATTGACTGGGTGACTGGTTGAATGAACTGCTAACAAACTTATTATAATATTAACTAAATAATAACTAACTGACTGATTGGCTGATTGACTGGCTGACTGATTGGGTGATTGACTGACCATATAATAGTAACTAATCAACTGAATGACTCTCTGAGTTGTTGGCTAACAAACTGACTAACTTACTAACCAACTAACTGTTTGAATGACTGACTGACTGACTGACCGACCAACTAATACTAACAAATTAACTGAATGACTGATTGGGTGACTGATTGACTGGATGTCTAACGAACGAAAGAAATAATTAACTAATTAACTAACTAGCTGGCTAACTGATTACCAGAAAAGTGAGACATAGAAATTGCATATATTTTTTTTTAAGTGCAGAGGTATAGACCTAGCACGAGAAATTAGGCTTAACGATTGACTTACTTGTTCTGTTGTCTAGTAGATCTGCGAAAGGTTTGCCTCAAACTGACAGTGACACACACACAGTGAAATATGCATTGTGACACATTCAACCAGTCTTTGGCTCCTCAAGGAACACCTTTACCTGGCCTGGGACCACCAACTTAGATAGTAGGTGGTTGTTTTTTTTTGGAGAGGGGGGGGGGGGATGAGGATGGGGGTTGGTAAGAGAGAAGAGAGGGATGGGTAACTGAACTGCTGAAATTCAAAAGGGGTTCCATTATTATCCAGACATAAATTTCCGTGGTAATGTAATCAGTGCAGAGATAATTCTGCAGATGTTCAAATAAAAGATTTGAGTAGATTTACAGAGAATGCATGGATTACTTTAATGACAGAGTTAAACAATTCAATCTGTGCAATAGTGACAGTGTCCTGACAGACTGACAAAGTCATGTCTTGAATTTTTGTTTATTCTATTTTCAAACTTGCCATTGTATTGACACTACTAATAGACTAAAGTGTAGAGGGTATTCACTATTCAAGCATTAATATGGACAACAACAACTGCATTCCAGCATTGTCAAGGAAGAACATCCCCATATCCTGAGTCCTTCTTCCTTGTTCCCAGATTTACGGCTTTTGTTTTATTACCCCCCCAAAAGAATATTTTTTATTGTGCTGCAAATATTTCGTTGAGATGCCATTTTTTTAAATCTCCGTTTCCCCGCTCCACGCTACACTCTGAATGGCAATCTAAAAATTTATAGAAGCAATTTATCAACTAATCTAATCCGGTGTCCTTTGTATGGACCTGTTGGGTTTATTCAAGTTTCATGCAATCCTTTAAAAAATGTTGCTGTGACGGTAAACTATACTGATCTATCATTGCTCATTTTTTTCCTCTGCCTTTGTCAAACCTAGCGTGTGAGAGGCTGTATTAGAACTTGACACTGATTCAGTTTGGTGCAGTTTCCTTGCCGAGGAACGAGTGCGTAGAAGCCTGGCGCGCATGAGATACGAAGGAAGGCTGCAGATTATTAATTGTCAATGCCGAGTACCTTATTTCGTACAGTAGTAGTTCATGTTTATGTAATAACACCTGAGACTGTCTGGCACTTTCTACAGGATGTGTTTCAGCCGTTGGAAAACTGAAATAGCTTACTAATTTTGCTTTCATTTGCAAATCTTCCCAACACGACTAATCCTGATTAATCCAGATTAAACACAAATTATAATAAACTAGCTGAGGTCCCCGGCCCTGCCCGGGATAAATCGGTTTGAATATTGGTTTCAGTTCTGGGTGGTTATTATGGACCTGCTTCATCTGGCCTGTTACTATTTGTTTATTTTATTTTTGTTTGTTTGTTTTTAAATAAGTCTTACTGCTCTGCCTTTGTGAGTTGACACCCTGCGCATCCTGTACAACAGCATGATTTGCGCACGGGTTAGTGTGTTTGATAGTGAACACATCGCAGGAAGTGATAACGAAACCTTAAAATGGCGAACCATGACTCGAAATAGATCTAAATGATGGCGAAACAATAAATTTCCAAATAAAAAAACTACACCGATTTGAGACTTCTATTAAAAACTGTGCACCCTTACATCCATTCTGATGCACCATATAAAATTTGAAGTCTGAGTGTTGAGTGGTTCAGAAGCCTTTTGCAACGAAAAATCTCAAGTCCACAAATATATATAGTATAGCTTATCAAAATGGTGCAGGTTTCATTCCATAATTTGATGTTAATTAGTGTACGATCCTTCTCCGTAACAAGACAGAGTTGTACCATAACCTCTGGTATGACTGTTCTGCCTCCGCTGGCTCCCCCCTCTTTTGTTTCTCTCTCCCCCCCCCCCCTTTGGGTTCACATAGAAGAGTTCTACAACTTGTATTTAACACCCAGTCAGTGGTTTTCTGTACATCTACACAATCCAATAACAAATAAAGACATCACCCCTTCCCCTTTTCTCTCTTTCTGTCTTTGTCTCTTTCTTTTTCATTCTGTATTTCTTTCTCTCTTGTCCCCTCATTTCCTCCACCCTCCCCCACTCTCTCACTGTTTCTCTCTTTCTCTACATGTATATTTCTTTTTCATCCTCCACTCATTCCCTCTCCCTCCTCTCTGTCTGTCTGACTGTCTGTCTCTCTCCTCCCCTCATTTCCCCTCCCCCTCACTGTCTCTCTCTTTCTCTACATGTATATTTCTTTTTCCACTCTCACCTCATTCCCTCTTCCTCCTCTCTCTCTCTCTGTCTGTCTGTCCTCTCTCTCTATTTCTTTCTCTCTCCTCCCCTCATTTCCCATCCCCTCTCTGTCTCTCTCTCTTTCCCTCTCAATATTTCTTTCTCTCTTCTCTCTTCATTCCATCTTCCCCTCCCCCTCTCTGTCTTTCTCTCTGTGTATTTCTTTCTCTCTCCTGCCCTCATTCCCTCTTACTCCTCCTCTCTCTCCCTCCGTCTGTCTGTCTGTCTTTCTCTCCCTCTCTTTCTCAGTTCACAGCTTGAATGACAGTTTAAACAATTAATATAAGATTAACTTTCTCAAGAGTCAGCTAATCTAGCCAAATCGCTTTTGTATCGACTGTCGCATTTATTCAAGTTTCGGGCCTTTAAAAAAAAAAATGTGTAAGAATGTAAAAATAAATTATGTCTGGTCTTTTTGTACTCCCTGTGATTAGCACACCACTCGGTGAGTCTGTACTGGACAAGAGTTCAGTTGGTGCAGAGTGTATTGCCTCGCAAGTGTTATAAACAAGACAGTGGAGTATGAAAGAGAAAGAAAGAGAGAGACAAAGAAAGAGAGAGAAGGAAAAGGGTAGTCCGTGAGCAAAGTTTTAGCCCGGGTAATGCCGGGTACCTCATCTAGTTATAAAAGAAAAAAAAAAAAGTAGCGGGAGTAATGCATCGTGGTGCAACTTCTCCCCTTTTTTGTAGCTCATCGCTGCAGCCCAAATAACGGTCTCAAAAATTATCCATAAAAAATTCTCAAGTGTCAAATAATTATTTTATAGGCTGATTGTGTTTCTTCAAATTTAGGCTTTGTTTTTTTTTTGTTTGGATTTGTAAAAATGTAAAGTACAGTAACACACATATATTATAATATATATATGTATACACACACACGCGCGCGCGCACACACATACATATGTATGTAAAAAGTATAATATACATAATTATAAAACATTAGTATGTGATACTACTGCACTTATGCCATCTTCATAATTATCTTCGTGCCAGTGACAAATTTTTCAAACCGTAACATGGAACAATCATTAAGGTGAATATTAAACACGTTCCAGCCTTCTATTCAATACACTGCACTTAAACGAAACTCTATATTTGCGTCAAACTTGTCAGACAAGTGAAGACCTTAATAGTAAAAGCACCTAAGTAACGTTTTCTACAATTTAAAACTTTTTTTTAAACTTTACCTACGTAAAACTCTCACCCCGCGAGGGGCGTCGAAATACGGCATCGACTTTCCATGCATTTACTCTGCACCGGGGTACCAATGCGGCAAGGTCAAGCTGACCGCGCAGCGCGCAAGCCGTATTTTCACTCGTCGGGTCGATAGCCTCATCTTATTGCTCACTGTATCTCATCAAAGGCATTGTGACAAGGACTTGTTAACCAGTGAACCACTGGTCGGAATCACAAAGACTAAGCTTTCAAAGGCTCTTCCCACACTATCAAAAGGTGTAACATCGACATGCGAAACTGTTGCTCAACAAATCTGCAATATTATCTCATTTTCTCACAAGCTGACCATCATCTAGAGTTGTCTGGATCAAAGAACCAATCAGAAACAAGCTCTGAAATGACATTTGCCCCAAATGCCCACGTTGGTTATATTAGTATGTGTCAATCAGGATGAAACCATTTGTTTAAAGGGCTGTTGGGCGTGGTTAGTTGTCATGCTTCTTTCTCACGAAAACTACAGCTGTCAGTTTGGAATCATAAGTCAGATCATTGGTTAGAGACTGACAGACTAAGGTTTTGTTGGTTAATTCATTATCAAGCGCGATAAGGCATAGCAGCGAATGTTTTCATACCGAGCAAGTACAGATCGAACCACGTGGACAGCGGTAGTGTGGTCATGGTACATTGGCAAGGGTCAGTGCGACCCAGATAAGATTCTCCGCGAGTAAGGTCACTGACCGGTCAGCGGGCTTTAAGCCGTTGCGCGCAGAATTACTTAAGACTGGTTTTCTTTTTTAAATTCTATTTTGACACACGTCCATGAACCATAACCATGTAACTAAAGAGAAAATTCAATGGCTCGATAGGACAGCCGGAAACAAAATTCTGGTTCTTATCGAGATTCGACCCCATGACTTCTAAAACAGCAAAAACCAAAAGTCCAACCACCAGACCAATTGATCCACTGTTTGCAGATCCACTTGTCTAGTTAGAGATGGCTGAACTGTTAAACCAAGCGCTAGGTCGGTAGGAACCATGCATTTTTATTTTATGCCAAGTCCTCTTCATTGTCGAAACACTCTTATTATTTCTTCCCAGACAGATTATTTACGGTCACATCAGGAGTTGAGAGATGGTCGTGAGACCCAGGCCTACCATCCCTTGCACGCTGGCTTCAATTACGACTTTCCCTTTCACTTTCAGGCCCGACTCCGCTGTTGTACTGTCAAGGAAGAAATGCTCCGCTTTGAGTATCGTTCGCATGTCGTCACTGCTCTAAGCTAATGGCGTAAGCCAATGTATGACACTCTTAAGATAATAAGACAAAACTGTTTCTTTTGTAGTCATTTGGTGACTTACGCCATTACGATTCTATTGGATTATTATACATTTTCCAAATGGCGCATTTCTTTTTCTATAACATTATCCGATAGCCCTCATGCTTAGAAATGCAATGAACCGTCAGTTGCCTTATGGCATTAATCTGACATATTATGCCATTATTGTAGAGTAGTGATGATATGAATGTTCACCCCCTTGGCAGCCGGGCCAGACCCGGGAGCATGTTGACCAAGGAATCTCTAGGTCTTGCCATATTTGCATCGGTCTCTCACATTCTGTAAACTCGCTAAGCGGGCTGACCTGGCCCTTTAACCCTATCTCTACGAATACTGTAAAAACTGTATTGCTGTAACGACCATGTCAACATGCGTTCATCACGGAAGTGTGCGCAGTAGCTCATCACTTCCGGCAAAGTGTTTGGAGCAATTTATGACAATTTATGTCATAATGTTGAGTCGGGGGGGGGGGGGGGGAGACTAATACTAACGGGCTTTCATTGGTCAGTTCCACTGACAGGGTTTCGTTGTCCTCATGGCTGCACAAACTTCGGTTGAATCAGCACACAGACACAGGTGAAATCTGTAAGAGACAAAGAGTGGCACCAGTGGAATGTTGTTTCACTCACTGATGAATAGTTAACCGATCACAAAACAACAACCACAACTACAACAAAACTACAGATTGTCTTACAAGTAAAAAGTAGTGCTATCTTTATTTATTATTGCAACGAGACATGTTGGTTTTTTTTTATATTGGTAACCAAAGTGGAATAAATGAACGAATGAATGAATGAATGAATGGATGAATGAATGAATGAATGAATGAATGAATGAATGAATGAATGAATGAATGAATGAATGAATGAGCGAATGGATGAATGAATGAATAAATGAATGAATGAAACAGTCCTAGCTCTAGGAAAGGCTGGGGTTCTCCAGCTTTATGTTTCTTAAAGTTAGTTCACTTTTGTGTGTGTGTGTGTGTGTTTGTGTGTGTGTTGGGGAAGGGGGGGGGAGGAGGGTGAAGGGATATAACGTCTCACAGTCGTAACACTTTATTGCGCCTGTCATTTAAAAAAAAAACTATTTTTGTGGTAAGGCCTAACATCCCAGATCAAATAAGCTTAAGTTGTTTTGTTTCCTGAAAAGCATGAAGTTAAGTATCGAGCCTACAAAATCTGAATTTTGACCTGATATCTGTGCAAGTCGCAATAGTATTTGCAAAACAATGATACTTTTTCAGTCTTTCTGAATACGTTATAAAAATGACTTAGGCAAATCTAAACCTGCAAAGACTGTAGAAGTTTAGGATCGAAACATTTGTTAGATGGTAAGTTCTCTACCTCTAAAGATGTCCTTGCATTATAAACGTCAAATTCAAAAACACTAAATGCTGCCAGAATTGACTTTAAAAAGGCTCGGGATGCAGAAAGATTAAATGTGTTCAGATCTTTGTTTTGAGAGGATCAGCGCCCCTGGCTTTCTCAGCCCTCAAAAGGGCTCCCCAGTGGGGTGTCTTTCCGTGTCTGGGCCCTTCTTTCCTTTCTTCTTTCTTTCATACCCATCAAAAAGGCTCCCCAATTTACTGCTTTTTACTTTAATTCTTTTCTTTTCTGTTAGGTTGGCACCAAAGTACAGATAGAGAGAAAATGAGAGGCAGACTTCCCTACATTGGGAGGGTGTGAGGTTGTTGGGTAATGCTGTCAAGTTTATTTAATTTTTACTTCATGATAGGGGCGGTAAGTGCTGTAAGTTTATTCTAATAATTTGTTGTCTCCCCTCTTGCTGGCAGGGGCAAGAAGTTTTCCCAGTTGCGTCCCTGCTCGGCGCAGACCATAAATATAGTACACTAGATCGCCGAGCCAGCCAGCGGCCCACGCAACGAATTGAAAACGAGGCCGCCATTACGCTAAGCCTGAAGCTCGCCGATGCTGTACAGTCGTGCCAGCCAAGGAGTATAGCAGTAATGTTGCGGGCGTGCGTTGTTTTTTGTTTTCGGGAGAGGGGGGGGGGTTTACCATGTGTGAGTTTGCGAGACAATAATATACAAATCACTGTTCTAAATGCTCTTCAGAAGTTTTTGAGCATTGAAACAACTCATTATGAGACAGCTTTATACTTTCATAGTGCTATGTATATCGACCTTCAAAAAAAAAATAAAATAAATAAATGTTGAAAAAATTATCTACATCTACAATGTTAATCTTGGCGGAATTCAATTAAAATACATACCGCATATGCATTCAATGGGCTATACAACCCACCTCGCCCCACCAAAAAACAAAACAAAACGACGCACAGTGATGTTTAAAAAACAATGGTTTGACCAGCTAGCGACTCATGATTTTGATGTCCACAGTCACCCATTCAAAAAAAGCAACATTTCAATAATGGAGAAAGGAATGAGACAGAGAGCCTTATTATCAGTTAATCCAACTGAATATCAGTCAAACGTGAAGAATGTATGGGGACGACACACCCACGGGACACAGTATTTCTTGAAAGAAAGAAGAAGAGGTACAGAAGGAAAGATGGAAATCAGTAAACAGTTTGATGGAAGGAGGAGAGGTAACACATATACATCCTGTTAAAAAAGCAAACTCCACACGATGTCGTATGTTTCACAGTAAGGATAGTCTACATCTCTTGAGGGACGTTAAATGAAACATTCACTTTTGTAACACTAATAACTCGGGTCGCAAGAGAAATTGCAAGTCCACATATAGAGTAATTTTCTATTCAGGTTTAACAAGGAACCAAGAAACAATAAATACATAAAATTGTACTCACCACCGGTGTTCATGTATTCCAAGACGGGGATGAGGAATATAAAATTGTACTCACCACCGGTGTTCATGTATTCCAAGACGGGGATGAGGAGCAGCACAAAAAAAACTACTGTCCACTAAACAGTACCAACTTGTTCAGTTTCATCCTCTTGGCTGCTTTGCCTCCAAGGATCATTCTCTGTTGGTGCAATTTGCCAGCCTTAAAGAGTCTCATCCGCAAGTAGTAAAATGCCACACTTTTGATGAGGCTAGTGATGTGGTCCTCCTCTACAATCATCTCGTGGTCATAGAAATGATCCCGCAGAGATGGGAATAGATCAAAATATTTCTCCTTTACATATGTGAGGACGAGGTTTTGAATCTGGACATCAATGAATTTCTTGTGTGGCAAGGTCTGCATGACATCTGGGCTAGGCATCACAACCCTGAATGCTTTTTCTGTTGCCAACAAAAGCTGCACAACACCGTCGGAAGGGCATACAAGACCGCCTTGATCTCTTCTCCTCAGAAAGGAGAAACGAATATCTTCCGGAGTTTCCGCACATGTCAAGGCAGCCCTGCAATCTGAACATTTTATTTTTGGAATCAGACGTGCGCACACAAATCCTGCTGTGTAGGTCAAGCATGAGTATCTCCACTCATTATCCGGGAGTGTAAAGGTGGACTCAAGCCTGTCAACCGCAGCAGCAAACATGTCATCCTGTGAGAAATCAGGCAGGTTTTGGGGTTTTGCCGGTGCCTTCAAAAGAAAACAGTCCAACTGCAACTCCTCTGTGCCATCCAGTTGAAGGCAATTAGCATACTCGGATGCTTTCACATCATTCTGAATCATGAGTGTGCGAACTGAAGCCCGAAACTGTTGTGCAGTTGGGTTGTTATTCCACCCATTTCTTTGACGAATCTGAAATAAATGAATAAATTAATAATTTCCATTCGATAAAATACAGGTAAATTTTTCTCTAAACAATAAAATCTTCAAAAAAACTTTCTGCAAGTGATTACTATAGAGTAGAATAGATACATTTGCCTGAGCAATGGTCCAAACAGCATTCTCTTTTCAATTTCCAGATGGCAAAGAATACATGTGGCAGCCTTAATATCCACAATGAGCGTGCATGACTTCTGAATTTTGCTATCCCAAAAAGAACCTGGAGTTCAGTCCTACCCACCATAGCATCAGAGGTATAAAAAAGATTATGGACATTTTATGCTGCTTTGGTATGTTTCGAAAACACGAATCCTTACCTTTCAGAGGACTGCAAACACTAGAGCACAATTATAATTTATCTATAATCAGGATCACACTAAAAAGACAGATCTCTTCTTGTAAATAGTGCTTGGAATTTTCCCAGAATTTTGCAATTATGTTGGTTAATTAAATTATTATCAGTTTCCTCTGGTCAGCATTATTTGCAAGATCTTGTAAATGCTACTTTGTTTCTGATTATCTCTGTCTCAGCAGACTATCAGATCAACAGACTTAGTCTTTTGTCCTGTTTTACAAACTCTAGATCTATTTTTTTTAAAATATAATAGGCCTATATATCTTCATAGTTAACACTGACTGACTGAGGAACAGCTACACTATCAGTATTAAGTCTATTTCACATATGAATTTCATCCTTGCCTCTATCACCTACTGTGCTAGCTCTTCATAATGGGCCTTTTTAATTGCTTACATAGCTACCCAAAGCAAATGTAATTGTAAGCACACCTCTCTTAACTTTTTTTTCCCTCAGTTTCCTACTCATATTCATCACTGAGCATCAATTGACATCAGACATTAATGTACTGTGCCAGATGTCCGGGCTGAGAATAATAAGTTGCACAGCCAAAACAGAAGTTACGAAAGCAGTTCAAGAAACGAAATCTGATTAGCCAAACCACACTAGCTGTTCTGTTATCAATACCGTTATATAGCATTAGCAGACAGTGATGCTGACTGCTGTACTTGGGTCAATGACGCCACGCTATTGACTGCTAGCGGTACGCGAGCCTGTTCCTCATTAAATTTGCAATAAACTAACACAAACTTTTGACAAACAACATCAGAAAGCCATTCTCATATAATATAGATCTAGTCTATATAAAAAATGTTGCCAGGCCCATTGTATTCGGTTAATTGCACCCACATAAATCTAGATCTAGATTAGATCATAGCGGTCAATGACGCGCTGCTACTGCTGGCAGAACGAGAGCCTGTTCCTCACTAACTTTGCAACAAACAGACTAAAACTCTTGGTAAACAAGATAATAAAACCAATCAAATAAATATCTTGTGATTCCTTACCTTTCAAATTGTCAGCTGGAGTTTGCAGTCGATCTTGAAACAATAACGATGTCAAAAAAAAACGAAAGTGAAACTGCACAGGAAGAGTACGCCGTCTGCTGTTTATCAGTCTTAAACAATGGCGGCCGGACTTCCTGGGAAGCGTCGGTTTCCTTTCCACCGACCAATGAGGGTCGGCGATCTAGTGTACTATATCTATGGCGCAGACAGCTTAAATCTGCAGATCGGATGTGTATAATTATTATATTTTTATATCCAGTAATCGGCATTGACTGTCTATCCAAAACACGATTTCAGGCCAGAGAACGGACTCTGCCATATTTTGCTATAATGTCAACTAACCAGCACAGACATCGGTGTATGTCATAGCTGCTGATAAGAGAGGGCTGGGGTATGTAACCAGCGCGAGGATTTCACTTCCTTCTTGATAGGATAAGATAAAACAGGTTAGAAGGCTCAGCTAATATCAGTGGGGTATGGGCCAGATTCAATGCTACAATGTCAATTTTATTTCAATCTGCATCACGATAGATGAGATCATTTGACGTGAATATGACTTTCGCAAGCGGAGTTGCCTTGGCTTCAGGTAATTTGAACTACCGGACTTGGAGTGAAACTTACTTTCAAAAAAAAAAAAAATATATATATTTACAGCAAAAAAGAAAACAAACGAATGAAACAGAAAATATCACTTACAATTTCATTCTTATTTCGTCATTGTCTAAATGGGAAGGTCAAGCCCATAATAGAATTTTCTTCTGAATGTCAAATTAAAAAAAAAAAAGTTTTTAATTCGAACGAAATAGAAGTCCGAGACGATGCATTATTTCAAACTGGTCGGCCTATTGTTTCAATTTTCTACCCATTTTTTTTTTTACACAGAAATGTTCATTACACTTAAGTTTGTTGGTTTTCTGGAAATGTTTTGTAAGGAGATCGTGTAGAACAGTGGTTCTCAACCTTTTTCAGGCGATCGCCCCCTTGGGCCCCACATTTTCAGTCATCGCCCCCCCCCGCCCACTTTACCCCCACCCTAACATGCAACCAAGGGTGCACAGATTAGACATAGATTATGTTAAGGTTCTCAAACCTTTTTTAAACGGCCCTTGATTCACTGATCATTGAGATATAAACAAAAGTAGAAAATATCCTTCATCAAATGCATCAACAATTGGCTGTTCCTGGTTCCTAAAACCCATGTACATGTAATGTTAACATGTCGGTGACTTTGCCGCGGTTGGTGTGCTATGGTCAGCTATGTAGTAGTATCTGTGTTTATGAGAAGCAAACGCAGATCGCTATCCCACACATCTGAAGCCTTCTTCTCTGATTTTGCGATGCCTTGACGATGGACTCGATCCCTTTTCTGGAGTATAGAAAAGCATAGGGAAAAGGTCACTAGAGGGAGAAGGAACGTCCTTCGAGAGGGAAGAATAGAGATATAGTCTGGTGTTTTATCTGGAAAAATTTGTAGCAGTCTTGTTTGAAAATGAATTGACCCTCGATGAGGTGCTGAAAATCTAGCAATCCTTCTTGCAAACGCCTGGGCGCCGACGTGCATCGTCACCGTTAGGGTTCATAGTCCACCCAGGCACATATAGATCTCGGAGGTCTTAACTCGCCTTTGCGTGGCTTTGCCAAGTTAAGGGAGGTGAATGATTCGCCCCCGTTTCCATAAATCCAGCTGGACGGACAAAGACAGCAGGATAATATATTTTACCTTAACTAGATTGTCTTGTCAAAGTTCACTTCATTAAAACTGGCAAAATTTTTTACATGCACGCAGTTTCTGTATTCTCTCTCCAGGCTGTCATGCTGAGTCGCACTGCTTAAAGAAACGAAAACTGCCGCACTGATCCAAACAGCTCCAGAAAACGTCGAAGTCAGTTATTTATTAACAAGCTGCGGACCTAGAGACGAAGTTGCTCAGTCTTTCAGCGTTCTCAATATGGAAGACAAAGAAAGTCAGAAACCTCTATTTTTATGAAGTCTACAAAACCCTGATACCTTCCAATCATTGATGGGTGTTCCATCTGTTGCAAACTGAAATTATATTGGTCATCGCATGGCTTTCTCTCTAAAGCAATCCTCCACCGACTATCATTTAGGACATAGCAAGTTTTACCTGCGCCCGTGCAGATGCGGGGCCCTCTTGCAGAAGAGGGACAGCAAAGAATACATCTGACGTGATACTGCGTGTCGTAAGAGGCGACTAAAGGTGCAAAGGTCCTGGTCTCCCGAGAAGAGCCAGTTGGCGGTGGGCCAACTACCCACCCTGTAAAAATAAACCAGTTACAGAAACACAAGCAAATACTTTAAATCAGTCTTTTATCTTGGGAGAAGGGGGAGCATCTGCACCTGTAGATTCAATGAAGGACAATGGACAAAGCCGAAAGGACTCCACTGGCCTGACTGCTCCTTCATCAAATAAGTCACTCCGGATTGCGTCGTGGAATGTCCGCTCCATGTATGAAGCAGGAAAGAGTGCCCAGGTTACAATGGAGATGAGGCGATACAGACTGCACATACTTGGAGTTAGCGAGACCCGCTGGATACAGTCCGGACTGAAACAACTTAATTCTGGGGAAAAGATTTTGTATTCTGGAAGGGAGGACAAAAAGCATACAGAAGGAGTAGCGATCATCTTGAGCAAGCACGCCCAGAGGTCACTGAGGGGATGGGAACCCTACGGAAGGAGAATTATATTGGCATCATTTACTACAAAGAACAAGAACATCAACATGAACATTGTGCAGATATACGCCCCAACAAATGAAGCAACCGATGAGGACAAGGACGATTTCTACAACCAGCTTCAGGAAATAGTTGACACATTGCCAAGAAAAGATGTGAACATTATAATGGGAGACGCCAACGCCAAGATAGGACAGGACAATACAGGGTATGAGGACATTATGGGGTGCAATGGTTTGGGACAAATGAATGAGAATGGAGAGCGGTTTGCAAGTTTCTGCGCATTTAACAGTTATGTGATTGGAGGTTCAGTATTCCCACACAAGAGGATCCATAAGGCCACTTGGATTTCACCGGATGGAGTAACTGAAAACCAGATTGACCACTTTTGCATCACCCGACGATTCAGACGCTCACTGGAGGATGTCATAGTACAGAGAGGAGCTGATGTTGGATCTGACCATCACATGCTGCTGGCAAGACTCAAACTCCGCCTCAAGAAACAAGGTACCAGAGCAGGAACAAAGAGGAGAAAGTTTCAAGTGAGCCTTCTGGATGGAGACAAGAAGGAAGAGTTCCAGCTGACACTGAGGAATAGATTCAAACCCCTTGTTGACCTCGAAGAGACAGTAGATTTGGAGACTCACTGGGCTAAGGTAAAAGGAGTATTTACATCGACATGCCAGGATGTTCTTGGGGAAAAGAAAGTGGAACACAAGGAATGGATCAGTCAAAATTCACTGGACTTGATAAGGATAAGAAGAGACCTAAAAGAACAGGTAAATGCAAGTCGTACAAGAAGCTCAAGAGTTGGTAACCAGGAAGAGTACCGAGCATCAGCTAAAGAGGTCAAAAAATCAATTAAAAAAGACAAAGAGGAGTTCATAGGAATGTTAGCAGAGAAAGCAGAGAAGGCAGCAACAGCAGGACACATGAGGATCCTCTACCAGACTACAAAGACTCTTGCTGGAAAATATGGAAAACCTGAAGTTCCTGTCAAGGATTACAACAGGAAGGCTATTTTTGGAAAGGAAGCTCAGGCAAAAAGATGGATAGAACATTTTAACAGCCTCTTGAACAGACCTCCACCAAGCAACCCACCCGACATTCTACCCGCAAGAAATGATTTACCGATCAGTTGCGACCCTCCGACTAAAGCAGAGATTAATGATGCCATAAAGCAGTTAAATCGAGGCAAGGCAGCTGGACCAGATCAGATCCCACCAGAGGCGCTGAAGGCAGATGCTGCTGGGGCTGCAGAGGGTCTGCACTCGCTATTCTCGAGGATTTGGATCGGAGGCAAGTTTCCAAAGGACTGGAAGGAAGGACACCTCGTGAAGCTTCCAAAAAAAGGGGACCTCAGCAATTGTAGTAACTACAGAGGAATCACACTTCTCTCCATCCCAGGAAAGGTTTTCAACCGGATTATTCTCAAGCGAATACAGAATGCAACAGACCCAAAACTTCGTGAGGAGCAAGCTGGTTTCAGGAGTAATCGATCAACCACCGACCAGATCGCCACGCTGAGAATCATAGTAGAGCAGTCGCTAGAGTGGAACTCCCAACTGATAGGGAACTTCCTTGACTACGAGAAGGCCTTTGATAGCATCGATAGAGAAACACTGTGGAGAATATTGAGACATTATGGAATCCCAGAGAAGATGGTGAACCTTATCAAGAGCATGTACGAGGGGACAAGTTGCAGAGTCGTACACGATGGCGAGCTTACTGACAGCTTTGATATCAAGACTGGTGTTAGGCAGGGTTGTTTGCTGTCCCCATTTCTGTTTGTCCTGGTGATTGATTGGCTTATGAAAGAAACCACCAGTGGAGGAAGAAATGGCATACAATGGACCCCATGGACACAGCTGGACGATCTAGATTTTGCAGATGACTTGGCACTATTGTCGCACACACACGACCAGATGCAAGCAAAGACTACAGCTCTAAACAAAATTTCAGAATCTATTGGATTGAGGATACATCCTGCGAAGTCGAAGGTCCTAAAAATTGTTGCACCCCCAAGCGCACAAGTCAGAGTAGGAGATCAACCACTGGAAGATGTAGAGTCCTTCTGCTATCTTGGTAGTATCATTGACAATAAGGGAGGAACAGAGGCAGAAGTCAAAGCACGAATTGGAAAGGCACAGGCAGCTTTTACGTCCTTAAGCAAGATTTGGAGAACCAAGGATATATCTCTAAAAACAAAGCTGAGGATATTCAACTCGAACGTGAAGTCAGTCCTGTTGTATGGATGTGAGACTTGGAATGCATCCCAGGCCTGCATAAAGAGAATCCAAGTTTTCATCAACAGATGTTTGAGGAAGCTACTTAAGATCAGATGGACAGACAAGGTCAGCAATGAAATTGTATGGAAAAGAACAAGACAGAGCCCAGTCAGAGAGGAAATTGGTAGGAGGCGATGGAGATGGATCGGCCACACTCTCAGGAGGCCAGGAAACAGCATCACGAAGAAGGTATTGGATTGGAATCCCCAGGGCAAGAGATCAAGAGGAAGGCCGCGCGGAACGTGGAGAAGAGCCAGAGAAAATGATGTGCAACGAAGCGGAAAGACTTGGATTAATGTAAAGAGACTGGCCCATGATAGAGAGGGATGGAAAGTGTTTGTTGGTGGCCTATACCCTGATCCAGGGTGAGAAAGGCAATGATGATGATGATGAAGTTTTACCTGAACGCCTACGCGGCGTCTTACACCAATTTTGATTGACTACCTGACAGGGGCCATAACTCATGTAAAATTTGACTTACCAGTTTCGATAAAACACTGCAATTTATTGAATGGTTAAGGAAATTGAACAGCATGTACTTTACATGATTTTTTTTTTAACATTGGGCATAGATAATATGGCTCTGCACTAAAACAAATTATTGTCAAGATTTGTGCCAAACTGTAATCCCTAGAGGAAAATATTAATTCGCCCCCTCACGTTTTCGCCCCCATATCGCCCCCTTTGTCGTTTTCGCCCCTTCCCCTCCCCCCAGACTCAAAATCGCCCTAGGGGGCAATATCGCCCAAGTTGAGAACCACTGGTGTAGAATAACAGGAGAGCCGAAAGACTGAATGAGAAAATCATGGTGCAAATCTCGTACTGTCTGGGCAAATTCGTACTGCTGGTTGATATTTTTGACACACAATGGAGAAGGCCTGTAGAAGCAGTGTGTAGTGTGTAACTCAGTTCAGTCAAAAACTGGAACTAGAACCTTGTCATTCTAAGGAATGTAATCTTATGTTTTCCTGTGCCTCATTTGTGTAGGGAGCTTTACTATTTATTACATATTTGACAGCAGTTGAAGAAAACTGAAACAATGGATCGTTCGATGCCCCAGAAAGAAGAAATGAAACGAGAGGGAAAGAGAAATCTATTCCCAGCCCCTTTCCCAAGACTTACTATAGCAAGTGAAAAATACTTAAACGACATTGGCCTCATTCTTTTTTTCCGTCCAAAATGTCAATGTAGAAACACATGGAAGTAAAACTTGTCTTAGACAGCAGCAACTTCCTTTTCTGAACGTATACGAGTAATACTTTCTACCCTTGATTTCTTGGAGTTTCCTTGCTAAACACACACACACACACACACACACACACACACACTCATACAGACACACAAAAGAGGGTAAACAATATAATAATTAATATGGATAAACACAAAAACGTACAGTAAATAGCTTACAGTTACAGGCACAACAATCTACATGGTAGAAATACAAGAAAAACACCTATGACATGACTGTCACTTTCTTCTACTTTCCCGTTAATAACGAATAAAATATATATTCCACCAACTACTCCTCCTTCCTCCACCCCCAATTTGATTATGTGGACCATTGTTACGAATGGATTTACTTGTTATTATCGATGGTGTTATAATGTTGTGTATGTGTTTGTTCGACTGCATATTTCTAATTGAGAGGTATTAAGTTTAACCCTAGCTTCCATATCATCCCAATTACTAAGAAACAAAATGGATTAAATTCAACAATAGGGCCTGCAGGGCCACATTTTATTTACGTTAAGTTCACTAACAATTTCGACTAGAGATCTAATATGTAGTAATGATAAATATCAGCAGCATCAATTTCATAATCAATAATACTTCATTACAAGTCTAGCTCTAGGGTTTCCTATAAAATCATTTAACTTCTGTTCTCGCTAATTATCTAAATAATAATTATAGATCTAAGATCTGGTCTGCTTCCTGCTATAGTCTCTGGAGACATAAGGTCATCTCAGATATTTAGATTCAAATTTATAGGTCTAGGTCTCGCCCGTCGAAGTGACGTCGGCACAGTTAAATGTAATTCAAGGATGGGCTGGTAACTCCCAGCCTCACCCAAACAATTCAATCACAGTTATATAATTCACACATTAATATTAGTTGCTGTTCTAGGAATCACAGCTAGAGTCTAGATATATATATATTGCATCTTGCATTCTCCGGTAGATCCATCATTCTCCTATCGGATAAAAGTCATGTCCTTCGCCTCCTTATTGTGGATGTCATCAATAGACAAATTACTCACGACTGCCCTGGCGCTAGGCCAGGGAACAGGGACAAAAGCATTGTGGATCTCAAATCAGCTATGGATAGATGACTAGATCTTCATCCAGACATACTGTACGTTATAACAACAATCCTCTCTAGTGGGACTTCACTGATCCTTTCACAGCGGCCGGGCTGTCTAGAATGAAACAAGAAGTACTGCCCGCACGGTTTGCACTGCATCACGATTCCTACGCTAGCCCTCATTGGTTAGCCCTTTAACGCTCATTAAGGGAGCGAAAACATAATCCCCTCTTCAAATTAAAACTGGGGCGCTAATATTTTATCTAAACCCCAACGGATTTTATTTAACTCTTTACTAGTTACTACTATACATGTTTACTTTTACTTTTCTTATTATTATCAATATATGAAGATTTCTGTACTTGGTTGTTAACTTCCTATAGGCTAATTTGATAAAAGTTAAAAATTGATATAGCAGACGACAATTCTTTAAGGCCACTCTAATAGATATTTTTGGTTTTTCAGTAAAAGTGGGTTTCACTCTGAGGCCAACGTATTTAATCTCGATATGCGGTGGCATTCACTCTTAGGCCAATTTAATCTTGATATGCGGTTAGGCCAACATACTTGATCTTGATATCCCACTCTAGGTTGTATTAATTAGGTTATTTCCCTTTGACCACATTAGATTCTGACAACCATGGCTCTACGGCTTGTTGTTGTTAGTGTTGTTGTTGTAGTTGTTGTTGTTGTTGTTGTTGCTGTAGTTGTTGTTGTTGCTGTAGTAGTAGTTGTTGTTGTTGTTGTTGTTGTTGTTGTTGTAGTTGTTGTTGCACCAGTTGTTGTTGTTGTTTTAATGATTGTTACTGAAGTTGTTCCAAAAAAAACAAATTGTTTCATTATTATTCACTGTGTTGAAACAAATAAAGAAACAAATGGCATCATTGTTCTTGTCATTGCAGGTCACCAGCCTCTACACAGTTGCTCTCATTAGTGGGGGTACTTAGGCTGCCGGTCCAAGTCTTTATGAGATGTCTTTTTGGTTAGGGGCGGGGGGGGGGGGGATTACAGAGTCTTACGTTTCTGAGTCATCAAACCAGTACCTGGCGTGTCTGACTGTCCTGGATGATGTTTAAAGAGAGCTAATTTAATTTTTGTAACCTGGGAGAGAATTTTACTTCCTGGTTGATGGAAAAATAAGTTAGAACGGGTGATGTGTGTCACAAAAGCTTTCGTGAGAAGAAAGACGTGTCAGGTTGTACACTAGGTAAGTAAGAAATTTTATTTTACTTTATTTTTCATTTGTCACCAATTAAATACTGTTTGGAAATACTGAGACTATCACAGATGGGCTATACTGCCCTTTCATAAAAAAAAACACCTTAAATGACGAAAGCAAAACTTTACAGGAGATACAAAAAACATTTCGCTCTAAACTTTGTTCAGTTTCCACTTTGTGGTATTCAAAAGGACCTTAGTCGTACATAATTATATTCCAGTTAGAAAGATAAGGCACAATTCATTATATAAAATGATGTTAAAAGTGAAATTGACCTTGCTTGACATATACGGTCTTTTCCCGTAACACGACAGTATACTGAAATGATACTTCAATGTCCGTTACCTTAAGTGTGGTTTGGATTTTCTCTTTCGTCTTTAGTGGAACAGATGAAAGTGCCCGTAATTTTAGTTTTCTACGACAATTGTGTTTACAGTTACAGTCGTCAGGGTTTCTTATTTTCTACAGTGTTTCGTAAATCTGTGGAATAACAACTCTCAGAGAGGTGAAAGTGTGAATTGTTGGGTGTAGCTTGTATTAGCTGGGCAAATATTCCTACATACATTCAAGTGATTGGCGGTTAATGTCATTTGATTTTCTTACCCAAGTTGATAAGTTAATGCTGACAGTATAATGGATCTCAAGTGCCGGAAAAGTTGTTTGACGGGGTTTTTCGTTCTGTAAAGATCTCCTACAGACTCGCAATTGTAGAATGTGCGACCTATCTCGTCAAATCGGTTATCAGGTCGGATATTCGTCGTATGGAATCGAGTCATACTAATTTAGTCATTTTATTCAGGAAAACTGGGTTGTACCACAACGCAAAGAGAAGAGATCTCGAGGAATATTGATCAATCAAAACCTTAATGTCGACGGAAATCACTCTTTGCCGTTAAAAGTGTCAATTTTCCCGCTTCGCGACCAGCCGGGTCAAATGTCAGAATATCACTTAATGTTTTCACAGGATGGCACTGGAGAACATAATGAAAGGATTAATTCCCTTTGTGGCCATCTTGGTTGGTGCAGCTGGCGAAAAGTCAACAGTGAACTTGACTATATCAGTGAGCGGTTCACAATCCTCCAGAAATGTGCAATTCACCGAAGAACTGTTTAAACAGTGAGTACAGCTAGTATATTTAATGTCACTTCCTCATTTAATATTAATGTTTCTCCTGAAAAGTTAAATGAGATGTATATATTGTGGTTGTAACATACTAGACCACTCGTTCATGCTTTCGTTTTCTTTGATTGTTTCCTTAAATCGGTGTTCTCTTCTCGTAAAAATCTGCCGTAGTTTCGTCTTATGAAGATTTTTTTTTCTTGCTTAGTTGTAATCTTTGTCAGTCTTCGATCTACATCAACAACATCCTTGTTCTACCCTCGTTGGCTGACTTGAAGACATAACAGGTCACAAGATCTATTTAAATATTTTAGTTTAAGTTTTAATTGGTGTAAAAGCATTGCCTATATTATACCTCGTAAGATTTGTCTGAGGATTTGCCTTGAAAGACAAAGAAAAAAAAAATGCCGACGTTAAATCCACATATCATTGAAGGATTCTTCGGGCGGTTTGTGACCCTCTAAAAAGATCTGATCCAGCAAAAGCACCACAACACTTTTGAGTGTGATATTTTTAGGGTTCCATAAAAAAAAATGGGGGTGAAACCTTGCAGTAATATCGTTATGAATAATCTTCCTGGTCTGACTGAAAAAGAAAGAAAACGGCGTTTTTAAGGATGACAAGAAATCAAACCAAACGATAAACGTGTAAATGAACGTCATGTCTGTTGTAATTGTCCCTTCACCTCCTCACCGCACCTATTTTAACAAAAACACCTGTCGGTATTATATGACGATTTGTTTGTTGTCAGGTTATCAGACATCATTCCGACTATCTGGCTAATATTTTGTGAATATGTCACCATTTGTTTTCTCTTTAATTGTTTATTTTTTGCAGATTTCACCAATGTATGTGTACAGACACAACTATCAATTGTACCGCCACATTTTCATCCCAAGATCTACAAGTAGAAAGTATCAGAAATACAACACTGTCGCCAGGTGACATGGGCAAGGCGTCATCATTTAGTTGCGGAATCGACAATGAGCAGGATGGTATACTGCAGTGCACGCGATTGCAATATTGTAACACTGCCGTTCTATTTCTTTCTACATCATACTACTTACCGAGCGCTGATTCGTGCACATTTAGTTGTGTAGGAATTCTTTGGAAAGATGGGACAGAGAGTCTCAATACCAGCACTGATCATGGATTTATAGAATTTAACCAGTGCAATGACTATTGCTCCAAAACTGGTGGGACATCTGTAACTTCCACCCACAGAAAGTCAATATCAACGACGACAACAACAACAACTTCTACGACGGCAGCGCTGACAAAGACAAATACAAAATTTACAGTCTCAGATAATTCCAGTCATACGACGACTCCAGAGACCAGTGCAAGAACGACAGATGACAACACAGATGTCATTATCGGTGTTGTAGTTGGAGTTTTGCTGGTCATTATCATAGCTGTAATTGTTGTTGTCGTCATACTGAGACGAAGACGACACTCAAACGAATCAAAGTCTGCAAATCATCGAGGTCTGGACACTGTTGAAGCTGTCAATAGCACAGTAAATGAAGAAATAGATTATCACTGTGTCAGTGACAGGGTGGTCCTGCCAAGGAAGTCGAGCACATTTCGTAACACCGTAGAGATTGATAAGAACATAAACAGTCCAGACCATTATTCTGCCACCCCTTCATCCAGCACCACTGTACGTATGTCTGCATCAACAAAAACTCCGTCCTACGACAGTAACACAGATACAGATAAATACTACAATGTAGCCAAAGCGTTGGATGATAACCTGAGTAACAACGGGACAGTTCAGATTTCCAATGGCCACTTAAACAAGGAAAATAGAAGAAAATATGATGGATGTGGATATGCTAAAGTACAAATGTCAGAAAACACATATCAAGCTACAGACAGTCAAGAAGACAGTCAAGACAAAGAGAAAACAGCCAATGATTTAAACAAAATTTTCATTGATAATTTTGAGAATATGCTGGAAAACAAAAATGACATCTCTGAGAAGAATACCGGGCAGGATATGGAGGAAAGAGATCATCAAGTTAGTGCCGGCGATGTATACGAGTATGCAGTGGTTGACAATGATGAATCTGTGAGCAATGGGCAAGTTAGGGAGAATGATAACATTGACAATAGAATATTTGAAGAGAGTACAGATGACGAGTATGGATACTCTGGAATCGATTTAAACAATGGCGGCACGGTGACCAATTTTGTCGGAGTTCAGAGCAAACAGAACAGAGAAATCAATCACGACGATTACCAATCTACAGAAAGTGTCAATCCATATGATGCTATAACCACGGAAGAACAAGAAGATCCAACAACTACACACGGGGACGGTATCACTGACAGCGATTACAATACTGTTGAAGAAAGTCAATATTCCGATCTCGGCAATAGAACTCCTAAATCTAAAAACATCTATTCAAAACTTGGCGACAACGTGAAGGAAATTACTGATCCATACAACGTTTTACTTCATGCAAAGGAAGATCCCAAGACACGAAAGCCACTCCCTGACCCCGCCTTCTCCACACCAGCGACCAATGGACAGTCGCGTTATTCCTTTGCCCATCCCTTGTGGGAGGAATCAGCCAATCCGGTTGAAGTTATCAATGTCGACCTGGGTACCAGCACTGAGCATCACGCCACAAATGACACGTCAGCACACCGAATAAACAATGAGATGTCAACAGTGGACAGAGTGGCACCGGACTATGCTGTAGTCAGTAAGAAACAAACAACCAACAGTCCATTCTCCGACACAAGACCTGAAACAGACAAAGGTCCACACTTCACACTCCAGGCCAACGACGAGGAAAGACCGAGGGCTAATGTTGTACCAGAGTATCCTGTGGTCAATGAAACACGAGCAGCCAATAAAAACAGTCGTGCTAACTTCGGGTTGGAACAGGAAAACAGTATCAATGGCAGAGATTATGATGTGGGGAAAAGCATGTGATGTGGTGATTTCTTGGAAAAATTATTCCACAACACCCAGTTGCAGTAGGAAATGTCCCGGCATTGTCTTAATAGTGCAGGCACTTTGATCGACAGCTGCTGACATAGTTATTATACAAGATTCCAGTAAATAACAATATGAAACACAACAACGATGATAATAATAGCAATAATAATAATAATAATAATAATAATAATAATAATTTATAAAATCTAACACTTAAAAGGAAAGTTAGTTCATAGGAAGTGAAAAATGGATTGATAATAATATAATTTTCAAAAATGCCTAAATATCATTTTTAAAAAGTACACACTAGAACACGCTTTAATGCGTCTGATGCCGTAGGTAGCATCATAGTCAACATTTGTGTCACAGAAACTATCACAAGGAATTTGTCACGAAAACGTTAATTTTGTCTTATTTCCCATATTGAATTTGAATACGTGTGTGCGCGCGCGTGTGTCTGTATATATACGTGTGTGCGGGGAATAAAGTCCATAAACATAGAATCACTTTACTTTTCCCATGTAGATTAATGCCATCTAAGAGGTGTTCATGTTTTCAAGAAGTCTTACCACGCTCGTATTTTCCTTTTTTGTGATTCTCCTAAATAAACTGATTTTTTTATAAACATTAATTGTATCAGTGCAGATATAGATCAGTAATTTTTCTATTTCCTTATCAGGAAATTAAAAAGTCTTTATATATTTATACTGACCAGCTATATTGTGATTATACAGAGTATCGTTACGTTTGGAATAACGTGTTGGTGTGGATCAATAACTTCAATGGATAAGGAAAGAATTATCAAATTAATAAGAAATGTGAACAGTTAGTCAGTGTAAATTTGCAATCGTTCGAGGCTCTCTCTGACCATTTCACCATCAAAAGAACGAAAGTCATCTTAAACGATAACACACGTCTTGTGTGTAAAGAATCTGAACTATTGATATGACAGGCAAGAAGTAAATTGAAACTACCACCACAGAAACTAACGCAACAAATAACCTGCCGTGTTATCCAGTAATAAGGATGTTACAAAGATACGATTGCCAGATCTGTGTAGAGAAAATGTATGTGTCAGAGGTATTTAGTGGAAGATGGAGAGAAATGGCTATTTGGTTTCTTAAATCAAATTTCGTGTCAATGTTGACTCTTGTATTTTGAATTTGTTAATGACCTCCTTTTGTATGCACATGAGAGTAGAGAGTTTCCCTTGGGATCAATAAACTGTATTCTATTTTAATACATGTAATAGTCTTGTTAGACTAATAGACGGTTTAATAGCTATGATAATAAAAAAGACTTTCTCCTGTTAACAACTATCCCAAGGCACAAATTACATAATCAGGAATTTTTAAATTTTAAAAATTTTATTTTGTATTTTGTGCACTTCTTTAATTCCATTTGGGTAATCTGCCTCAATGGCATTGTAGCCCAGTTACAACTGGAGCAGACACGTCGTCGCCACAGAGCAATGCTCACCGTGGTTTTTTTTAGAGCTTTAAAACGTGGATCAGTCAAAGATGCCACGAACATTTTAATAGTGAAATAAAGGATTGATCTCTTTTCGGCTATGAAGGTTGTTTTTTTTTAAAGCTCTACTTTCTATCCAACTCCAAGTACCTTGCGGTAGTGCACTTTGCTGACCTTTTTTAATTCAATTTTGTGATCATAGCAAATTTTTTGCAACCAATTACTGCAACTGATATTGTGTGATTACTGTTATAGTAGATCTTAATCACAGAATCAAGCCAGATATATTAACTTGATTATCTTAATCATAACTTCTTTCATGATGTCAATTTTCATTTTTGTTAACTTTTATTATGAACTGTTTTTAAATTTCTTTTTGGTGAATGCACTGGCGTATTTAATTACTTTTTCCATTTTTTTCTCTTTTAGTAATTTGAAAAGAAATGGCAACTGAAGTTTGGATAAAACCATATATTACAAGACAAATGGAGACAGATTGTCATAGATTGTAGCTTCCAAAATAAGAATGTAAAAATTATCGTTGGCCATATCTTGACACCGCGGGTGTGTTCACACAACCACACATGACATGACATCTGGAGCTGTGTTTTACATCAGCAAATCAGTCAGTTTTTCCTATATATCACTTTGGAGTGACATCATATATAATATTATATTGTAATTATAAAGAAACATCATTAAAGCAGACGTATCATTAGATCTAAATCTATTAGATCTACCGCTTACAGCTACAAGACCGGCATGCACTCGAAGTATGTTATCTGACACTTCACACCAAAGCCAATATTAGCCTCTTTTTACTACTGTCACAATTCAAAATTAAAAAGCATTTCAATAACAACAAAAGTGAAAACATGTATAAATCATTTTGGTCATACCTCATATACCTAGATCTAGATCTAGGCTTTTGTTTAAAAAAGCATTAAGCATTCAGCAATATGCCTTCACCGACCTGGGATCGAACCCGTTATCTTCGGCATGAGAGGTGAGCACCTTGCCTCCAGACGAACGTGTCCCCCGTATGATATGGATTTAAAATCAGTATAAACTGTGAAACAACTTGATAGTGTCACAAGTAATTTAAAACAAGTGTCAACGTGCGCATTCGTCACACTTCTTCTACTTATTGAAAGAGAAATAAAGGACCAACGATGCCACCTAGGCCTTAATAATGTTTGTCTTGCCGTGTTGGATGTTCCACAAGAGCAGGAAACAGTTTCAGGTGGCGGCGCCGAAACGTCCCGACAACACTGAAAAGCTCGCCGCGCGTGACATGTTCTTGACGAACCTGATCGAAAGAAGATTTTTTTTTTCACGTAACCTGGGTTCTTGTTTGCACGAAGTCTACTCTTTGCACAACTGAGAAATTCGACGTTAAACGTTTGCGGCTTTAGTATTATGATAAGTAGAATAAATCGGAACTGTGAAATAGCTTGATAGGTGCCACAGCGCATTTTAAACAAATGTCAAGGTGTGCATTTGTTATGCCTCTTCTACTTTACTAAAAGATCTGCAGTATTTCAGAAAATGGAGAAAGAACAAACAAGAACTTTTTTCCTGCTCGTGTCGAGACCAAATACGACAAGACAAACATTAAAGCCTAGATTACAAAGTTGATCACCTTTTCTTTCATTTCCCTTTTCGCCCCGTGTGCTGTGCAAATTGAAGACAATCACACTTTACTGGAGTTCGAGCATGATGTCACGAGCGAGTGAGCGAGGATCAGTAGTTACGAGAAGAGGGTTAGAATAAAGTTAACCCACGGGCCACGGGTAAGGGAAAGCGGGCATGTTGTGAGTGGTGGGGGTCTGAATGAGGCGAGAGCGCTGTATTACTATCACTGCACACTAAGACGTCCAAGAAAGCGGACGCAGGAGAAAGCCCCAGAGGGCGAACATAAGGAGAGCAGTCGGAAGACTTGGGAGTAGTGTTTTTCCAGTGATGACTGGTAGGTGAAACGATGATTGATAATAGTTATGATTGATGTATTATATTCGTCTATGACCATGATGTAAATAAGTATATGTGAGGAATGTGGAAGTCCTTGATACTGTATATAGCAATGTGCGCCATGAGCGATAGATGAAAGTTGAGTTCATGGATTTGTAGCGAGAGTGAGTATTGTGTACTACGGTGGAGGTGTGTTACCGTAAGATGTTTGGTGAGTGAAATGTGAACTATTGTGTGTACGCTTCATGAGTTGTAATGAGGGGTGAAGTGATTAGAAATGGTATGGTATTATACCAATGTAATGTTATTCTTGTAGGTGCCGGGGTCGGGCCGAAGAGCGCCGCCTACGGTGAGCACAGGGGATAGGCCAGCATAGGGCCGGAGGCCACACATAGGCCAGGAAGGAAGCTGTCGGTGCAGGACAGTAGAGGCACATGAGTCGTGGCAGTCTGGCCACCGACAGGGGCGTATATATGATCGTAAATGTGCTATTGAAATGCTAATGTGCTATTGCCATGTTGATGTGCTATTGAAATGCTAATGTGCTATTGCCATGTTGATGTGCTATTGAAATGCTAATGTGCTATTGCCATGTTGATGTGCTATTGAAATGCTAATGTGCTATTGCCATGTTGATGTGCTATTGGAATGCTAATGTGTTATGGCAATAGGAAGGGGCTATTGAGAGACTGCGGTGCCAGTGAAATGTTAATGTGCTATTAAGACCCTGAGAGGAGAGGCTGAGGCCGAAGTGTCTTTAGAAAGTAACTACCGGGTTGTGGACCCGAGGAAGAGTGCATGTGGGAATAAGGCCGTTGGACGGTAGTAAATTCAATAATATAGTGTATGTAATTGCACTTTTATCTGTATCTTTATGTATAATAAATGTGTGAGTCTGATGGGTTGTTCTGTTAAGTGTTATACTTGTTCGTTCGTGATTGTTGTCTTGTTATAATTATTACATCTCCCAGTCTGGGATTTCTGACACATGAAATAAAATATTTTCATGATTTTTCTGGAATTGTCTGCCACATAATGCACACGTCGGGCCAGTGGGTGGCTGGAAAGAAGAGCTTAGCTCTCACCCTGCGCGCTACCCGTGAAGCCAGCTGCACGGTCAGTGACTTTACTCACGGACAATCTTATCTGGGGTCACTGACCCGTGCCGCTAGACGATGACCGCATACGCTGTCCACGTGGTTCGGTTTTTATTGATCGGTATGAAAACATTCGCTGCTATGCCTTATCACGCTTTATAATGAATTAACCAGCAAAAGCTTAGTCTGTCAGTCTCTAACCAATGATCTGACTTATGATTCCAAACTGACAGCTGTAGTTTTCGTGAGAACGAAGCATGATAACTAGCCACGCCCTCCCAAGCCCTACACAAATGGTTTCATCCTGATTGACACATACTAATAAACCAATGTGGGCATTCGGGGCAAAGATTATTTCAGAGCTTGTTTCTGATTGGTTCTTAGATACAGACAACTCCAGATGGTGGTCAGCTTGTGAGAAAATGAGATAATATTGCAAATTTGTTGAGCAACAGTTCGCATGTCGATGTTACCTCTTTTGAAAGTGTGGGGAGAGCCTTTGAAAGCTTAGTCTTTGTGATTCCGACCAGTGATTCATTGGTTAACATGTCCATGTCACAATGCGTTTGATTTAGAAGAGATACAGTGAACAATAACACGGTGGTTACGTCTCAAAAAGGTCAGTGACCCGACGCGTGAAAATACGGCTTGCGCGTGGCGCGGTCAGCTTGACCTTTCCGTCTTTTGCCGCCCGTGCGGCGTGAGCGTTTGCGAGTCAATACCGACAATTGCCGCCCCGCGCAGGGTGGAGGCTACTGCTCGTGCTTTCCGCGCTGCCGCTTTGCTTTCAGCGGATGCCTTGCTACATTGTTCAGATGACTTTGCCGATCTCCGATGAAAAAAAAAACACAAAAAACAAACAACTAAATGCATGCATCGGCGTCTACAAATGGGGCTTACATGCATCTTAATCCCAAAACAAGAGACACCAAAGTTGCGTAACTGATATAATTATGTCTGAGAAAATTCATACATTTACGACCAGGAAGATTGCGTAATATCCGACAAATGTATATAGATAAAATGCTAAATCCACTACTGTTTTCCCTACAGCATTATTTCATAAAACTATAATGTATCATCACTATACATGGCCATGATAGCCTCATACTTGTAATTGACGATCACAGTTCTACAAGGTGGTTTGGTTACACAGAGCTAAAAGTGAGATGTTTGAGCAAACATTTTTTTTTCCTGCAAAATTAATATTGACTGTGTAATCTTCAGCTCGAACAGTCCTCTGTTAATGTGCATTACACAGAAGACATTATACTTGCCGGATCTTTAGACACGATCACATGTATGCAGTTTATTTTGGAGTCAATCTGCAAACTGCGGCACAAAGAAGCCTTATCTAGAAGAAGCACATTGAATTTAGAGTACAAGGTAAGTAACTGTTTTACCCAGTTAGTATCTTTTCTTCTTATTTAAAAAAAAATACAAGAGGAAAGGGGGTGGGGGGGGGGGGGGGAGAAGTACTTCACTTTGGTACAATTTGGTAACTTTTTTTTTTCCTCAACGCCGCCTCCTGAGTAACAGTTTCAAAAATAATAAAACTATTTTCTTAGACGTCAAATAATCTAACCCAACCGTGTTTGTATCGACCTACTAGGTTTATCAAAGTTCAAGGGAAATATTTTTTTTTTAATTGTAAAAATAGAAAAACTTTGATGTCTTTTTGTGTCCCCATTTAATAAGCCCACCGCAGTTGGAGACTGTATTGGACAAGCCCCCAGTTGGTACCTCGTGTCCTGCGCTGCGGAGCATGAGTTCTGAAGCAAGATTGCAGATTATAATGGGCACTTGTCTAGATCAGGGAGGGAGAGGGTGGGAAGACGGGTTTATCCCGGGTAATGCCGGGTACCTTATGTAGTAGCTAAAACTTCACTGACATTTTCATTCTCACAAAATCCCTGTGAAGCCACATCCATTTTCCAAATCTAAACTAGAATCATTTTCTTCTGAATGACATCCAAAGAACTAAAAACTATTGACATTTAGTGACCTGAACAATTTAAAAACATTTGAAGTTGTACAATTTCAAACTGCACTTGTTTGCGATCCTTACCCTTTTTACTTAATATATTTTAAAAAGCTTGTGGGTGTTCTTACTGCTCAGGAGATATTTTGCTGGAAAACTGAGTTAAAATAATATCTTTTAGCACAATTAAAGTCCGAATCGTGGTAGGCCTACTGACATCGTAGTCCCTGGGCAAATACCTATTCAGTACAATTAACAAACTGGTTGAAATTAATTAACTTAAGTTGCTTACCTTCACACTGATCTGTTTAATGTTGATTATGTAGAAACGACAAGCACCAAGACACTCGTGTGGTGTGATAAGGGTTCTCGTGTTCAGGAGATGACGTCTGGTCTGAGTCCTTCACGACTTTCATAATCATTTTTTTTTTCAATATATCACTGATTATTAGTCTGATGAAATGTTTAACTTTCACCTGACATGTTCACAGGATGGCACCGGAGATTATAATGAGAGGGTTACTTCCCTTTATGGCCATCGTGCTTGGCGCAGCTGGCCAACAGTCGACAGTGTACATTACCATACCAGATTCTTGGTCACCAACCAATTTCACAGAAGTAAAATTCTCTGAAGAATTATTTCAACAGTAAGTATAACTAAAATATTCCTTCTCAAAACCAGGTTTGAAATCGGTATCATCATGAATGTAACATTCAAGCTGACTATGACATATTTTTCTTTGGGAAAGAAAACGTCAACACCAACAAACGAACCATTACACGCCAATCCACTTTTCGCTGCAAATCAAATTTCAGAAAATACTAGACAGATGTCTCATGAAAACATGATGAATGTCATAAATTCATAGTGCTGGCAGGATATTCAATGATTGAACAGAAGTTTCTTAGTAGGCTATAGAGATTGGGGCAATGGCATCGTTTGAGCCACAGCTCTCATCTTCGTGAAGAGTGACCAAAAATGTAAATCATAAACGAGAATTGTACATTCACCAAAGTCATAACACTGCACATTTGCCTAAGTCATTTTTACAATGTTTTCAGACAGTCTGAAAAAGTATCATGGTTTTGCAAATATTGTGACTTGCCCAAAAGATGTATCATATCAAAATTCAGACTTTTTAGGCTCGATACAAAACTTCATGCTTTTCAGGAAACAAAACAAACTAAACTTATATCATCTGGGACGTTCGGCCCTACCTCAAAAGTATAAAAAACATGACAGAGGCAATAGTGTTACGTCTGTGACGTTATATCCCTTCACTCTCCTCCTCCCCTCCCCAACAAACACACACACGCACACAAATGAATTAATTTTAAGAAACGTAAAGTCGGAGAACAATAATAATTTAGATAAAGACACAAGGTATTGTAAGTCTGTTAATTGCTTAAGTCATCCCCTTCTTGTCCACCTCACCTCCGCCCCCCACTCCCACCCCCTCCCAACCCTCAAAACCCCAGCTTTTCCCAGAGGACGGATTCATTCATTCATTCATTCATTCATTCATTCATTTATTCCACTTTGGCTACTGATAAAAAAACATGTCTCGTTGGAGGCAATAATAAATAAAGATAGCACTACTTTTTACTTGTAAGACAATCTGTAGTTTTGTTGTAGTTATGGTTGTTGTTGTTGTTGTTTTGTGGTCGGTTAACTTTTCATCAGTGAGTGAAACAACATTCCACTGGTGCCACTCTTTG
This sequence comes from Onchidella celtica, assembly GCA_963931925.1. Taxonomy (NCBI): domain Eukaryota; kingdom Metazoa; phylum Mollusca; class Gastropoda; order Systellommatophora; family Onchidiidae; genus Onchidella; species Onchidella celtica. The sequence goes on along the minus strand of OZ007583.1, from coordinate 4,691,682 downwards.
TCTCTTACAGATTTCACCTGTGTCTGTGTGATGATACAACCGAAGTTTGTGCGGTAAGAATTCCACTAAAAAATCGTCGCATGGTGCAGAGCATATCCAACACTACACTATCGGCAAATTACACGGCCAGTTCCTCACTGTTTTCTTGCTCACTATCGTATATTTCACGTTGGAATGTATTGTATTGTAGTAGATTACAACAATGCAACACCACAGAACACTCTACATCATACTATTGGCCGGAAGCTGGTTCATGCACATTTAGTTGTGTCGGGTTCTCTTGGACAACCCATGATGAGAGACTCACCATCTCTGCTTCTGGATTTATAGAAATTAACAAATGTACCGATCATTGCTCCAGAACGGTTGGGACATCTGTAACTTCCACTCGTAGCACACCAACAACATCTACAACGACAAGGATCACAAAGACAAACAGAAAAGTTGAAACCACAGATACTTCCAGGAGCACGACAACTACATCAGAGACCAGTGCAAGAACATCAGATGACAACACAGGTGTCATTATCAGTGTTGTGGTCGGTGTTTTAGCGACCATCATCATTGGTATAATGACATTTATTATTTTTAGACTAAGACGACGATTGGGCAAATTAAAAAATGAAAATTTGAGTTTAAGAACAAGTGCACGAGGAGAAAACAAACCAAATGCAGAACTGACTCAACAAAATGTACACACGCTGAATGCTTTACCGGAGCAATCGACATCAGATCTTTCTTTATCTGTACGGATTTCTGAATTGGATAAAACTGCTGGCTCGGCTTCTGACTACACCGTGGTTGATAGCTATACAAATGCGAAAAGTCGTCCGACACAAGGAATTGGGGTCGGATATATCTTACCTGTTGAAAAGGATGGACAGTATGCCGGAGCCGATTACGGATATTCCGAAATCGATAGCAAATAGTTCAATAGTCACTACTTTGGTTTGTGAAATCAATTTTTGGGAGTTATTGTAACAACCAACTGAAAAAA